>CM076580.1:1756917678-1757257517 GCA_034641835.2 Pinus albicaulis
CAGCTTTGTATTTGCCAATCTTGCAAAATAGAGAGACACTAACATTCTGGCGACTTCGCTAGGGACTGTGAGTAAAATCCTTAAAACAAAACACTCAGTATTCAGTGCAGTATAAGTAGCTTTCTTCAAGCACTACCAAGCATGTTGGTAATCATGATAGGACTTATTTGAATTAGTGACAAACTAAGTAACCCTTAAGATTCTCATAGAGCTTTATCAAACCTTGAAGGAATCATCTAGCTAAGCCATAAGATTAAACTCTCTTTGTCTCATCACCGTAGCTAAGTGTTGAAACATATTTAGGACAGTCCCATAACCCATAGGACTGAAGAAACTCATAAAACCCAAAAATATTCCAGATTGGTATTAAAATAAATAAATGGTGGTGGACCATAAAACATTTTACCTCCAAAAAGCTAAAAATTTCCACATGGTGACTCCAAAATCCTTAATAGACCTAAAGACTCCACTGGGAAACATATTACTATCATAACATCATACAAACTCAGTTAATAAAACTTTAAGGATTAAAGTTTCCTTGCTAAAGATCAGTTAGCCTACTAAAGATTGTCATATTTGGTTAAACTTCTCTTATTATTGGGTCTGAAAACATAGCATAGTGGCTTCTATAAGAGTCCATACTAGAGCCCATCCTGACGCAAATCCTCCTAAATAGTTGATAATTCTGAAAGAATCCTTCAGAAATATCCTAAGGCCAAAAATTCAACTATTGTTAGGTCACTCCATAGAGCTAATTTTGTTCCTAAAAACCTTACAGCTCTACAATATTCACAAGTTGACTTAAGAAACCCATTCAGAACTAGGTCACTTGTGTTGTTTCTTCCTTTCGAGAATGTGCTGGAGGCTGGACCTATATTTTGGCTCATTGTTGTCCTCTTCAGTAATTTTGTTCTAACTGCCTTGCTTCACTGATACTCTTTGTTCTTACTGATACACTTTTAACTGAACCGATACTCTTTGACTTTTGTTTGTCCCTTTATCCTTTATACTGTAGTAAATAGGCAAAATTTCATATAAGGATAAATTTTACAAAAGTTCCAACAGATCTTCCCACCATTTATCTTTTGCTCTTCTGGTCCATTGAAGCTTTCTCAGTGTTTCATCAGCCTCAGTATATCTGAAGAAATTAGGCTGATTTGGAAACAAATGTTTTACTTCATGCTCAAGATAAAACAAATTCTCTAATCTGTCATGAAGATTCCTTCCTATAGGTAATGTTGCTTCTAATGAAATGGTTGAGGAACTAGCTTGATTGTGAACATGTTTGTCCAATTTCTCAATATAACTTTATAGGTCCATTATTTTATCTTTTGAAACCATAGGGCTGGGCAACCCTTTATTCAACAAAATATCAAACCTTTCTCTGAAAGCAATGATTCCTTCTTGCATGTCAAAGCACCTTCGTTCTAAATTTTGCATAAGAGTTCTTTTAGTAAAAACTCTTTTTATCTCTAAGATTGTTCCAGTTCTGTCCTGAATACCAAGCTCTACAAGTTGCTGTCTGGTTTGGGTGTTTAGAAATTGTATGAGCTGATTGGCTTCCTCAGGCCTATTTCCTAATTCTTCTCTTGTATTTTCAACTTCATCCAGAGCTACTTTGACTAAATCATTCTGGTCGTATATTATCTGAATTGAAGACCAGATATCTTTTATTGACTGGATAATATTATCCAAAAGAATATCATTTAATTCTCTTAAAGGTTTCTCCAATGTGAGATCCTTTTCCAAAGATTTAACCAATTTTTCCAACTTTTTGACTTCTCTTGTTTTGTCAGTAACATTCATTTTTGAAATATCATATTTATGTTCTAAATTAGTAAGCTGTAACTTTGTAAGTTGAAGTTCTGTTACTTGCAGTTTCAAGTCATTCATTTGCTTTACTAATTCTTCAGAATTCAAATTAGAAGTATTTACTTGTGATGACTCTGCTGGCCGACCTATTGGAGATGTACCTGTACCTGTAATTGCCTCTGTTGTAGATGCTGGAAGAGCAGATTGTTTGTCTTTCAATGCTTGCTCAAGCTCTTTTTCTGTTTCAGTTAGTTGCTCATTTATTTTCAAGAGCAACTCCATCATTTCCGCTTCAGAGTTTTTCTTTATTATTTCTTTAGTTTGTGGATGTCTGGAGGCTGGCAATTTCAACTGTTTTCTCAAAGTTGCAATGTCATCATCCTTTTTCTTTATTAATGCTTCTATGCCTTTGACATCCTTGGGATTGTGACCCAAACTAATTATTATTTCCTCCAAATTTTTAATTCTTTTTTATTTAGCCTAAGATGAGGATCTTTCAATCTGTAGTTGTGCATTTGTGTTCTCTAAAGAATCTTGCAATTTATGAGCTACCATTGCTTTATCAGTCAGTGTTGAATAGATCATTTCTCCGGTTTGCTTATGTAATTCAATTTGATCTAAAGGATGAATATCCTTTTCTAAGACTTCAAAGTTTGTCTTAATATAATCAACAACTGCTTGGGGTTGCTGCACCTTGGGTTTGAAATGGCTCATTAAAATTTTGCCCTGTTGGATGTCAAAAGCTGACATCAATCTTTCTTGATTCTTTGGAGCCATTTTCAGATATTGATTATGTACTTGAATTCTCAGTGGATCATTCCTGGCCTTGATATTGATAAAAAAAAATTTGATGTCCCAGGCCTCTTTTACTGGAGGTTTGAAAGAAGATATCTCTGTGCCTTTTTGTTTCTGTAGTTCCTTTCTTTGAAAAGTAGTGGATGCCCCACCGCCTGCACCTATTTTCTGACTATCTTCTCTTTCTTGGCTGTCAGAAATTTCTTGAACTGATTCAATTTCTGGAAGAGGATTCAGTCTCTGCCTTTTAGTACCATGTTGCTTTGTAGATCCACCAACAGGGGTGGATGTTTCAGCGTCTCTCTTTTTCCCTTTTTCCACATTAAGAGGAGTTTGTAGATTGGCAATTTCTAGCTCATTGATCTGAACTGGAGGGATTTGTACTCGACCTTGTTCTCTTGATGTCTCTGGTTGCTCTGTCATTGTGAACTTTTCAAATACTTGTGTGTCCGATTCCTTTTCTTTTCCTTTTGATTCTACTGCCACTGTACTGATCTCATGCAAATGTTGTTGTGAATTTCCTCTTGAAGAAGGTCCTGCTGTCTGTACCTGCCCAAAATAGTCCAGGTCAAGTATCCTTTCAAGGTCTTTCATTACATTATCAACATTGACCTGCTCACTATCTTGCTCTATTAAAGTTCCTTCCACCCATTCATCTGTATTGGCATATTGTTCTATTTCTGGCATCCTAAAATGAATGTATGGTGATAGTTTATTTTTCATTCTTCTATCACAGATAAAGCTATATGGATCATAGGGCACTCAGTAGAAAATCTTTTGTAATTTCAAATAGTCCTCTAAAATCCTTTCGGCTTCTTTTCCACCCTCCCTAGAATTACAAACAAAGGGACCTAATTGGCTCTTTATCCTGAGTTGAGCCTTTTTCTTTGCATTACAGAAATGAATTATATCTGAATTATTCATCTGTCTGAAGTACTCTAATGCAAAGAGTCGCATTGGAACATATATTGGTAATTTGAAAGGGCACAATTCACATCCATAAATTCTGATTTCAGTATGATTATGATACAAGTACCAGTCACCTATCTTGTACTGTTTTGAGAGCTGAAGAATTTTCTTGATTTCATTACTGACTCTAGGAAGGGATACTCCTGCCAACAAGGTAGTTGCAGGGTGTACAAATAGGTCAATTAACTCATTATAGGAATAAGGGGAATCAGGGGAATTGTGAGTAATGGCCAACCAAAAGATGACTGACCTAGAGTTTCCTTTAGCATCAAGTTTCTGAATGTGGAAAGGAAAACTTTCAGACTGATAATATATCATGAGATGATATATGAAAGAAGAATATTTGAATACTATCTCATTTCCAAATCTCATTAACTGATCATGGATTTTGTCAGCAATATAAGATGCAAAGTCATACTTAACAGCAGGAGGCTGTCCAGGGGTAAAAATAGACAACAATACTAGAGTCAAATGGTCAACATACTCACTAGTATTGAAGCCAATTATTGAAGATATCATGTTTAAAATAATTCTGCCCTCATCAGTAAAAAAAGTATGACCATAAGGGGGAGGGCCTTTAGGCTGATGCTATGGTAGCATAAAAGTCTGGCTAAGACGGTTTAACTCTTCATGGGATAATTTGGTAGATTTATCCAGTAATTCAGCCATGGATAGGGGAGTGAGGGCTTGACCAGGTTGGAAATGTAGCATCTCATTTATGGACTGAGCAGTTATTGGGAAGAGGACATCTTGATTTGGGGATAAGACTGATCTTTGGTTAGGATCATAGTTGGCATGGAAAAAATGGATGATTTCAGGAAAAATACGGACTGCTGGGATAAAGTACATGGGCATATTAGATTCCCAAAATCCAATCATGTTGGAACCATTCAAATAATTGTCTCTGCAGTGGCAAAATATTTGAAGAGGATTCTCACTGAGACCCAGGTCTTTAACTTGAAAATCCATATCGGCCAAAGGTAAATAATCCAAGTCTTTGTGAGGGGCACTCAAAGGTGCTACGTTTAAAGCTAAAGGAACTTCCATTTTTGGTTCTTGTGGATTGAAAAATGGAAATTCGGCTTATGGTGAAAAATTGAGAAAAATTACAGATTTTTGGGGATGCAATTTGAAATTATGGGAAAATAGAAGACTCAAATAAACTTTGTAGCAGTCTTTGGTGCGGAATTTTAAAACGAAAGCCAGGATTTCACAGAGTTTAAATGAGAAATGGGGTAAATACCTGTTTTTAGGAGATGAACTATGTTTAAATAGGTGCTGGCTGTGGCGCGTGAACGCTAGATTATTGGTCTGGCAGTGGTCTTCAGCAAAATTCAGTTAATGGTACTTGACAATTGATTTTTTGAAATTCTTTGCATGGAGGGCGAAGTCGTTTTTTGCGTACAAAATGATGAAAAAGACGTGGGTTTTTGTTTTATTCACAAAGTCAAAAGGGTGGCAAATTTTTTATTATTTTAATAAATGACGTCAGTATGTACGACAGATGAGTCACAGAGATGGGCGGTTTATGGTTTTCATTGCACATCTTTTGGTAGAAGGCGGTTTTGGGCGAATGGGCAGCGATTCCACTCAATGTTTGACACGTAGCTTTGCACTGTTTGGAAAACCGCCGGCCCATCACGCATTATCTTTTGTACGCGAATGGCCAGCGAAATAGATAACAGTCGTTGATTTCAGACAGGTCGATCGGACGGTTGACGGGACAGGAAGATGACGGGAGTTTAATGGCGCGGGCCCGACGTAATTAATAGTTAAATAAACTCATCGGGCAGAATTTGATTGGCGGGTTAGGTTTTTAATTAATCGTGTGGATTAATTAAATCCTTTATACAGTGGGAAAACGATCGGGGATGGTTTTTTAAACCAGAGTCAAACATTGGGGTACGGATTATTAACTTAAGTTAAGCGTCGGGCAAATTGAAAATAGTTTAAACTAATTTCGGGCTTTTTTGTTTTAAACACATATCAAATATGTTTAAACGTTTTTCATATATTTTTATTATATGATAATTAAACCAAAGTGATTTATTTACCATAGGGGGTGGGAATATATATAAAGTTATTTTTTAACCAAAGGGGTATAAAGCGGGCTTTTTAATTTGAATAGGTGGGAATTAAATACTTTGGTTAAAACTATAATACATGGGTTTTTTGGGATATTTATACAAAATAAGTTATATATAATAGGAAAAGGTGATTTTATAGGGGGTTAATATATAAAATCAATGTTAATATGACAAGGGGACAAGGCAAACTTCAAAATACATTAATATAACTAAGAAAGTGAAGTTTTTAGAAGCAAATTGCATTGTAATCACTTCATCACTTAAACTTAGGATAAAATGTGATTTTGAGGGTTTTTTATGAAGTATCTCATGATTTTCCAGAGTAAAATGGGATTTTACTTAGGAAATAAATGAGTGTGATGATGAATGATTTTAAGTACGTAGGTTTTTTCCAATTATTGGGCCGAGGGTATGGTCCCTCCAAAAGTCAAGGAAATGCCTTGAGATACCTTTAATCTTCAAACACCTTAGTGCTTAGGGAAATTAGTGAAATCTTTAGGGAAAAATGAAGGGGAAGTTAATAATCTTGACTTTGCTTTGATGTGAACTTTTTCCAATGTTGTATCTGCCTTTGCACTTGTGATGAAAGTACAATTGAACACATTTAGAACCATCATTCATCACATGTAATTCTGCAACAACATCTACCTACCCTACCTACTATACTCTACCATTTTCTCTTCTTTATTAGGGTGCACTTATACTGGCAAACCCTTATCAATATTCTTTTTCTTTTACATGTCAAACCTATCTAAGTCTACACTTATTACATCCAAGGGCTGAGATTAAACTGTTGAGCACCTTTTATTAACTCTACCTATCTACTTATCTGCCAAGATTAAACTGTTTGGCCAGATATTTATTCTCTATTCTACAACATGAAATTGAAGAATGAATAAGTCAAGTTTAAACAATTTGACTCTTCATAAATTGTGGCAAAAGTTTAACAAGCTGCACATAATTTCTTATTACATCAGAGTAAAAAGTAGTGGCATTTAGACTTGCACACTTTCCTGGGCTTTTCTTTTGGCGGGGTTCATTTTCTTTTACTTTTTGGCCATTTTATTCTTTTCACCCTTTGTTTTTTCTTTCAGGGTACACCCTCTTTACATTTTTTAAATTTTTTGATTTTTTGATTTTGTGATAATATAGAACAGCTTTTGCAACAAGAAAAAGGTTTGAACATATTGCATATTTCGACAAGTCAATCATGAAAAATGATACCTATTGGTATAGGAGTCTAACACTGACTCCACTGGTGGATGGCTTTTACTAGTGAAAAGTCAAGAACAGCAGGTCAAATGCCTTAAAATGCCTTTAACTGAACCATGAAATCTTCTTTTTCTGGTGGCTTTATTGTATATATGATAGTAAAACTTTTGAAGCTTAGGGCCTTCACTTCAAACTTCAACTTCAGAAAATCACCATCCAATCAAAACTGATGCATTAGAAAGGATATAATATATACATGTCAGAAATAAGAATATCCTAATAGATAGGATCAAATTAGTGTTTTAACATCCGACCATTAACTAGCCCTTCCTCAGCTTCTGAACCATCTAAATTCTTCAAAAAATATGTGTTGTTTCGCTGTAAAGCATGAATGATGTAAGGTCCTTTCCATAAGAAATCAAATTTCCCATGTTTTCCTTTATCTTCCCTTCTGGAAGAAAGGATATATTATGTACATGTTGAAAAGTCAGAACATCCTAGTAAATAGGATCAAAGTAGTGTTTTAGCATTCGACCATTGACTGGTCCTTCCTCAGCTTCTGTACCATCCAAATTCTTCAAAAAATATGTGTTATTTCCCTGTAAAGCATGAATGATGTAAGGTCCTTTCCATAAGAAATCAAATTTCCCATGTTTCCCTTTATCTTCCCTTCTGGAATCCCATCTTAGAACTTTGTCTCCCATTTGAAAATCTTCTGCTTTAGTCCTTTTGTCAAACATCTTCTTTAATTTTTCCTGCAAAACTTGGGATCGTTGATACACTTCTTCTCTGGTCTGCTGCAAGTGAATTGTTTGATTTATTCTTCTCTGAATATCATTTGGTTCTACTTGAGACTCCTGAAGTAACTTCATTACAGGAACTCCTAAAGATGATGGAAATCTAGCCTCAATACCATAAACTAATTCATATGGACTGGTCCCAATTGATTTTTTGGTTGTAATTATGTCTGCCAACAATGCATTGGTAAGTTTCTTATGCCAATTCTTATTATTTTCTTCCAATAATTTTTTAATGATGTTAATGAGACTTTTATTGGAAGATTAAGCCAATCCATTACCCTGAGGATAATAGGCTGTTGAATGGCCTAAAGTGATGTGATATTTCATTATGTTCAATCATTTTCTGGACTTGGTGCTGTTAAAGATTAATGCTTATAATTTTTTTAGGACAGCCAAATCTTGAAAGTATATTGGTTTCTAAGAATCCTATAATTACCGAATCATTGGATTGTTTGGATGGGATAGCTTCAATCCATTTAGTAAAGTAATTTGTGGCAGTGAGGATCAATCTATGTTGCCTAGAAGAAGGGGGATGGATTTCTCCAATAAAATCCAGTCCCCATTGTTGAAAGGGTCTCTCGGTGGAAATTGGTTTTAATGGTAAAGGTAACAACTTTCTTTTGCCCTCAAAGATCTGACACTTATGACAAGAAGTTACAAATTTCTTAACATCTGAAAACAAGGTTGGCCAGTAAAAACCAGCCCTTAAGATTTTATCTGCAGTTGATTTCCAGTAGAGGTGTCCACCACAATCTCCTGCATGAAATTCATTAAGAACCTTGTCAGTTTCATCTTTCAATAAACAATTTAATAGAATTCCATCATGATTCTTCCAAAAAAGAGCACTATCTAAAATACAATACTTTAAAGATGTCATTTTCAAAAACCTTTGTTTCGTTCTGGATAACCCTGGAGGAGCTTGCAGGTTTAACAAAACATAAATGATATCAGCGTACTAAGGTGAGTCTAAAAAGGCCTGACTGATTTGTGGAGTCGCCATCTCCTGTTCGTCATCCAGTTCATTAATGTTCAGGGCTTGGCAATTTGTTTCAGTCATGAGTTGAGCCAAACCTTGTCCTTTTATGAGTTTTGTAGGTCTTATTTCAATATCATATTCTAATATGGTAGCTATCCATTTACCTCTTTTGCCTTCAATACCATCTTGAGTTAAGATGTCTTTAACGACAACATTAGGTACATAAGCTATCACATGAGAATACAATATATAAACTCTGAAATCTTTAATTGCTTTCACAAGTGCAAAAGCTTGTTTCTCCATGATATTGTATTTTAATGATGCATCTCTAAGTGCTTTACTAAAAAAGGCTATAGGTTTTTCACATCCTTGATCATCCTTTTGTAATAAAACTGCTGCAACTGTATGTTCAGAAGCAAATGAAAAAATTATGAAATCTCTATCAAATTTTGGACTGGTAAGAATTGGTGTTCTGGTTAAAGCCATTTTGATTTCTTCAAATGATTGCTTGGCTTCAACTGTCCACTTAATACTCTAATCCTTTCTTAACATGTTAGTAAGCAGTCTAAGTAATTCAGCTAAACTAGAAATGAATCTTCTCAAAAAATTGATCTTACCTATGAATGCTTGAAGTTCTTTAATATTCCTGGGATGAGGTATCTGCAAAATGGCTTGTATTATTTCAGGATCAATTCTAATGCCATCTTTTGAAATGATATGACCTAGGAGTTTACCTTCTTCAAGACCAAACAATGACTTTTTAGGATTTAAAGAAATACCATATTTTCTGCATTTTATGTACACCTGTCTAAGATGATCCAAATGTTGTTGATCTGTCTTGGAAAAAACAGTCAAATCATCCAGATATGACCAGAAAATCATGAATTTATTTGGCAAAGGCAATGTACATTGCTCTTTGGAAGGTCGCTCCTGCATTTTTGAGTCCAAAAGGCATCTTAACATATTTGAATGTACCCCATGGGGTTGTAAAAGTTGTTTTATCTTGATCGTCAGGATGAACCAGAATCTGGTTGTATCCTGAGAATCCATCCAGAAGAGAAATCCTTGAAGATCCTACTATCTTTTGTAAGATATGGTCCATTTTAGGCAAAGGATAGTTATCTTTTAAAAAAAAAAAAATTAAATTTCTCAAATCGACACATAGTCTAATCTCTCCAGTTTTCTTCCTTGTTGGTACTAAATTAGAAACCCATTCAGAAAACCTAATAGGAGCAATTATTCCTGCTTCATACATTCTTTTAATTTCTTTCTCAATTGAAGGTAGTAGCACAGGGTTGATTCTTCTAAGTTTCTGTTTGAATGGTTTCTGATCTGGTTTCAAAGGTATTGTATGTTGAATTATTGATGTATCATATGATTTAAGATCTTCATAACTCCAGGCAAAAACATCCTGGAATTCTTTTAAAAGTTCAACATATTTAACTTTTTGATCCTCTGGCAGAGATTTAGATAACTTAACCATCTTAGGATTTCCTTCAGTTCCCAAATTGTATTCTTCAATATCAGCTTTTAACGGTTCCATTTTGGGTTTTAGTGGAATGTCATTTGAGTCAAAAAGATCTTCCAAAGGAGTTAATCCTTTAGGTAAATGATTATCTTTCAGATTGATAATTTCATATTCATCTTCTATAATCTCATCGATTTCCATTTGTTTCAAATCCTGCATATCCTTTTTGGTGAATTTAGTTGGGTGAAGCATGTGAATTGCAGTTTCTTCTGAAATATCTATTTCTTGTTTATCTATTTGATCAGATTCATCAACTATTGTATCTTCATCTATACTACTGTTAGAGAATTCATTTTCTAAGGTTAAAAAATTGTTAATCTGGTTATTATTTACAAACACTTGCCAATTCATGAGATTGTCCGGTATAGCAGGTCTATGTCTAATCTCAGCTGTGAACTGATGATTAGGTCCAAAAGGTAATTTACATGTGCTAGCGAACATTGCAAGACTGTGAGCATGCAAATTTTGTTTCTTGGGAATCTTGGCAAGTTGAGCTTGTAGAAAAGTGTTGAGAATTTCCACAACTGTTTCTCTGTATTGTTTCAATCTGGGATCTTTTGTTGAACATTCACCATTTATATGTTGGATAATTAACTCAGAGTCTCCTATGATTGATACTCTAATTGCTCCTAAATTTTTGACATGTTTAAGCCCTAGCAAAAGAGCTTCATACTCTGCCATATTATTAGTGCATCTAAAGTTCAATCTATAAGCATGGCCTTCGGCATGATCATTTTCAACGTTATGTATCCAAATTACAGCTCCTGTTCCTAACTTATTTACTGAACCATCAAATTCTAAATGCCAGAGAATTTGATGTTCATAATATTCATCGACTGTTTTAACAATTTTCTTAACAGGGAGCTCTGGTTTTTCAGTTTTTTCTAGTATTTCTTGAATGTCTGATGTTTCTTTGTTTTCATAAATTTCTTCGATTTGAACAATAGATTTATTTGCCGTTTCTGTTTTTGGTGCTTCTAGTTCAGTAGGAAGGTCAAATTCAGCATTGTAAAGGATGAATGAGTCCATATCAGAATGTACTGAGTAGACAGGGAAGTTTTCAGGCTTCTCCTGACTACTTACTAAATATTTCATCAAGGTCTCTCTGTATAGTCTTTTAGGTTGACCAAATACTGATATAGTAGCATATGACATATCTAGTTGAAGAGATCCTCCGAGTTTGGCACCCCAGGATCTGGACAACAACATACCATATTTAGGAGGAATATCTGCAACTACTATATCCATCAGAATAGACTTCGCAGGGAATTGCACCAAAGTAACACACAGATCTTTAATCAAACCTAAAAATCTTACCTGACTTGAATCAAAAGAAAAAAGATCTTTATATGGTCTGGTAATGTCTAGGTTTAATCTTTCCATCACAACCTTGGGCATTAAATTGTGAGACGCTCCAGAATCAAGCATGGCGTTATGAAGTATTTTGTCATGAACATTCAAACTCACATAAAATGGAGGAGTTCCTCCACTTTCTGGTTTACCATTTACTTCAGGGCCAAAAAGTAGTTTGGGTTGATCATCAAAAACATTTACTGAATCATCCATTCCAGTAATGTTAAGGGATCTGCTGATTTGGCTTCTATAGACATCGTGTTTAGCTAATTCTGCTAATGGAACAACTATCTTTAATTTTCCTATTTCAGCTTCTAGATTGAAAGATTTTTCTGTTTGAGCTCTAGTATTTTGAACAGTTGGATTTTCTCTATTTTTTGGGTCTTCAGTGTTTTTCTCTTTTTCATGAGTGGGATTATGAGTTGAAGGTGTTTCTGAATTAACTTCTGCTGGTTCTTCTACGTTTCCTGTAGGAGGAAAAGTATTAGAAAGTTGTTTATTATTTGGTTGATTATCAGACACATCTTCAATTATTGGATTTGCGGGGTTAGGACTTGTTCTAGAAAGAATTTGTACAGGAGGAGTGTTAGTTTTACCTTTGATGTTTTGTTTTACAGCTTTCTGTTTGCTATTCTCTGGCACGTCAATCCGTCTGCTTCTCAAATTGTATTGTTTATGAACTTCATAAATTGTTGAATCATATCCTTCTTTGAAATCAAAAGTTTCTCCTGAATGAGTTTGAAATGTTTCAAGAATATGATTTTCTTGATCTTCTTGAGATAGGAAAACTTCTGGTTCATTCTTGTGTTCAGTCAAATTGTTTATTTCAACATCCTCAATAGGTTCCTCAGAAGATGAACCTTCAACAAAATTTTCCTGGAATGGTGGCCTGATGTTTTGGTCAGGAACATTTTTCCCAGTATTTTGGTTTTGATTTCTTCTGAAGTTTGGGTTTCTAACAACATTTTGACCATCGCCAGAAGACTTTCTTTCGATTGTCTCTACTCTGTCTCCCAGTATTTCCATCCCTTTAATAATTGCATCCATCTTTCTTTCGAAAGCCGAAGGCTGTTCGTTCATAGGCATCCTTCTTTCAGCTCTAGCTCTAGCTCGTTTTTCTATGAGGTTAGCTTCAACACTAACAACTATGCTTTGCATCTCTTCTAGAGTTTGAGGGGCTCTTTCCCTAAGTGAATATGCTATGTCAGAGTCAAAACCATCAGGGAATTTAGCCAGTACTGAATCCGGGGGGGGGTCTAAGGTTTTGGGGAACAGCGTTGTAGGCTTCATTGAATCTAATGATATAATATTGCACTGCTTCATTAGGTCCTCTTTTCAATTTTCCAAAGTCAGATAGGATTTGAAGAGGGTATTTCTTCTTCTCCCATCTATTTAAAAATGCCCTATACAGGGCTGGTAAGTCAGCAATACTGTTTGGAGCAAGAGCCCTAAAACATGTCCTGACTTCCCCAGTAAGGCTCTGGACAAAAATTCTCATTCGTACATCGTCAGCATCTATTTCATAAAATTCAAAGTAATCTGTCATCCTTTTGGTATGTTGTTGAGCAGTATAAGTACCAGAACCATCAAAAGGGGTGATCTTACTCTAATAGTCTGGAGGCAAAGCGGCATGATTCCCTGGCAATCTTAACGGAGCATATCTATTGGCCATTGGAAGGTGTAATGGTATAACAGGTGATGATGGTCTAGAAGTAGTGGGTGGAGGAGTAGAAGGAGTGGCTTGTGTTTGAGAAGTTTGGGGAAAAGTAGATGAACTTGGGGAAGCTGCAGTAATCACAGAAGTGTCTAAAATTTCTTCAAAGGTCTGTTCAGATTGAATGGAATTTTTTAAATACTTGTCAAGATGTGAAGTGATAAATTCAAATTGAAAATCTTGAAGAAATAATGGATCAGGAACAAGCTTGGACAACTCAGATTCAGAACAATTTATGAATAGAGAATTTTCAAACTGTTCATCAAATGGTTCGTCTTCAAGATATATAATATTCACAGGACAATAATGTGATCTGACAAGAGGTTGGGAACTTTTAGAGCTTCCTTGACTCTCTACTCTTCTCAGAATTCTGGGAATCAGATTAGGGTTCTCGAATATCGGTGGTGGGTTAGGGTCAGGATTTGACCTGGTATAACGAGTCCTTTTTTAAGCCAGTTTTCTGGATGATTTATATTTTTGGTTTTTTGTTTTAGATAAAATGAAAGTACAACTTTGACAAACTCTTTAAGAAATTTAAGATTTTTGATTAAAATTTTCTCAAAGATTTATTGAACTAGAGATTCTGATTGAATGTTTGAAACTAAAGTTCAGTTATTTAAGCTAAATCAGAGATAGACTGAAGCAGCATTTATTTACTATGCAATTGCAGAGCAAAAGAATTTCAAAGGCTACCTGGCTGATCTTCCAACTCTGTCTGTATCTTATAAGCAAACAATATTGACAATAAAGATATTCAGAATCCCCAGTATGGTCGCCACTATGTTATCACTCAGATTTTCCTTGAAGTTGTGAGAAGACGCAAGGGGTCTGGGGTAACCACAAACCAACCTTCAGATACAAAATCTAGCCAATCTGTATCCAGAGAGGGCTCTCTCTTTAAAATATAGCTTTGTTTTTTGAAGATATTAGGCTAGTTGTAAAGTTCAGGGTTTTGATTTTGTTTGAGTTGATGGAATTCTTTAGCTGAGATTAAGATCAAGTAGTTTCATTCCATTGGGCTAATGGAGTCAAAGGATTGGCTGCACTGGCTTAAGTTTTTTAGCAAAAGATGGTTTATCAGGGCAAGATAATCAAACTAGAAACAATTATAGATCTAAAGTGAATGGAATGGAATTCAAACGGATGAAAGGAAACTAAGAATCTTTCAACACATTCAAGAGAAGAGAAATAAATTGATTATCAATAAAGAGCAGTTAAGTATTCTTTACTAAATAACCAAATATGTATGAACTAGAAAAACAGGAGCAATCAAGAATTCACTGTTTAAACCAGTTTAGAGGAAAAAATTTAAAATAATAACGACTGAAATCGGATTACACCTAAGTACTTTATGATTTAATCCTTTTCGTTAATTATCAAGATAATGAAACACATATGATATCATAAACAAATGTAAAACTTTAAAACATGGGATAGAGATGACTTATTGATCCTTCATTCGACACATGAATCCTGAGAAAAGTCTTCTGCCTCAATTCCTTGTCCAGTTTTGCCACGAAAAATTTCTCCAAAAGCTCTTTATTCCAAAATATTCAATGTTACATCAGAGTATAAGAATCCACCCTCAATAATCCGATTGAGGGCTTATTTATACAAAAAATAATACAAAATATCTCTTAACAAAACGAGATATAATCTAAGATGACTCATAAATAAGTTACAATAAAAATAGAGACAGATGGTCTCATGGATAAGACAAGAAGTAACCGATGTTGTGCTGTTTCCTCCTTTCGAGAATGTGCTGGAGGCAGGACCTATATTTTAGCTCTTCGTTGTCCTCTTCAGTAATTTTTTTCTAACTGACTTGCTTCACTGATACTCTTTGTTTTTACTGATACACTTTTAACTGAACTGATACTCTTTGACCTTTGTTTGTTCCTTTACCCTTTCTACTGTAGTAAATAGGCAAAATTTGATATAAGGATAAATTTTACAAATGTTCCAATAGATCTTCCCACCATTTATCTTCTGCTATTTTGGTCCGTTGAAGCTTCCTTAATGTTTCATCAGCCTCGGTATATCTGAAGAAATTAGGCTGATTAGGAAACAAATGTCTTACCTCATGTTCCAGATAAAACAAATTCTCTAATCTGTCATGAAGATTCCTTCCTGTAGGTAATGTTGCTTCTGCTGAAATGGTTGAGGAACTAGCAATGAAATGATTGTGAGCATGTATGTCCAATTTCTTAACATAAGTTTCTAGGTCCATTATTTTATCTTCTGAAACCATAGGGCTGGGCAACCCTTTATTCAATAAAACATCAAACCTTTCTCTGAAAGCAATGATTTCACTTTGCATGTCAAAACACCTTCGTTCCAAATTTTGCATAAGAGTTCTTTTTGTAAAAAATCTTTTTATCTCCAAGATTGTTGCAGTTTTGTCCTGAATACCCACATCTGCAAGTTGCTGTCTGGTTTGGGTGTTTAGGAATTGTATGAGCTGATTGGCTTCCTCAGGCCTATTTCCTAATTCTGCTCATGTATTCTCAACTTCATCCAGAGCTATTTTGACCAAATCATTTTGCTCGTATATTATCTGGATTGAGGACCATATATCTTTTAATGACTGAATAATATCATCCCAAAGAATGTCATTTATTTCTCTTAAAGGTTTCTCCAATGTGAGATCCCTTTCCAAAGCTTTAACCAATTTTTCCAACTTTTTGACTTCTCTTATTTTGTCAGCAACAGTCAATTTTGAAAGATCATATTTTTGCTCCAAACTAATAAGCTGTAACTTTGTGTGTTGAAGTTCTGTTACTTGAAGTTTTAAGTCATTCATTTGCTTTACTAATTCCTCTGTACTCAAAGTTGAAGTATTTACCTGTGATGGCTCTGTTGGCTGACGTGTTGGTTGACTTGTTGTACCTGTGATAACCACTGCTGTAGATACTGGAACAATGGATTGCTTGTCTTTTGAAGCTTGTTCCAGTTCTTTTTATGTTTCAATCAGTTGCTCATTCATTTTCAAGAGCAACTCCATCATTTCTTCTTCAGAATTCTTCTTTATTACTTCTTCAGTTTGAGGATGTCTGGAGGCTGGCAATTTCAACTATTTTCTTAAAGCTGCAATGACATCATCTTTTTTATTGATTAGAGCTTCTATGCCTTTGACATCCTTTGGATTGTGATCCAAACCAATTATTATTTCCTCAAACTTTTTTATCCTGTTGTCTTTGGCTTGAGAAGAAGCCTTTTCAAGCTGCAATTGTGTATTGGTGTTTTCCAAAGAATCATGTAACTTGTGAGCTGCCATTGCCTTATCAGTCAAAGTAGAATAGATCATTTCACCAGTCTGCTTATGTAACTCAATCTGATCTAAAGGATGGATATCCTTTTCTAGGACTTCAAAGTTTGTCCTAATATAATCAGCAGCTGTTTGGGGTTGTTGCACCTTGGGTTTGAAATGGCTCATTAACATTTTGCCCTGTTGGATGTCAAAAGCTGACATCAATCTTTCTTGATTCTTTGGAGCCATTTTCAGATATTGATTATATACTTGTATTTTCAGTGGATCATTCCTGGCCTTGATATTGATAAATGTCTTCTTTATATCTCATGTATCTTTAACTGGTATTTTGAAAGAAGATATTTCAACACTCTGTTGCTTCTATAGCTTTTTCCTTTGCAAGGTAGTGGATGCTTCACTAACTGTTCCTGTTTGTTGATTGCCCAATTGATGTGGTCCTTCACTATCAAGGATTTCATCCATAAACTCTACTTATGGAGGAGTATTCAATTTCTGTCTCTTGGCCTAAGGCTGTTGTGAAGGTCCAGTGAGAGGGGTAGCAGCTTCAGCTTCTCTCTTTTTTCCCTTTTCCATATTTAATGGAGTCTGCAAAATTGACATTTCTACTGGATTGGTTTGAACAGGAGAGATTTGTCCCTGACCTTGTTCTTTGGATGTCTCTGGTTGCTCTGTCATTGTGAACTTTTCAATTACCTATATGTCTAGTTCTTTTTCTTTTCCTTTTGATTCTACTGCCACTGTATTGATCTCCTGCAAATATTGTTGTGAAGTTCATGCTAAAGAAGGTCCTGCTGTTTGTACCTGCCCAAGAGAGTCCAGGTCAAGTATCTTTTCAAGGTCTCTTATTACATTATCAATATTGACCTACTCACTATCTTGCTATACCAAAGTTCCTTCCACCCATTCATCTATATTTGCATATTGTTCAATTTCTGGCATCCTAAAATGAATGTATGGAGATAATTTGTTTTTCATTCTTCTGTCACAAATAAAGCTATATGGATCATAGGGTGCCCAGTAGAAACTCTTTTGTAATTTGAGGTAGTCTTCTAAAATCCTTTCGGCTTCTTTCCCAGCTTCCCTAGAATTACACACAAAGGGACCTAATTGGCTCTTTATCCTGAGTTGCGCCTTCTTCTTGGCATTACAGAAATGAACTATATCTGAATTGTTCATCTGTCTGAAATACTCAAGTGCAAAAAGTCTCATTTGAACATATCTGGGTAACTTGAATGGACACAATTCACATCCATAAATCCTAATTTCAATATAATTCTGATATAAGTACCAGTCTCCCACTTTATATTGTTTTGAGAGTTGAAGGACCCTCTTGATTTCATTACTGACTCTAGGAGGAGAAATTCCAGTCAACAAAGTGGTTGCTGGATGTACAAATAGATCAATAAATTCATTGTAGGAGTAAGGAGAATCAGAAGAATGATGGGTGATAGCGGACCAAAAGATAACTGACCTAGGGTTTCCTTTGGCATCAAGTTTCTGAATATGGAAAGGAAAAATTTCTGACTGATAGTATAACATGAGATGATATATGAAGGAAGAATATTTGAATACTCTCTCATTTCCAAATCTCATGAATTGATCATGGATTTTGTCAGCAATATAAGATGCAAAGTCATACTTAACAGCAGGAGGCTGTCCCGGGGTAAAAATAGACAATAATACTAGGGTCAATTGGTCAACAAACTCACTAGTATTAAAACCCATTATTGAAGACATCATGTTTAAAATAAGTCTGCCCTCATCAGTAAAATAGGTGTGGCCATAAGGGGGAGGGCCTTTAAGCTGATGCTGTGGCAGCATGAAAGTCTGACAAAGAGGGTTTAACTCTTAATGGGACAATTGGGTAGACCTTTCAAGTAATTCGGCCATGTACAGAGGAGTGAGGGCTTGACCAGGTTGGAAATGTAGCATCTCATTTATGGATTGAGTAGTAATTGGGAAGATGACATCTTGATTTGGGGATAAGACTGCTCTTTGGTTAGGATCATAGTTGGCATGGAAAATATGAATGATTTCAGGGAAGATACGGATTGCTGGGAGAAGGTACATGGGCATATTGGATTCCCAGAGTCCAATTATGTCAGAACCATTCAAATAATTATCTCTGCAGCGACAAAATATTTGAAGGGGATTTTCACTGATACCCAGGTCTTTAATTTGAAAATCCATATCGACTAAAGGTAAATAATCCAAGTCTTTGTGAGGGGCATTGAACGGTGCTATGTTTAAAGCCACAGGAACTTCCATTTTTGGTTCTTGTGGATTCAAAAATGGACATTCGGCTTAAGGTGAAGAATTGAGCAAAATTTACAAGTTTCGACGGGAGAAACAGGTACAATTGCAGATTTGGGAATTCAATTACAGTTCTTGGATTTAAGGAATGAACCAGCAATTTAATTTTTTAACTCCGTTTCAGTGAAAGAAAGAAGAAAACCGAGTTTCTTACAGAGTTTAGTTGAAGATTTAGGGTAAATACCTGTTTTTGGAGAAAACAACGTTTTGAACAGATGCTGGTTAATGCGGATAATCTTCTGAGAGGCTTGACTGTAATTTTCTTCAATAGGATAAAGGTTGGAGGACTTCAACAATTTGAAATTCGAAACTTCTGCATGAAGGGTGTATTTGTTTTTTACGTACGAAATAATGAAAAAGACGCGAATTTTTGTTTTATTGGCAAAGTCAAATGGGGGGGAATTTTTTATTATTTTATTGGATGACGTCAGCATGGTACAATGGACATGTCACGAGGGGAAAGGTGGTAAGCGGTTTCTATCACACCGCTTATGAGGGAAGGCGGTTTTAGGCAGAGGGGCAGCGATGCGATACAACGACTGACACGTAGCATGACACTGTTTGAAAACCGCTTGGCCATCGCGCGTTATCTTTCGTACGCGGATGGCTAGCGAAATGGATGAGGGCCGTAGATCTTTGATGGGCCGATCAGACGGTCGATGGGACAGGGAGATGGCGGGGAATTAACGGCGCGGACCCAATGTAATTAACGGTTAATTAAACCCATCGGGTGGATTTCGATTGGCTAGTGTTGGTTATTAATTAATCATGTGGATTAATTAATCCCTGGTACGGTGGATGGTCGGGAATTACTTTATTTTTATTTTTAAACATATATAATATGTTTAAACGCTTTTTCATATATTTTTATTTATAGAATAATTAAATCAATACGATTTATTTAGTGTAGGGGGGTGGGAATACTATTAATGTTATATTTTAGCCAAAAGGGGGTATATTGTGGGTTTTTTGATTTAATTAAATAGGAATTAAATAATTTTGGCTAAAAAGTCATAATGTAATGGTTTTGGGGATATTACTATAAAAGGATTTATATATAATAGGACAAGGTGATTTTCATAGGGAGTTAATATATAAATTAGAGTTAATATGACAAGGGATAATGTAAACTCAAAATACTGAATTATAACCAAGAAAGTGAAGATTCAGAAGTAAATGGCATTATTATACTTTCATCACTTAGACTTAGAATAAAAGTGATTTTGAGGGCTTTTCATGAAATATTGAAGGATTTCCCTAAGTAAAATGGGATTTTACTTAGAAAAAGATTTTTGAGAGGTGAATGAATGTGATAATGGATGATTTCAAGTACTTAGGTTTTTTCAATTATTGGGCCAAGGGTCTGGTCCCTCCAAAAGTCAAGGAAATGCCTTGAGCCCCTCTAATCTTCAAATACCTTAGCACTTAGGGGAAATTAGTGAAATATTTAGGGAAAAATGAAGGGGAAGTTAATAATCTTGACTTTTCTTTGCTGTGAACTTTTCCAATGTAGTATCTTCCTTTGCACTTGTGATGAAAGTAAAATTGAACACATTTAGAACCATTATTCATCACATGTAATTATGCAACAACATCTACCTACCCTACTTACTTTACCCTACCATTTTCTCTTCTTTATTAGGGTGCACTTAGACTGGCAAACCCTTATCAATCTTCTTTTTCTTTTACATGGCAAACCTATCTAAGTCTACACTTATTACATCCAAGGGCTTAGATTAAACTGTTGAGCACCTTTTATTAACTCTACCTATCTACTTATCTGCCAAGATTAAACTGTTTGGTCAGATATTTATTCTCTATTCTACAGCATGAAATTGAAAAATGAATGAGTCAAGTTTAAACAGTTTGAATCTTCATAAATTGTGGCAAAATTTTGACAAACTGCACACAATTTTGTTTATTACATCAAAGAAAAAAGTAGTGGCATTTGGATTTGCACACTTTCCTTGGCCTTTCTTTTGATGGGGTTCATCACTTTTTTGGCCAATTTTATTTTTTCACCCTTTGATTTTCTTTTAGGGTATACCCTCTTTACATTTTTTAAATTTTTTGATTTTTTAAGAATATGGAACACCTTTGCAACAAGAAAAAGGTTTGAACATATTGCATAGTTCAATAAGTCAATCATGAAAAATGACACCTATTGGTATAGGAGTCTAACACTGGCTCCACTTGGGGATGGCTTTTCTTGGTGAAAAGTGAAGAACAGCAGGTCAGATGCCTCAAAATGCCTTTAACTGAACCATGAAATCTTCTTTTTCTGGTGGCTTTATTATATATATGATAGTAAAACTTCTGAAGCTTAGGGCCTTCACTTCGGGCTTCAACTTCATCAAGTCACCATCCAATCAAAACTGATGCATTAGAAAGGATATATTATGTACATGTTGAAAAACAAATCAGAACATCCTAGTAAATAGGATCAAAGTAGTGTTTTAGCATTTGACCATTAACTGGTCCTTCCTCAGCTTCTGTACCATCCAAATTCTTCAAAAAATATGTGTTATTTCCCTGTAAAGCATGAATGATGTAAGGTCCTTTCCATAAGAAATCAAGTTTCCCATGTTTCCCTTTATCTTCCCTTCTGGAATCCCATCTTAAAACTTTGTCTCCCAGTTGAAAATCTTCTGTTTTAGTCCTTTTGTCAAACATCTTCTTTAACTTTTCCTGCAAAACTTAGGATCATTGATACACTTCTTGTCTGGTCTGCTGCAAGTGAATTGTTTGATTTATTCTTCTCTGAATATCATTTGGTTCTACTTGAGCTTCCTGGAGTAACTTCATTACAGGAACTCCTAAAGATGATGGAAATCTAGCCTCAATACCATAAAATAATTCATATGGACTGGTTCCGATTGATTTTTTGGTTGTAAGTCTGTCTGCCCACAATGCATTGGTAAGTTTCTTATGCCAATTCTTCTTATTCTCTTCCAATAATTTTTTAATGTTGTTAATGAGACTTTTATTGGAAGATTCAACCAGTCCATTACCCTGAGGATAATAGGCTGTTGAATGACCTAAAGTGATGTGATATTTATTGCAGAAACTAATCATTTTCTTGGACTTGAAAGCAACAGCATTATCAGTTATAATTTTTTTAGGACAGCCAAATCTTGAAAGTATATTGGTTTCTAAGAATCCTATAATTACCGAATCATTGGATTGTTTGGATGGGATAGCTTCAATCCATTTAGTAAAGTAATTTGTGGCAGTGAGGATCAATCTATGTTGCCTAGAAGAAGGGGGATGGATTTCTCCAATAAAATCCAGTCCCCATTGTTGAAAGGGTCTCTCGGTGGAAATTGGTTTTAATGGTAAAGGTAACAACTTTCTTTTGCCCTCAAAGATCTGACACTTATGACAAGAAGTTACAAATTTCTTAACATCTGAAAACAAGGTTGGCCAGTAAAAACCAGCCCTTAAGATTTTATCTGCAGTTGATTTCCAGTAGAGGTGTCCACCACAATCTCCTGCATGAAATTCATTAAGAACCTTGTCAGTTTCATCTTTCAATAAACAATTTAATAGAATTCCATCATGATTCTTCCAAAAAAGAGCACTATCTAAAATACAATACTTTAAAGATGTCATTTTCAAAAACCTTTGTTTCGTTCTGGATAACCCTGGAGGAGCTTGCAGGTTTAACAAAACATAAATGATATCAGCGTACTAAGGTGAGTCTAAAAAGGCCTGACTGATTTGTGGAGTCGCCATCTCCTGTTCGTCATCCAGTTCATTAATGTTCAGGGCTTGGCAATTTGTTTCAGTCATGAGTTGAGCCAAACCTTGTCCTTTTATGAGTTTTGTAGGTCTTATTTCAATATCATATTCTAATATGGTAGCTATCCATTTACCTCTTTTGCCTTCAATACCATCTTGAGTTAAGATGTCTTTAACGACAACATTAGGTACATAAGCTATCACATGAGAATACAATATATAAACTCTGAAATCTTTAATTGCTTTCACAAGTGCAAAAGCTTGTTTCTCCATGATATTGTATTTTAATGATGCATCTCTAAGTGCTTTACTAAAAAAGGCTATAGGTTTTTCACATCCTTGATCATCCTTTTGTAATAAAACTGCTGCAACTGTATGTTCAGAAGCAAATGAAAAAATTATGAAATCTCTATCAAATTTTGGACTGGTAAGAATTGGTGTTCTGGTTAAAGCCATTTTGATTTCTTCAAATGATTGCTTGGCTTCAACTGTCCACTTAATACTCTAATCCTTTCTTAACATGTTAGTAAGCAGTCTAAGTAATTCAGCTAAACTAGAAATGAATCTTCTCAAAAAATTGATCTTACCTATGAATGCTTGAAGTTCTTTAATATTCCTGGGATGAGGTATCTGCAAAATGGCTTGTATTATTTCAGGATCAATTCTAATGCCATCTTTTGAAATGATATGACCTAGGAGTTTACCTTCTTCAAGACCAAACAATGACTTTTTAGGATTTAAAGAAATACCATATTTTCTGCATTTTATGTACACCTGTCTAAGATGATCCAAATGTTAAAGACATGGCTCTGAAAAAATGGGGGCTAAAATCATCTATATATGACTCATAAAAACTATGAACTTGAAAATGCAATGTCCATTGCTCTTTGGAAGTACGCTTCCAGGATTTTGGAGTCAAAGGGCATCTTAACATATTTGAATGCACCATGGGGTTGTAAAAGTCGCTTTGTCTTGATCGCTAGGATGAACTGGACCGCTGGTATCCTGAGAATCCATCCGTAAGAGAAATTCTTTGGAAGATCCTACTACCCTTGTAAGATATGTCCATTTTAGGCAAATGTATACATTTCTTTAAAGAAAATTGCCAGTCTTATCAAATCGACACATAGTCTAATCTCTCCGCCTTCTTCCTTGTTGGTACTAAATTAGAAACCCATTCAAAAACCTAATAGGAGTAATGATTCCATGCATTCTTTTAATTTTCTCAATTAAAGGTAGTAGCACGTAGTTGATTCTTCTAAGTTTCGCTTGAATGGTTTCTCGACCGTTTCAAAGGTATTGTATGTTGAATTATTGATGTATCATATGATTTAAGATTTCATAACTCGTGCAAAAAACATCCTCGAATTCTTTTAAAAGTTCAACATATTTAACCTTTGATCTCACACTGCAGAGATTTAGATAACTTAACCATCTTAGGATTGCCTCTGGAATTGTACTTTTCACACGCCTTTTAACCCGCTCCATTTTGGGTTTTAGTGGAATGTCATTTGAGTCAAAAGATCTTCTAAAGGAGTTAACCTTGTGCAATGATTATCTTTAGATTAATAATTTACATTCATCTTCTATAATCTCATCGATTTCCATTTGTTTCAAATCCCCGCATATCTTTTAGTGAATTTATTAGCAGGCTAAGGAATTGTCTTTCCTAAATATCTGTTTGTTTTCTATTTGACGTATCTGATTACAGTCTTCATCTATACTACTGTTATAGAATTAATTTTCTAAGGTCAAAAAATTATTTATCTGATTATTATTTACAAACACTTTCCAATTCATAAGATTATCCGGTATAGCAGGTCTATGTCTAATCTCAGCTGTGAACTGATGATTAGGTCCAAAAGGTAATTTACAAGTGCTAGCGAACATTGCAAGACTGTGAGCATGCAAATTTTGTTTTCTAGGAATTTTGGCAAGCTGAGCTTGTAGAAAAGTATTGAGAATTTCCACAACTGTTCCTCTGTATTCTTTTAATCTGGGGTCTTTTGTTGAACATTCACCATTGATCTATTGAATAATTAACTCAGAGTCTCCTATGATTGATACTCTAATTGCTCCTAACTTTTTGACATGTTTAAGCCCTAGCAAAAGAGCTTCATACTCTGCCATATTATTAGTGCATCTAAAGTTCAACCTATAAGCATGGCCTTCGGCATGATCATTTTCAACGTTATGTATCCAAATTCCAGCTCCTGCTCCTAACTTATTTACTGAACCATCAAATTCTAAATGCCACAGAATTTCATGTTCATAATCTTCATCGAATGTTTTAACAACTTTCTTAACAGGGAGCTCTGGTTTTTTAGTTTTTTCTGGTATTTCTTGAATGTCTGATGTTTCTTTGTTTTCGGAAATTTCTTCAATTTAAACAGTAGATTTATTTGCAGTTTCTGTTTCTGGTGCTTCTAATTCAGTAGGAAGGTCAAATTCAACATTATAAAGGATGAATGAGTCCATATCAGAATGGACTGAGTAGACAGGGAAGTTTTTAGGCTTTTCCTTACTACTGACTAAATATTTCATCAAGGTTCTCTGCCATGTAGTCTTCTAGGTTGACCAAACACCTTCTAGGCAATAGCATATGGCTTGTATCTTCTTCGAAGAATCCTCAAGTTTGGCACCCGGAATGGAGCAACAACATACCATATTTGGGAGGAATATCCTCACAGCATACACATCCCATCGAATAGATTTCACAGGGTATTGTACCAAAGTAATACACAAATCTTTAATCAAGCCTAAACATCTTGCACGACTTGAATCAAAGGAAAAAAATATCTTTATGTAGTGCAGTGACCATCTAGTTTAATGTTCCCTCCACTTTAGGCATGTAGGCTATAAGGCCAGCTCCAGAATCAAGCATGGCATTATGAAGTATTTTTTCATGAACAATTTCAAACTCACATAAAATGGAGAGTTCCTCCACTTTAAGTTTACCATTTACTTGATTAAAGAAGTAGTTTGGGTTGATCATCAAAAGCATTTCTTGAATGCATCCATTCAGTCAATGTTAAGGGATCTATTTCGGTTGGCTTCTATAGAAATCATGTTGTAATTACGATAATGGAACATCTATCTTTATTTATATATTTGACCTCTAGATTGAAATATTTTTCGTTTGAGTTCTAGTGTTTTGAGCAGTTGGGTTTTCTACATTTTTTGATCTTCCAATGTTTTTCTCTTTTTCATGAGTAAGTTAAATTTGAGGTGTTTACGAATTAACCTGGCACGGTTCTTCTCTACGTTTCTGCGGGGGAAAAGTATTAAATTTGTTTATTATTTGGTTGATTAACGAGACACATCTTGATTATTCGGTTGCGGGGTCGGGGACTTTGATCAAAGAGGTATCGGAGGAGTGTTAGTTTTACCTTTGATGTTTTTGTTTTGTCTTTCGTTTGCTATTCTACGCATCAGTCAAATGCACTTCTCAAGTTGTATTGTTTATAGACTTCAACAAGTGCTGAGTCCTTGTCCTTCTTTGAAATCAAAATTTTCTCTTTGAATGAGTTTGAAATGTTTCAGAATATGAATTTTCTTGATCTTCAGAGATAGGAAAACTTCGGTTCATTTTTTGTTCCGGTCCGTTGTTGTTCAACATCTCAAAACAGTTCTAAGTGAACCTTGAGCAAAATTTTTCTGCGGAATGGTGGCACGATGTTTTGAGTGGGAACATTTTTCCCGATATTTTGAAAATTTATTTCTTCTAAAGTTTTGGTTTCTAACAACATTTTGACCATCACAAGAAAAATTTCTTTCGATTGTCTCTCTCTTTGTTTAATATTTCCATCCTCTTTTAATAATTTCATCTGACTTTCTTTCAAAAGTTGAAGGCTCTTCGTTTATGAGCATCCTTCTTTCGGCTCTAGCTCTGGCTCGTTTTTCTATGAGGTTAGCTTCAACACTAACAACTATGCTTCATCTCTTCTGGGATTTGGGGGACTCTTTCTAAGTGAATATACATATATGGAATCAAAACAATAGAAATTTAACGATCTTAGAATCTGGAGGGGGTCTGGAGTTTTGGGGAACAACGTTATAGGCTTCGTTAAATCTATTGATATAATCTTTTCTTCCGTGGGTCCACTCTCTTCCAATTTTCAGAAATCAAATAGGATGCGAAGAGGGTATTTCTTCTTCTCCCCATCTGTTAAAAATGACTTTATCTGATGCAGTAAGTGATAATCTTGTTTGGAGCGAGAACCCTAAACCATCTTCGTGACTTCCCCGATAAGGCTACGGACAAAAATTCTCATTCGTACGTCGTCAACATCTATTTCATAAAAATTAATGTCTTGTCATCCTTTTGTTGTGTTGTTTGAGCGAAGTTGAAATGCAGGAACCATCCAAAAGGGGTGATCTTGCTACGATAGTCTGAAACCTTGATGAGGTGCAGAAACATATGGGAGCATATCTATTAGCCATTGGAAGGGTGTAATGGTATAACGGACTGATGATGGTACGGAAGTGAGTAGTTGTAGGAGTAGAAGGAGTGGCTTGTGTTTGAGAAAGTTTAAGGAAAAGCGAGATGAACTTATGAGGCTTCTTGAGTAATCCTGTGAAAGTCTTGAAGTTTCTTGAAAGGTCTACTAAGATTGAATGGAATCTTGTAGAATTCTTGTCGAATGTGATGATAAATTCAAATTGTAAATCGTCAAAAATAATGGATTTGGAACAATCTTAGAAAATTAGGATTCAAAAAAATTTATGAATAAAGAATTTTAATTCATCTCTCAGGTTAATATTAAAATATATATAATCTTCACGGAGACAAGAATGTGATCTAACAAAGGGTTAGGGCACAGAGAGCTATGACTTTTTTGTCTTCTCGAGGAATTAGGAATCGAATTTGGAGTTCTCAAATATGGGGTGAGTTGGGGGTGGGGATTTGGCTTTGGTATAACGAATCCTTTACGAAGCCGATTTACGGATAGTTTGTATTTTTGGTTTTTTTTGTTTAAATAAAAATGAAAGTACAACTTCAACAAATTCTTCAAGAAATTTAAGATTTTTGGATTAAAATTTTCTCAAAGATTTATTAAACTAGAGTCGATTGAGGGATTAAACCAAAGTTCGGTTATTAAGCTAAACCGAGAGATGGTAAAATGACTTTTTATTACAAAATTGCGGAGCAAAAGCATTTCAAGGCTACACAGCTGATCTTGACTCTTGTACGTAACCTTAAGCGAACAATAAAATATTCGGATCCCCGGTGGTCGCCTATGTTATCACTCCAAATTTTCTAACGAAGTTGTTAGAAGAGGAAAATTAAAGGTAACCACAAGCCAACCTCTCGGTCTGATCTGACAGTACGCTGCTCCGGAGAGGCATACTCTTTATGATTTAACTTGTTCGTAGAAAATATTAGGCTGATTGTAAGTCGAGGTTTTGTTTGGTGGAGTAATTGGAATTCGCCAGTGAGGGCTAAAATTGAGTTTCGGGCCATTGAGCTGTGGAGTCGAAAAAGATGGCTTTAATGGATTAAATTTACACACAAAAGATGGCTTTGCGGTGAAATAGCCAAAACGAAGAATAATTTAGGATATTAAAATGAATGGAATGGATTTTTAAATGGATGAAAGGCAATAAAGAATATTTCCATGTTTAAGCAGGGAAAGTGAGTGATTACCAATAAAGAGCAATTAAGAATTCTTTACTAAGTAATCCAAAATGTGGCTTGGGAGAAACAAGAGAAATTAAGAATTCATTGTTTATGACCGAGTTTAGAAGAAAACATACAGAATAATAACAATTGAAATCGGAAGCCTGCCACCTTAAGCAATTTTTTGGTTAGTCCTTTTTATTAATTATTCGAAATGAAACACGATGATATAGCTAACCTGCCTGCTTACTTAAAAAAGCATGTTGATAGAAATAGAAACATTGAGCATGGTAGACATATGAATCAAGAAGTACTTGAGCTTCAATTCATCATCAATAGCTTGAAAATTTCTCAAAAAAACTGCTTTAATCACGTGTCCACAACAAAGAAAGTAGTAGAATCCACCCTCAATAGTTCAATTGAGGGCTTATTCTCTATTATACAAAATATCTCTTAACAAACAGATATAATCTAATATGACTCATAGATAAGTTACAAGCAAAAATGAAAGACGGATGGTCTCATGGATAAGACGAAGTAATCGATGTTGTGATGTTCCTCCTTTTGAGAGTGTGTTGGAGAAATTTGGACCTATATTTTAGCTCTTCGTTGTCCTCTTGGGTAATTTTTTTCTAATGACTTGCTTCAACGATGCTCTTGTTTCTTGATGCACTTTCATTGATAGCAGTACTCTTTGACCTTTGTTTATCTTCCTCTTTGTGAAATAAATAGGTAAAATTTCATATAAGGATAAATGTTACAAAAGTTCAACATATCTTCCCACCATTTCTCTGCTATTCTTGTCGTTGAAGCTTCCTTAATGTTTCATCGACCTCGGTATATCTTGAAGAAATTAGGCTATTCAGGCTCAATCTCTACCATATTCCCGGATAAAACAAATTCTCTAATCTGTCATGAAGATTCCTTCCTGTAGAGTAATGTTGCTTGTGATGAAGCTGGGTAGGAATTTGGTTAGATTATGAGCATGTATGTCCAATTTACTAACATAAGTTTCTGGAGGTCCATTATTTTATCTTCTTGAATCATGGAGCTACAAACAACCCTTTATTCAATAAAACATTAAACCTTTCTATAAAGAAAGCAATTATTTTACTGCGTGTCAAAGCACCTTCGTTCCAAATTTTGCATAAGAGTTATTTTTAGTAAACTCTTTTTATTCTAAGGTATTGCGGTTCTATCCTGAATACCCACTTCTTTAGTGGCATGCGGTTTGGGTGTTTATTTGTATGGCCAGGTGCTTCTGGGCCTGTTCCCAATTGTGCTGGGTAACATTTCAACTTCATCCCGAGCTACTTTGACCAAATCTTTTCTTCTAATACAATTCCTCTCCTCTTGGATTGAAGGCCCGAGATATATTTTAATCGTGAATGTTCTTATCCCAAAGAAATTTTATTTATCTCTCTCAAAGGCTTCTCCAATGTGAGATCCTTTTCTAATGCTTTAACAATTTTCCAATCTCTTGATTTCTCTTGATTTGTGAGCAGCACTCATTTTTGAAAGATCATATCTGTTCCTAGAATTGACAAGTTGTAACTTTGTGTCTTTGAAGTTCGATTATTTGAAGTTCAAGTCATCCATTTGTTTTGGTGTTTTGAACTCAAATTTGAAGTGTCTGTGATGACTACTGTTGCTTTGTTTTATTGGTAATACCTATAATTGCCTCTGTTTTAGATGTTGGAAGAAGCGATTGTTTGTCTTTCAATGCTTATCGACTCTTTTTAAATTTCAATCGGTTGCTCATTCATTTTGTGTAGCTCCATCGCTCTTCATACGAAATTCTTCTTTATTATTTCTTTGGTTTGAGATGTCACGGAAGTGGCAATTTATTTGCTTTCTCAAAACGCTTAATGTCATCATCTTTTTCTTTTGTTATTAGTTCTGTGCCTTTGACATCCTTTTAGTTATTCATTAATTATTATTTCTTCCAATGTTTTTATCCTGTTATCTTTGGCTTGAAAAGCCTTTTAAAGCTATAGTATGTATTGGTGTTCTCCAAAGAAAGTCCTATAACCTATGTTGCCTGTTTATGCTATACGATTAAGTAAATTAGATCATTTCCCCGAGTCTTCTTATGCAACTCGATCTGATCAGAGATGGAGATATCAGGACACAAAATTTGTCTAACCTGTGGCTTCATTTGTTGGGGGGTACATTTGCACCTTGGGTTGAAATGGCTCATTAACATTTTTATTTGGATGTGCGCTTTAACATCAATCTTTCTTGATTTTTTTTGGAGCTATTTTCGAGATATTGATTATATACTTTGTATTTCGACCGGATCATTCATGGCTTTGATATTTATAAATGTCTTCTTTTGTCTCTTCGTATCTTTAAGCAGTACGTACGAAGAAGATATTTCAGAACTATTGTTGTTATAGCTTTTTCCTTTAACGAGGTAGTGGATGTTTTTTCATGATACATTTCTTTGTTTGTTGGTAGCAATTGATGCTGGTCCTTCACTATCGAGGATTTCATCCATAGATTCTTCTTACGGTGTTAATTTGTCTCTTGGCACAGTATTGTGAAGATCCAATGAAAGGGGTAGCAACTTGACTTCTCTCCTTTTTCCCTTTTCCCCATTTAATGGGTACGCAAATTGACACTTCTCTTTGGTTGTTTGATCGGGAAAATTTGTGCTGTCCTTGTTCTTTGGATGTCTCTGGTTGTACTATTCATCATTGTGACTTTTCGAAATTACTTGTATGTACCGGTTCTTTTTCTTTTCCTTTTGATTCTCGCCTTTGCATAGCTGATCTCCTGTAAATGTTGTTGTGAAGTTCTATTTGAAGGTCTGCTTTATGCAGCTGCACACTTAATAGAGTCGAGTCCAAGTATCGATTCAAGGTATTTCATTATGTTATCAATATTGGCACCATTCCTTTATCTTGCTCTCTACAAAAGTTCCTTACCCATTCATCTGTATTTGCATATTGTTCAATTTCGGCACATCTAAAATGAATGTATGAATAAATTTATTTTTCACTCTTAAATGCCAAATAAAGCTATATGAATCTTAGAATTACCTAGTAGAAATTTTTTTGTAATAAGGTAATGCTTCTAAAATCTTTTCGCTTCTTTTCTGACCTCCTATAAATTGAAACAAAGGGACCTAATTAGCTCTTTATCACGAGTTGTGCCACTTCTTCTTGACATGCAATACAGAAATGAACTATATACGAATTGTCTGTCTAAAAATACTCAGAGTACACAAAAAAATCTCATTGAACATATACGAAACTTGAATGGACACAATTCCACTCATAAATCCTAATTTCGGTATAACTACGATATAAATACCAATCTCCTACTTTATATTGTTTAAGGGAGTTGAGGGTTCTCTTGATTTCATTCTTGATTACGAATCCCGGTTAACAAAGTGGTTGTTGGTTGTACCATGAGATCAATGAGCATTTCCGTGCATGAGAGTAAGAAGAATCTTATAAGAATGATAATTTTGGTGATAGCAGTTGAAAAGATAAGCTGATCTAGGTTTCCTTTATGTCGAATTACCGAATATGGAAAGGAAAACACCAAGTGATAGTATATGGAATGAAAAAACATATGAAGGAAAGAATATTTGAATAGTCTCTCATTTCCAAATCTCCTTGAATTGATATGGTTTTATCCTTGATAAAGATACGAAATACATATCAATAGTAAGTTTATCGAAGTCAAAAATAGACAATAACACTAAGTCGATTGGTCAAAAAACTCACTGAAGTATTAAAACCCATTATTAGAAAATATCATATTTAAGGTAATGTATGTGATATTCGTAGGTGTACAAAGAAGAGGTCATTTGGAATTTGATGTTGTATGACTTGAAAGTCGGCAAAGACGGTTTAACTCTTCATGGGACAATTGTGTAGAGTTCTCAATCATTCATTATGGGAGGTATGAGCTTGACAGCTAGAAATAAGCATTTGTTTATGGATGGCAGTTATTGGGAAGAGGACATCTTGATTTGGGGATAAGACTTCTCTTTGTTGGAGATTAGTTAGCATGTGAAATGGATAATTAAATACGATTTGCTAGGAGAAGGTACATAGGCATATTGGACTCCCAGAAGAATTAATTCTTAATGAAACCATTCAAATATGTTGTCTACTGCGACAAAATATTCGAAGAAGTTTTCAACGTGCAGGTCTTTAATTTGAAAGTCCATATCGGCTAAGAGTAAATAATCATTCTTTGTGAGGGGCATTCAGCCGGTGCTACATTTTAATAAAGACATTTTTGGTTATGCTGTAGTTCTGAAAAATGGAGAATTCCGTTTCATAATAGTGCAATTGCAAATTTGAGAATATAATTACACTTCTGAGTTGCATTTGAACTATGATTAATTTTTACTCATTTAGTGATGAAAAATGCGAAAATGGGATTTATTACGATTCGATTAGGATTTTCTAAGGTAAATACATTTTTGAGACGACAACGGTTTCAGCTTGGTCTTGGATAGGCGAATAGTTCTTGAATGTACTAGGAATTTTCTTTGACGAGACGAGGTTGGCCGTGACTTCAGCCCAAAGTCGAATTTTTGTGTGGGGTGTATTAAATGCTGTGTGTACAAAATAGTGAGAAAGAACGTGAATTTTTTTGTTTTTATTGGCAAAATCCAATGGGTGGCGGAAAGTTTTTATTATTTTGTTGGATGACGTCGACGTAATGCAGGCGGTCATGTCACGAGCGGAAAGTGGTAAGTGGTTTCTATCTTACTTGCTTGTAAACGTTTAAAGCGGGACGATGATACGTACGGCCCGACACATAGCACGCCATTGTTTGAAAACTTCGCTTTGCCATCGCGCGTTATCTTTCGTACGCGGACCGGCGGAAATGGATGAAGACGTAGATCTTTAACGAAGCGTCGGATGGTTGACGAGCAGAAATGAGTTTGTGGCCCGAGCCCAATGTAATTATTTGTTAAATAAACTCATCGGGGCGGGATACGATTGAGGTTGGATTATTAATTAATTACGGAATTCATTAATGCGCATATGATCGTAGATGAAAAATGCACGGGGATGGATTATTTTCAAAGTTTAGTTTTAATTGAACTTTGAGTTTTATTTTTTGTTTAAACATATATACATATGTTTTAATAATTTTTTCATATATTTTATTATATGATAATTAATCAATATGTAATTTTAACACTATTATAGGGCGGGAGACAGAATTAATGTTATATTTTATTATTAAAGTATATTGTGTAATTTTAATTTTGAATCTAAATAGGATTTAAATACTTTTGGCTAAAAAATCATAATATAAGCGTTTTGGGGATATTTTTATAAAAATATTTATATATAATGGGGAAAAAGGTGATTTCATAGGGAGTTAATAAATAAAATTAGAGTTAATATGATAAGGGAACAATGTAAACTCAAAAATACTTAAATATAACCAAGAAAGTAGAGATTACAAAAGTAAATGGCATTATTATACTTTCATGTAGACTTAGAACAAAAGTGATGCAGGGGCTTTTATGAAATATTTGAAGGATTTCCTGAAAAATGGGATTTTACTTAGGAAAATATTTTTGAGAGGTGAATGAATGTGATAATGGATGATTTGAAGTACTTGGAGTCTTTTCAATTATTAGGGGCGGGGGTCAGGTCCTCCAAAAGTCGAGGAAGTATGAGCCCTTTAATCTTCAAATATGCTGTAACACTAGAAGTGGTGAAATGGAAAAAATGAAGGAGATTAACTATCTTGGCTTTGCTTTCTTGTGAACTTTTTTCAATGTAGTATACGCCTTTGCACTTTGTGATGAAAGTAAAATTGAACCATTCAGAACCATCGTTCATCGCATGTAATTCAACCTACAAATCTACCTGCCCCTGTACTTTACTTACCTTATTTTCTCTTCTTTATTAGGGTGCACTTAAGTGGAAAACCCTTATCAATCTTCTTTCTTTTACATGGAAAGTCCCCATCTATTTCTACACTTATTACATCGAGGGCTCGGTTAAGTGGCCAGAACCTTTTATTAACTCTACTTTATCTACTTATGCGAAGATTAAAATGCAACACAGTCGAGATATTTATTCTCTATTATACAACATGAAATTGAAAAGTGAATGAGTCGAGTTTAAGCAGTTTGACTCTTCATAAATGGTGGCAACAGGGCCAAATATATTTGCACACAATTTTGTTTTTACAAAAAATGAAATAGTAGTGGCATTTAGAGACTTTGCACTTTCTGATCTATTATTTTATGAGGGTTCATTTCTTTGGCCATTTTTATTCTTTTCTGCCTTTGATTTCTCTTTTTAAAATTCTCCCTCTTTACATTTTTTAAATTTTTTTGATCTTTTGATTTTTTAGAATATGGAACACCTTTGCACGAGAAAAAGGGTTTGAACTTGTATTTCTCATAGTTAATAAATCAATGTATGAAAAATGACACCTATTGGTATGAGGTCGCTGCTTTGGCTCCCACTTGAGGATGGCTTTTCTGTTGAAAAGTCAGGAACAACGATTAGGATGCCTCCAAATACCTTGCTTGAACCATGAAATCTTGCTTTTAGAGAGCGCTTTTGTGTACCTGTGATAGTGAAACCTGCGAAGATTGGACACCTTCCTTTGGGCTTTATTTAATAAGTCACCATCAATGGCTTGATGCATTAGAAAGGATATATTGTGTACGAATGCCGTCGAACATCCTAGTAATGGATCAAAGTAGTGTTTTTAGCATTCGACTACAGTTGGGTCCTTCCCTCAACTTCTAAACCATCCCAAATTCTTCAAAAAATATGTGTTGACTACTGTAAACATGAATGATGTAAGGTCCTTTCCATAAGAAATCAAATTTCCCATGTTTCTTCCTCCTTCCTTCTAGAATCCCATCTTAGAACTTTGTCTCCCGATTCGAAAATCTTCTGCTTTAGTCTTTTTAATATCTTCTTTAACTTTTCTCTAAACTTGGGATCATTGATACACACTTCTTCTCTAATGCTGCAAGTGAATTGTTTGGTTTATTGTCTGGATATCATTTGGTTCTACTTGAGCCTCTGAAGTAAATTCATCACGGGAATTCCTAAGGATAAATCTTGCCTCAATACCATAAACTAATTCATGTAATTTGGTCCCAATTGATTTCTTGGTTGTAAGTTTGTCTGCCATAATAATGCTGCTTATTAATTATGCCAATTCTTCTTATTCTCTTTAATAATTTTTAATAATAATATTTTGTTTATTGGAGGATTCGGCCAGTCCATTACCACAGGGGATAACGGAGAGTGGCTTGAATGGCCTAAAGTGATGTGATACTTGGTAAGAAATAATCATCTTCTTAGACTTAAAACGAAACATTATCAGTTATTATTTTTAGGACAACCAAATCTTGAGAGAGTATATTGGTTTATAAGAATCCTATAATTACGGAATCATTGCTTTGTCTGGATAGGATAGCTTCCAAAATCCATTTAGTAGAATTAATGCGCAGCGTTGAGGATCCGCTCATGTTGCTAGAGAAGAAGGAGGATGGATTTCTCCAATAAGAAAAATCTTAGTCCCCATTGTTGAAAGGGTCTCTCGGTGGAGGTGGTTTTAATGGTAAAGGCCTTAATTCTCTCTTGCCTTCAGATACGACACTTGTGGCAAACGATTCTAAATTTCTTAACAAAAACAAGGTTGTGTAAATGAGCCCGCAAGATTTTGTTTGCCGGTTGACTTCCGGTAAGTGTCCACAATCTCACCGCATGGAATTCATTGAGAACCTTGTCGAGTTTCATCTTTTAATAAACAATTTAAGCAAAATTCCATCACAATTCTTACAAAAAATAGAATTATCTAAAATACAATACTTTAAAGATGTCATTTTCAAAAAACCTTTGTTTTTTGTTTTGGATAACCTGGAGGAGCACGGAGTTTAACAAAACATAGATGATATCGAGTGTACCGGGGAGAGTCCTAAGGCAGTGATTTTTGGGTACGCCATCTCTGGTCGTCATCAGTTCATTAATGTAGGGGCTTGGCGATTTGTTTCGGTCATCGGTTGAGCCAAACCTTGTCCTTTTATGGAAGTTTTGTAGATACTTATTTTAATATCATATTCTAATAGTATCCATTTACCTCTTTGCACTTCAATTCCATCTTGGCAAATTAAGACATCTTCTTGTGACATTAGGTACATAAGCTATCACATGAGAATACAATATAAACTCTAAAATATTTAATTGCTTTCATAAGTGCAAAAAACTTGTTTCTCCATGATATTATATTTCAATGATGCATCTCAGTGCTTTTAAAAAGGCTTTTGGTTTTTCCACTTCTTGATCATCCTTTTGTAGTAAAGCAATTTGTATTTTATATATTGAGAAGCAAATGAAAAAATTTAAAATCTATGTGGAATTTTGGGTAAGTAGGCGGTGTTACAGTTAAAGCCATTTGATTTCTTCCAAATGATTTCTTGGCAACTCTGTATTGAATACTCGAATCCTTTCTTAACATATTAGTGAGTAATCTAAGTAAATTCAACTTCATTAAATGAATCTTCTCAAAAATTGATCTTTCCTGAAAACAGGATTCTTTAATATTCACAGGATAAGTGTCTGCAAAATGGCTTGTATTATTTCGGGATCCAATTCTAATGCCATATTCAGAAATAATGTGGCCCTGGGAGTTTCCTTCTTCAAAACCATAATGATTTTTTCGGATTTAAAGAAATACCATACTTCTTGCATTTTAAAAATACTTGTCTTAGATGATCTAAATGTTGTGCGTTTGTCTTGGAAAAAAGCAGTTAAATCATCTGAATAAACCTTGAGAACATCATGAATTTCTTTGGCGAATGCCCAATATCCATTGCTCTTTGAAAGTTTTCCCCTACATTTGTGAGTCCTAATGGCATCTTAACATATTTAAAGTACCCATGGTGTTATGTAAATATTGACTTGTCTTTAATCATCGGAATGAACCGAGAATACGGTTATACCACGAAAATCCATCCCGAGAAGAGAGAAATTCTTGAAAGTCACTTTACCCTTTTGGATATAGTCCATTGGAAAACAGAATAATTATAAAAAAAGAAACTTGTTTAAATTTCTCAAATCGACATAGTCTAATCTCTCCGGTCTTTTTCCTTGTTGGTACCAAGTTAGAAACCCATTCGGAAAACCTAATAGGAGCAATGATTCTGTATACATTCTTTTAATTTCTTTTTCAATTGAAGGTAGTAATACATGGTTGATCCTTCTAAGTTTGTTTGAATGGTTACGTGCGAGTTTCAAAGGTATTGTATGTTGGACAATTGATGTATCTCCTTATAATTGCAGATCTTATGCTCTCAGGGAAAAAACATCCTGGAGATTCTTTTAAAAGTTCAACATCTTCTTTTAGTCTCTTGTAGGGCCCAGGTCTCTTAACCATCTCAAGTTTCCTTCGGTCCCAAATTTTATTCTTCAATATCTCATTTTTAACGGTTCTATTTGGGTTTTTAGTGGAATGTCATTTGAGTCGAAAAAGATCTTCAAGGTTAATCCTTCCCAGGTAAATAGTTATCTTTTAGTTAATTTCGGATTCATCTTCATAATCTCATCGATTTCCATTTGTTTCCAAATCCTGCATATCTTTTTTAGTGAATTTGGTTAGATGACTTGTGTAGTTATAGTCTCTTACGAAATATCTGTTTCTTGTTTTTCTATTGATCGATTCATTGATTGTTGTGTCTTCATCTATACTACTATTAGAAAATTCATTTTCTAAGGTCGAAAAAATTGTTAATCGATTATTATTTACTAAACCTGCAATTCATGAGATTGTCGGTATAACGAGGTCTATGTCTAATCTCGGTACCTTGAACTAATGATTGGGTCCAAGTAGTGTTACGAGTGCTAGCGAATATTGCAAGGCACGACGAGCATGCAAATTTTGTTTTCTAGGAATTTTGGCAAGTTGAGCTTGTGAAAAGTGTTGAGAATTTCTGTTGTTTCTCTGTATTGTTTAAATCCTAGGTCTTTTTGTTGAACATTCACCATTGATGCGGTGGATAATTAACTCGAGTCTCCTATGATTGATACTCTAATTGCTCTAACTTTTTGACATGTTTAAGCCCTAACAAAAGAGCTTCATGCTACCTTACATGTGTAGTGCATCTAAGTTCAATCTAAGCATGGCCTTCGTCATGATGCATTTTCGACGTTATGTGTCCAAATTCCGGCCTCTTGCTCTAACTTGTTCTTGGCTCATCAAATTATAAATGCCACGGAATTTCATGTTCTGTTACTTCCATTTGTTTTAACATGTTTCTTAACGAGAGGCTACGGTTTTTCAATTTTTAAATTATCTCTTGAATACTCTGATATTTGAATTTGTTTTAATTTCCTTCGATTTGAATAGTAGATTTATTTGGTTAAATTTAAGTGCTTCTGATTACATTAGGAAGGTAGAATTGCGTATAAAAAAGTGTTGACGGGAAAATTTGTCCAAATATGATAAGGATCTCCCGGTGAAAGAGCAATTAGACTTTAGTTTGGAGTGAGATCCCATCCCAGGTGTGGGTACGTTGCGCTACGTGCCCTTCCCCTTCGGGTCTCAAAAATAACACAGTCAAACCGTGGACACACACTTATTCATAGGATACAAATACATGATTGATGCATGGAACATGTCTACAACACTATGCGTAGCAAGAAAGCGAATAAAACACATACGCACGAAGAATCTGGATGCTGACAATCCTTTGGGGGTCATGCTTGCAAGGTATCTTACAGAAGAAATATTTCTTAATAGCAGATCCTCCTTACTTACGAAAGATAAAATGAAATGCTAATGAACAAAGGTATTAACATTCATTAAGAAAAGCGATAGAACAACAAGAAAAATTTGACATAATGCTAATGAAGCAAAGAGGTATTAACATTCATTTAGAAAAATTTAATGAAAATCATCAGCAAATGTAGATAAACATGATGCATAAATGATATTATCAAAAAGGCAATTTCCATTAATCATAGGATGTTCTGAAACTGTACAAGGAATACACACAGTGTTCGCACAACAAAACACATCATAACCATAGGGTGTTTTAACAAGAATCTATATTCATATGCTCAAGTGTAGAATCTTTCAATACAATTGCATGTAGCTCTTGAGTTTCCAAAAAAGAAAAGCCCTGGTATAAGCTCCCGTAGGAGTATTTATAATGCCAAAACTGCCCGTTGGGTTTCCTTGACTGTTCACCTTCTTGACCGTTGGGTTACCTTGCGACCCATTCTTTCTGCGACCCGAGTGGTATGCGCGACCTGCGACCTGGGTAGGTGATGCGACCTGCGACCTGCCCTGTTGGAGCGACTTGCGACCTAGCTCTACTTGCTGCTGCCAGGACGCGAAATGTTAATGTCAGGGATGTCAACCTGTTTCTCCTTGAGGAAATCCTGCCATGTCCGGTATTCTGCCACTATGGGGGAAACTAGAGGTGCCTCCTCCCTCAATCGATGCACACATTCCAAAGCATTTGGTACTAAGGTTTCCCTTTTCTGCCCGATCTGATTTGAAAGCGAGGCAAGCTTGGTATAAATCCGCGCAGGAGTGGCAATAAATTGACTCAGATGTTCTTGAGATGCTGAGGGTTCTGGAACAGCAGCGACTTGCTTGATAGGTTGCAAAAATGATTGGATGTCCTGGTCCACTTGTTCCCAGGTTCTCTCTTCGTCTAATGCCCCAAGCGATGGAATGTGGTGCAATGTATGCATTGAGTCGATACCACTAATCAGGTGGTTGTACGAGGACATTACTTTGTCCAGGTCTTTAGACAATTTGTCTCCAGATTGCATCGCCATGCGGAGTTGAACCTTTGCATCCTGCGTGTGAATCCAGTCCCTCTTAGGAAAATTTTGAGATGCCTGAGGGTACTGTATTGTCCAACCCATCATCTTGTCTAAAGCTTGTGAAGCCTCTCTGAGCTGCTCTTGTCTTTGCCTGGTTTCCGTTCGTGCTCTTGCCAGTGGAGCGACTGTTTGTTTGATGGTGAACATTTCACCATATACCTGTCTCATAGTCACTTCCAACACCTCACACTCCTTGAAAATGGCAAGCGAGACTTCATTTACTGGTAGAGCCTGGTTTCGAAGTTGCTGGACTTCTGCTTGCAATTCTGCTTTCTCTTGCTCTGTTATCTTCTCGCGTTGCTCAGCTTCGTGCAGTCTGTTTTGTAGAGATACTATTTCTCTACTCATTCGGGTGACATTCTCTTCCGTAGCCGCGGCGAAAGCAGTACCTGCTGATGCTATCATTACCGGATTAGTCCTGGTATCCAAAACTATATCCTTGCCTGTTGATACTGCGGATGCGGCAGAGGGACTTTGTGCCAACGACCTCCTCTTCTCTTGACGGATTTTGAACGAAAACTGATCAAATGTGAGTTTGGTCAGGTCGAACACATCTTCTTCCTGTCTCTGGGGCGATCTAACATCAGAGAGTTTTGTACGGCCCAGAGGTATGTCGAGAGGAGTCACCTCAAGATCGTCTAGCATGTCATCCTCTCTTTCCTCTGTGTTCTTTTCTTCTTCTTCCTTTCGCCGCCGTTCAGCTTCTGCTGCGGCTTCTACTTCGGCCTTCTTCTTCTGTTCAGTTGCAGCAGCTTGTTCGGCTTTCTTTTGTCGTTCAGCCTCTGCTTTGTCTAGCTCTGCTTTAAGTGCCCGTTCTGCTGCGGCCTGTGCCTCCTTGTCCTCTTTTTCTTTCCTAGCCTCTTTGGCCAGCTTCTTCTTTTGTGCTGCTGTTACACTCTTTTGGCGCGCCTCCTCATCTTCTTTTAGCTTTTTCTCCCTTTCTTGCTGGGCTTTTGCCTCTGCTTCCTTTTGTTTGATGGATGGAATTGGCCCTGTGTTGGTTCGATATTTCTTGAGTACAGATGAAGAGGCACCTCCTAACTGACGACTTCTGTCCTCTAAGCTCTGATCATCTGGGTCTTCCTGGACCATGTCAGTTCCGGAACAGTTGTCCTGAAACATTCTGAGTTTCTTCTCTCCATGTCTGCAGACGCTCGGGAATCTTGTCCCGAGGAATCCACTTGAGAATTGGCTCTCACGGCGGTGTTCGGGAACTGTGCCTGCAGGTCATATGTTCGGTGTTCAGCGCCCCGAGCTGATAACTAATGATGAGTCCCAGCCTGTTGTTGCTTCAAAAGTCTTTAACTGTGAATGCACCAATGGTGAGGGGTAGCATGGGCCATGGCTTCTTTTTGCCTTTGGACAAGATGCTGGAGAATCCGTGTGACATTTGAAAACATACCTCCTGGATAAGCATTTTGTCTGTCACAAAGCGAGGCATAGCATGTGGCGCCTTGTAAGTTCCAAAGACTCGGATGAAGGTGTATCCAGGGAAAGGGAACCAGTGTGCCACTTTGACTAGAGTCTCCTTGGCCCGCCACGACATGCAGGGGGCGTCTTGGCCAAATAAATGTCTGTACAGAGAGGGGATAAATACTTGGGAAATCTGATCCATATCCTGTTTGTATTTGGACTCCCAAAATACCTTGAGTTGTAGATGAATTGCGCGCGTCTGCTCGGAGTCCCAGTTGTGCGCCCATCCCTCAAAATCTACTCGGGCGCAAACCGCGTCTAGTAGGTAAGAGGCCATGTAAAATTCGGCAGGCATTCCTTCTTCCGGGGCCAATGCCGAGTTCAAGTTGGTCTGCATCGACGTCATCAGTATGCCGGCCCAGTTGAAACGGGTGCCATATGTTTTCACATACTCCATGATAGTAGCCCAACTGCCGCTGAAGGTGGAGCAATCTGGGCGCCCGTAAAGTCTGCAGAGCATGGCGGCAACCAATTTGTAAACCTTCCTCAGGCTTGCCACTGGGAACTCTTGGTCTTTCTTGACCGTGAACTTCTCGGGCTCCTCCCACCATTGTCTAATAGAATCAACTATTGGAACGGCGTGAGCAACAGCCCATTCTGGAGAGAAATGCTCATTTGGGCGAGGCAGTGAGTAATAAATGTGTGCATCCGAGCCTACCAGTGTAGCGAAAGCTCTGCCTTGGTGATCCCTGATCACAAACTTCTCGGGGTCTGTCTTTTGTATGATCCAGTCTATGATCTCTGGACATGGGAATATGGCTGGATGCGCCCCTGCCAGATGTAGTTTGGACTTCTTTACCGCCAAGTATACTTCCCGGTCTGGGAGATCTTCTGGGAATTCCTCCTCCGGTATGGCGAACTCATGATAAACTTGGTACCATCTCATGCTGTCATCTTTTGTAAAAGTACATAGTGTATCTCTGTATATTGGGGGTGGGGACACCACCTCCAGCTCATCAATCTCTTCCACTATTTTCTTGTCCTTCCTCCGAGATAGCGGGGGCGCCATGTCACTAGAATCTGATAACACAGGTATGCACTCTATGTCTTCTTGAATTTCACCTGTCAAATTCATAAAGGAATCCCATGATAAGAACGAAATGGTGATATAAAACCAGTTGCAATTTAGTGATGAAATTTAGCTGTGCCACATGCAAAACTGGGCTATTGGTTTACTGGGTCGCTGGGTCGCGGATTGCAAGAACAGAGTCCGGGCGCGACCTTGCGACCTCGCGACTAGGTCGCTGGGTTGCTAGGTCGCAGATCTCTGGAAAAATTTGGAAGATGCGACCTTGCGACCTCGCGACTAGGTCGTTGGGTCACAGGGTCGCAAATCTCAGAAATTGGAGAGAATGCGACTTTGCAACCTCGGGACTAGGTCGCTGGGTCGCAGGTCGCAATATGGCTTGCCGGGGGGTTTACGCGTGCGCGGCCTTGAACCTCCTTTTCTCCCTCTTCTTGAGGATTTACAAGTTAGCTGGGTCCTGGCGGAGCTGTGGCATGATTTTAATAGCAAGGGATGATGCCATGAAGGTGTGAATCAGAAAAACAGTGAGGTTTGGACAATTATGTAGAAAACAGATTCATAAAACCCTCAGAAATATAAAAGCTCAGTCAAAAGACAATTTAAAGGCCTAAGGGGAGATGGGTTTGGTAAGAAATGCATCATAATTGAAACAGCAGGAAGAAATGGCAACTTACCCGGAAAAAACGCGCCAGTTGAGCTGTCAGAGGCGTTTTCTTACAAATCGCTGAATGTGTAAAATGCGACCTGCGACCTCCCTTTTATAGAAAGTCGCACGTGCGAGCAATAAATGCAGGTCGCTGGGTCGCAAGTTGATTATTTTCAGAGTTTTGCGACCTTGCGACCTTGCGACCTGGCGACCTGGGGTCGCTGGGTCGCGCTTTTCATGCAAATTGAAAAATTGCGACCCGGCGACCTGGGGTTGCTGGGTCGCAGGGTCGCATTTTCCGTTAATTTTGGGGATTTGCGACTTAGCGACCTGGCGACCTGAGGTCGCTAGGTCGCAAGGTCGCTAGGTCGCGGTTTTCCTCAACTGTTTAATTTTGCGACTTGGCGACTTGGCGACTTAGCAATTTCTTTTTAGTTTTATGGGGCTCCAAAAAATTTGACATGGTGATTTTTTTGGAGGGTGTTGTAGGGGCTACAACAAATGGCGATTCACTGGACGAACTCAGAGTCTTTGCTGATGGTTGGTCTTGGCGGGGGGAGGGAGGGGCCTATGCTGACTGTTTTCTTTTACCTTGTGGTTGACATCTCCTACCTTTAGGCACCTAGCTGGGTTACTCAATCTGTTGGTCTTCTTGGGCGCCATTTAACCAAACTTATTTCTTCAGGTCTCCGGACTGGACAGGTCGGAGAACTCCAGGTGGCCACAGGGTCTGGTACGATTATTTTGTCCTCATCGTGTTGCTCCGCTGCCAGCGAACCTCTCGGTCCTGGCGGAGTCGTTACATCGCCTCTCTGCGCAGGAAGCCTTTCTCAATCCTTTACCCTTTATTAGTGTGCTATTGCACTTATTTTGAATGTGCCTGAGGCACTTATTTAGATGTGCTCATGGCACTTATTTGAAATGGAAATTTAGCCTGGGCGGATGAGGGATCCCGACTTATTTTTCTTGCAGAGAGGTTGTTCCTGGTCTGGTATGAGGACTTTGGTTTTTCCCAGATACCCTGTCGTAGCATAGAGTACCTCTTTTCCCTTCTGGTCCGGTTGCCATTTACACTGAATTTTCTTTTGTGGACACCCTCTCAGACTGGCGAGGTAAGCTTTCCTGCTTGATGACTCGAGCTTGGTGATGTGCTACCTTTAGGTGCGGAGAACAAGTAAGCTTTTGCCGCCTTTGAGTTTATCGGGAAAGGCTTCCCATCAGCGTAGAACCTGTTGCAGTATGCCAATATGCGTGGCTCTAACAAATCCTTCCTTAGGCTTTTATTTCATTTTATTTTATTATTATTATTATTATTATTATTATTTTTTTTTTTTTTTGTTTTGTTTTTGTTAAAGAAGAGATAAGGAACTATGGTACAAAACAAGACAGCCCTCGAAGGGCTGCTAAGTGAAATAGTGTTTGAGGTCATGCCCGTTTACCGGGAGGACCTCGACTCGTCCATCAAGGGTTTGCAATCTGAATGTGTGTGATCCTATCTTTTCATTAATTTGGAACGGGCCTGTCCAAAGTGCTTGGAACTTGGCATGCTTCCCCTTTTCCTCATGGGATTTATCCCACTTAAGTACCAGGTCTCCTACTTCAAAAATTTTATTTCCCGCGGACTTTTTATCAAACCATCTTTTGATTCGGCTCTGATGGAGGGCAAACTTTTCCTGGGTCTTTTGCCTTTCTTCATCCAATTTCAGCAAGGTGTCGATTCGGTTCTGCAAGGTGGGACACGGGGTACCATGACACTCTTGGGACAGTTGGAGAGCCGGGAGAGATAGATGAGAAGGGAGAACAGCTTCTTTTCCATACACGAGGAAAAATGGGGAGGTGCCTAAAGAGGACTTGGGAGTAATACGGTCAGCCCATAGTGCATTGTGAAGGGCATTGTGCCAGTTGCGCTGGTGGGATAGTAGAGTTTTCTTAATAATACGGATAAGGTTCTTGTTAGTGGACTCAGCTAATCCATTTCCCTGGGGATAGTAGTTTGCAGAATGTTTCAGAATGATACCATTTTCTAGCGCAAAATCATATAATTTAAAAGATGAGAAATAAGTCGCATTATCAAAAACTAAAGAAGTCGGAACGCCAAACCTGGTCATGATGGAATGCGTGAGGAATTCTATTACCTCTTGATCGTTGATTCGACGTAACGGTGTTGCCTCGACCCACCTGGTGAAGTAATCAGTGGCCGTAAGGATATACCGATGTTGTTTAGAAGAGTGAGGTATGATTTCCCCAATTACATCCAAACCCCATTGTTGGAAAGGTTCCTCTACTGCTACTGAGAGTAGCGGTGCGGCTGGCCGTGCTTCTCGGTTGGCGAACTTCTGGCACTGAATGCATTTCCGAACATATGCATGCGTGTCTCTGAAAAGAGTAGGCCAATAGTATCCTGCACGCATTATCTTATGGGCAGTGGTATCTCCGGAAAAATGACCTCCAGCTGGTCCGTCATGCAACTCAGTTAAGATTTTCTGTGCTTCGTCAGTTTCCAAGCAGCGTAACAGGACCCCATCGTGGTGTTTCTTGAACAACTTACCTTGAATCAGTTGGTGAGATGCGGCTTTTAGTCTTATTGCGCGTTTCTGTCGGGCAGTAAGAGCAGGGTCCATTGTGCCTTGGGCCAAATATCTTGAAATGTCGAAATACCAAGAAGGGCTATTTTGCTGAGGCACATGGTCGCTCTGATACATGTCGATCTCTTGTTCCCAACATTCTTCTTCAATTTAATGAGCGCTTGCAGCCTCTGCGGCCATTTGGCATAAGCCCTGTCCTTTAACGGTATGTGCCGGCTTAAACTCTAAATCGTACTCTTGCAAACAAGCCACCCAGTTGCCCCGCCTTTCGCCTAGCTCTTGCTGTACGGAAAGTGAGCGAACCGCTGGATGTGGCACAAAAACCGTGACATGATTTTTCAAAATGTAGGGCCTAAAATGTTTTACCGCCTTGTAGACCGCATAAGCTTGTTTCTCGATTTCTGGGTAATTCAACTCAGCTCTTTGTAAACCAGTGCTCATGAAATAAATGGGGTGTTCATCGCTGTTATCATCTTTCTGTGTGAGGACAGCCGCAAGCGAGGAGTCTGAAGCGAAAGTGTACAGGATGAAACCTTTATCAAAATTTGGACTTTGGAGGGAAGGAGTTTCAGCTATAGCCCTTTTGATTTTATCGAAGGCCTCTCTCTCTGGGGAATTCCATTGGAATACAACATTCTTTTTAATCATTCCCTGCAGCGGTCTGACTATCTGCGCGAAATCTGAAATGAATTTACGGACAAAATTAATTTTCCCCAGGAAGGATTGCATTGCTTTCTTGTTGCTTGGGGGAGGAATCTGAGCGATGGCTTTAGCCCGTTCCGGATCAACCACAATGCCTTGCTTAGTGATAATGTGGCCTAGAAAGTTTCCCTCTGCCACAGCGAAAACGCTCTTTTTGGGGTTGAGTGATATTTCGTACCTCCCGCACGTCTCGAATATTTGCTTGAGGTGGCATAAATGATCGCCTCTGCGTTTTGAAAATATAGTAACATCGTCCAAATAAACCACCACGCTCTTCCCTATTAAACCACGGAAGGCTATATCCATGGCTCGTTGGAAAGTTGCCCCTGCATTGATCAAGCCAAAGGGCATGCGTCTGAAAGCGAAGGTTCCCCATTTTGTTCGGAAGGTGGTCTTCAGTCTGTCTGGTTCGGCCACCAACACCTGGTTATAGCCGGAGAAGCTATCCAATAGAGAGAACATCTCAGATCCAGATACAACTTGTAATATCTGTTCCATGGGGGGCACCGGGTAGTTGTCTTTGTTTGAGGACCGATTCAGATTACGGAAATCTACACACAAGCGGATCTCACCTGACTTCTTTCGTACGGGTACCAAATTCGACACCCACGTGGAGTGACGAACTTTGAAAATAATGCGCGCATCCAAGAGCTTTTTAAGTTCCTTTAGAATCATTGGCTCCAAAGCTGGATGCACTTTTCTAAGTTTCTGTTGGAAGGGTTTAACGCCTTCCCTCATAGGTATTACATGCTAAATTATACGGGTATCGTATGTACGTAGATCCTCATATGTCCAAGCAAACACATCACGATACTTCCGGAATAACTGGGTGAAGGCCCGTGCCTCTTCATCACTGCAGTCTTTGCCAAGGTTAACGAACTTCGGGTTCTCATCTGTTCCCAAGTCCACTTGCCGATGTGCCAATATGGAGCTTTGCACTTTGGTGTTCGGCGGCCTGCGGAATCGGTTTTGCAGATCGAAAAGCTTTTCTAGTGACACCACCCCCTTGGGCATAATGTTCTCTTTGCGTTCATCATTTTCTTTCTGTAAAGCATGCTCATGTTCTTCCTCATCTATCGCTGCGTCCTTGAAAACTTCAGCATTGCACATAAAGTCCAAAATCTGTTGATCATCGTTAAAAACGCGTAAGTTAGAAATGTTGTCTGGCACAGAGGGTTTATATACAATTTCAATAGAAAAAACGTCCCTTAAGGGGGTAAATCTAGCAGCAGCATTAGCCAGAGTGTCAGCTGCTGCGTTGTGCATTCTAAGAACAAATTTAATCCCAAATGCATCAAAAGCAGAAATTAATCGCCATACCTCTTGTTGATATGCCTTTAAATGTGGCGATAAACAGTGAATAGCGTTGCGTACCTGGCGGGTAATAATTTCGGAATCTCCAATTACCTGTAGACATTTTACCTTCAGATCCAGCGCCTTCTTAAGTCCGAGGATTAATGCTTCGTACTCAGCAGTATTATTGGTGCACTGAAACTCTAAACGGCATGATACTAAGAACTTGTTCTTGTGAGGGTCCAGCAATATGCAACCTGCGCCAGCTCCGTCATGAGTCTTGGAACCGTCATAATATAAGGTCCATAGGTCACTTTCCGGTTCCTTCAGAGTAATAGGTTGTGGAGGGGTTTCTGTTGCTGATGAGACAGGGGTAACTTGTTCTTCCGCGACTAACGCTAGTTCAGATTGGACCTCGGGGCTTATGGGAGACTGAGGGGGTTGGTAGCATCCGAATATTGCTTCCAGAAAGCACAGGCCAAGCTCTTCTTGTGCAAAGCTGATGGGTTCATTAACAGCATCTAGATCAGTGACGGTGTGTTTCATATAAGGTTCACTTTCTACCCTGATTTGATTATTCCGCCCCTTGTAAGGAAGCCACAAGTGGGACCAGTCGGTGGCGAAGTAGCCTTGTAACTTGCTGGACCAATCCCTACTAAGCAATAGGCCGTATGCTTCTGGGATATCTACAATCACAATGTCAATGCATTGATGGACCCTAGAGTCTGATGACAAGCGGATAATGACATTGTTCAATTCTCCTACGGCTGGTACTTGTGATCTATCGAGTTGTATGATTTTTGCATCAGTTTTCTCCCGGCGAATGTTAAGTTTCTTACAGACAGATAAAGGCATGACGTTTGTAGAGGCACCGGAGTCGACTAAACAGTTGTGGACATTGAAGTTAAAAATCTCGAAGGACAAAAGGAAAGGAGGTGTGGATCCTCTTGAGTTGGTATTGATGGCGTTTACTATGGACTTTACATCTGGTCCGGCTTGCGCAGACGTGTTGCTCACAGTCTTCGTGGCTGAAGTATTTGCGAAAGCCTTAAGAATGAGCTCCTTTTGATTAGTAATGCGGGCCAGCTCATAGAGAGAAATGTTTGCTCTTATTTTCTTCATATCTTCAACAATGTTATAGCTGGGCTCTGATTGAGGGCTAGGCTCGGCGGAAGTCTTAGAGGATTCTGTCGGAAGTTTGCTCTTTTGACTCGCTCGGGTAGTGTTGTTGGGAAGTTTTTCCGGGACAGATTGTTTTCCGTTTCCTGGGGGCAGGATTTTCCTTAGGAAAGCCCTTTTCTTGTCTTCATAGGACTGCTCGGGAACATGTCCTTTGCTTCTGAGGCTATAATTCCGCACGGGCTGATCCTTGGGAGTATCTGCCATGTAAATATCAATAGGGATAAGGTTTTCTCCACCTCGGATTATGTCAAAAGTAAGGATAGAGGATCCTGGTTCTTCATTTGAGGGTGGATCCTCATCGTGATCTGAAACATCATCCTCCGTCACATCCCCTGGAGTTTGATCATCTAAAAGCTGATTAACTACTGCTGTCATGCTGCCAATCCATTGAGGGCAAGTTTTCTCGGAGTGGGCAGCTTGGTGGAAAGAACATAAATTATCTTTCCCTATCTCTTCCACATTGAGAGCAGTATTTGTGTTAGACGGAGGTCTGTTAGTATTGGGATTACTTTTTCTGAAAAAAGGTTTGGGTGGTTTACTACTAGTTGTGGCTTCTGTGCCCTTTCTCCTGAGGTCAGTGACTTCATTTGTTAAATGCTTGAGCGTTTTTGCCATGCTTTCAAAATCAAAAGCATCCCTATCCCTATCAGTAATCTTAGGAGTGGAGGACTGACCTCTTTTTGTGTTAGGCTTGTGATCATCTCTCCCTTCATGATCGATGGCTCCTATCGAAAGCATGTCTTTCTCTACAGTGAGAGCAGCCTCATAATTAGCGTAAGGTTAGCGCGGGCTTCGCGTTTGACGAAAACGGCAATGTCCCTAGGGAGGGCCTTGGTATAGTAATCAATGGTGATCGAGTCATCCAATGCTAGGTTTGGGGGAAATTTCTGTAGTATGGTAGCGAAGCATTGGTTGAAGTCCTTAACCTTTTCCTTTTTATGACACTTGATGGTGCTCAGTTCAGTTAGAAGCATGGAAGGAGTTTTATCTTCTGAAAACTTATGCAGGAAAGTGCGACGGAATTGGTCCCATGAAGTGATAGAGGCACTGGGGAGAGAGCGGTACCATGTGGCTGCCTTGTTTTCGAGGGTATGGGGAAACAGTCGACATGCGACATCATCGGACTGGACTCTCATGATTTGCAGAGACAAATAGAAGCTGCTAATATGATCTTCAGCTAAGGTGCCCTTCTCAGGGTCGAACTTAGGGAGATGTTTCTCTGGATGTCTAGGCAGATATTGGAGGGGGCCTAAAAGGTTTAACGGGGATTGAGCCATCCAGGCCAGGGGTTGCACTCTTCTCGCTCGCTGATGTTGCCTAAACTGATGTTCAGATTCACCTTCCGAACCTGAGACCGATGCTTCTGACTCGTGACGGGAGTGTTCGTCTTGGTGTCTCCCACGGTGCAGAAAATCTCTAAGATATCCCAAGTTGTTTACAGGAGGCCTTATTGGGTTTGGGTGACGGTTACGAGCTTGGTTTCCTTGGCCTCGGCCTCTATCTCCCCTACCTCCGGCCCCTCGGCCTCTATTTCCTTCTTCCTCGTTTCTGCGGGCTCTATTCCTATCTCCTTCATTTCTGCGAGCCCTATTTCCCCCGTTTACGTTTCCTCGGCCTCTATCTTCCTCACCATCCCCGTGTGGGGGGTGTGCCTGGTTGTTGTTTGGCCGAATCTGGTTAGGCTGGGAGTCGGGGAAAGGCTCGGTGTCAGCAAATTCTTCGCCTTCTTGGAGAATCAGATAATTTTCCTCAACAGCATTTGCGAGGTCTTCTAACATGAGGTTTACGAGCTCGGGTATGGTTCTTGCAAGGGCACCGTTTCGTGTGATGTTCTCGGGAGGAGTTCTAGTATGGGCAAGGTATTCCATGATTGGAGTAAACCGTAAGTTGTTGATAAGATCGCGGGCAGCTGGGCACAAGGCTCTCAACTGCGCCCTAGTGATTTCAAAATATCGAGTCTCCCTATCTGGAATGTCTTCCAGAGGAGGAGGGACAGTTTCATTGTTTATCTGCGCCCTAGTGATTTCAAAATATCGAGTCTCCCTCTCTGGAATATCTTCTAGAGGAGGAGGGACAGTTTCATTGTTTATGACCTCCCCTTGGGGAGTTTGTGATGGGATGTTCGTTGTGTGCTGGGAGGCTGCCATTCGGCCCTCCTTCTAGCGCCAATTCTGTTGACGGGAAAAATTGTCCGGCCAACAGTAGGGGATCTCCCCGGTAGAAAGTCCCAATTAGACCTTAAACCGTTTGGAGTAGGGATCCCGTCCGGGGTGTGGGTCCGGCTACCACTTAAGATGACTTCCCTTCGGTCTCAAGAGAACCTGTTTGAACCTGCGGACATACACTTATTCACATGATACAGAATACAAGATTGATGTGTTAAACACGAATCAAACACTATGCGTAGCAAGATTATAGATAAAGCACGTACACCTCAAGAGATGTCATTAGCAACACATCTTTTGTGGGGTAATGCTTGTAAGGTAGTCTGATCACAAAAGAAATAGTTCTTTATGATAAGATACCTCTTTACTTCCTGAAAGATAAAACGAGATGCTAACAAAATAGTTCATTAACATTCATTAATAGGACAGATGATAAAATGAACATCATTGATACAACACAGATAGCCATGACGCATAAATGATGACATGAAGAGTGCAGCTTCATTAATCATAGGATGTTCTGAAACTGTACAAGGAATACACACAGTGTTCGCACAGCAAAACACATCATAACCATAGGGTGTTTTAACAAGAATCTATATTCATATGCTCAAGTGTAGAATCTTTCAATACAATGCATGTAGCTCTTGAGTTTCCAAAAAAGAAAAGCCCATTATACAAGCTCCCGTAGGAGTATTTATAATGCCAAAACTGCCCGTTGGGTTTCCTTGACTGTTCACCTTCTTGACCGTTGGGTTACCTTGCGACCCATTCTTTCTGCGACCTGACTGGTATGCGCGACTTGCGACCTGGGTAGGTGATGCGACCTGCGACCTGCCCTGTTGATGCGACTTGCGACCTAGCTCTACTTGCTGCTCATGACTTGCTGCTACCGGGCTGTGACCTGTCCTGTTGGTGCGACTTGCGACCTAGCTCTAACTGCTACTCATGACTTGCTGCTACTGGGCTGTGGAGATGGACGCGTAATGTTAATGTCAGGGACATCAATCTGTTGCTCCTTGAGAAAATCCTGCCATGTCCGGTGCTCTGCCGCTATGGGGGAAACCAGAGGGACCTCCTTCTTCAATCGATGCATACATTCCAACGCATTTGGTACTAAGGTTTCCCTCTTCTGTGCGATCTGATTTGAAAGCGAGGCAAGCTTGGTATAAATCCGTGCTGGAGTGGCAATAAAATAACTCAGATGCTCTTGAGATGCTGAGGGCTCTGGATCAGCAGCGGCTTGCTTGATAGGCTGCAAAAATGATTGGATGTCTTGGTCCACTTGTTCCCAGGTTTTCTCTTCGTCCAATGCCCCAAGCGATGGAATGTGGTGCAAAGTATGCATTGAGTCGATACCACTGATCAGGTGGTTGTACGAGGACATTACTTTGTCCAGGTCCTTAGACAGTTTGTCTTTAGATTGTATCTCCATGCGGAGCTGAACCTTTGCATCCTGCGTGTGAATCTAGTCCCTCTTAGGCAAATTTTCAGGTGCCTGAGGGTACTGTATTTTCCAGCCCATCATCCTGTCTAAGGCCTGTGAAGCCTCCCTGAGTTGCTCGTGTCTTTGCCTGGTTTCTGTTCGTGCTCTTGCCAGTGGGGCGAATGTTTGTTTGATGGTGAACATTTCACTATACACCTGCCTCATGGTCACTTCCAACACTTCACACTCCTTGAAAATGGCCAGTGGGACTTCATTTAATGGTGGAGTCTAGTTTCGAAGTTGTTGAACTTCTGCTTGCAATTCTGCTTTCTCTTACTCTGCTCTCTTCTTAACTGCTTTCAGTGCGTGCGATGCATTTTTGTGAGATCTTATTTCTCTACTCATTCGGGTTACATTCTCTTCCGTAGATGCCGCGAAAGCAGTACCAGCTGATGCTATCATCACAGGATTAGTCCTGGTATCAAGGACTATGTCTTTGCCTGTTGCTACTGTGGATGCGGCAGAGGGACTTTGCGCTAGTGACCTCCTCTTCTCTTACTGGATTTTGAACGAAAACTGATCGAATGTGAGTCTGGTCAGGTCAAACACATCTTCTTCCTGTCCCCGGGGCGATCTAACGTCAGAGAGCTTGGTACGGCCCAGAGGTATATCGAGGGGAGTCACCTCAAGGTCGTCCAGCATGTCATCCTCCCTTTCCTCTGTGTTCTTTTCTTCTTCTTCCTTTCGCTGGCGTTCAGCTTCTGCTGCTGCTTATATTTCGGCCTTCTTCTTCTGCTCAGCTGCAGCAGCCTGTTCGGCTTTCTTTTGGCGTACAGCCTCTGCTTTGTCCAGCTCTGCCTTAAGTGCCCATTCTACTGCGGCCTGTGCCTCCTTGCCCTCTTTTTCTTTCCTGGCCTCTTTGGCCTGCTTCTTCTTTTGTGTTGTTGTTGCACTCTTTTGGCGCACTTCCTCATCCTCTTTTAGTTTCCTCTCCCTTTCTTGCTGGGCTTTTGCCTCTGCTTCCTTTTGTTTGATGGATGGAATAAGCCCTGTGTTGGTTCGAGATTTCTTGGGTAAAGAGGAAGAGGAACCTCCTAACTGACGACTTCTGTCTTCTAAGCTCTGATCATCTGGGTCTTCTTGGACCACGTCTACTCCCGAGGCAATTTGTCTTTCAGCATTATACCAGTTCCTTCTCTCATCTTCCGTCGGGCGCTCAAGATGCTGATAAGTCCACTTGAATTTAGCTCTCAGGCAGTGTTCAGGAACTATTTTCTCTGGGTCATATGTTCGGTGCTCAAGCGCCCCGAGCTGATAACTTCTCATTGCTTCTGCTTCTGCTGCTACTTCCCTGAAGTCTTTAACTGTGTATGCACCAATGGTGAGGGGTAGCGTGGGCCACGGCTTTTTTTTGCCTTTAGACAGGATGCTGGAGAATCTGTGTGACATTTGAAAGCATACCTCCTGAATAAGAACTTTGTCTGTCACAAAGCGAGGCATAGCATGTGGTGCCTTGTAAGTTCCAAAGACTTGGATGAAGGTGTATCCAGGGAAAGGGAACCAGTGTGCCACTTTGACTAGAGTCTCCTTGGCCCGCCATGACATGCAGGGGCCGTCTTGGCCAAATAAATGTCTGTACAAAGAGGGGATAAATACTTTGGAAATCTGATCAATATCCTGTTTATATTTGGACTCCCAAAATACCCAGCATATAAATACATGGATGCGTGGCCCCCTTTCAAATTACGATTGTGCGCCCATCCCTATTTGTACTCACGGCGCGAACTTGACATCTAGTAGGTAGAGGCCATGTAAAATTCGGTAGCATTTTCAGCTTAAATCAGGAGCCAATCTTGGGGGGAGTTCAAGTTGAGTGCATCGTGATCATGATGTCTTGCGGCCGGTTAGGCTTGGGTGCCATATGTTGTCACATACTCCATGATAGTAGCCCAACTGCCGCTGAAGGTGGAGCAATCTGGGCGCCCGTAAATTCTGCAGAGCATGGCGGCAACCAATTTGTAAACCTTCCTCAGGCTCGCCACTGGGTACTCTTGGTCTTTCTTGACCTTGAACTTCTCTGGCTCCTCCCACCATTGTCTAATAGTATCAACTATCGGAACGGCGTGAGCAACAGCCCATTCTGGAGAGAAATGCTCATCTGGGCGAGGCAGTGAGTAATAAATGTGAGCATCCGAGCCTACCAGCGTAGCGAAAGCTCTGCCTTCGTTGTCCCGGATCACAAACTTCTGGGGGCCCGTCTTTTGTATGATCCAATCTATAACCTCTGGACATGGGAATATGGCTGGATGCGCCCCTGCCAGATGTAGTTTGGACTTCTTCACTGCCAAGTATATTTCCCGGTCTGGGAGATCTTCTGGAAATTCCTCTTCTGGTAAGGCGAACTCATGATATACTTGATACCATCTCATGCTGTCATCTTTTGTAAACGTACAAAGTGTATCTCTGTATATTGGGGGTGGGGACACCACCTCTAGCTCATCAATCTCTTCCACTATTTTCTTGTCCTTCCTCCGAGATAGCGGGGGCGCCATGTCACTAGAATCTGATAACATAGGTATGCACTCTATGTATTCTTGAATTTCACCTGTCAAATTCATAAAGGAATCCCACGATAAGAACGACATGGTGATAAAAACCAGTTACAACTTAGTGATGAAATTTAGCTGTGCCACATGCAAAACTGGGCTACTGGGTCGCTGGGTCGCGGATTGCAAGAACAGAGTCCGGGCGCGACCTTGCGACCCCGCGACCAGGTCGCTGGGTCGCTAGGTCACAGATCCCTGCAAAATTTGGAAGATGCGACCTTGCGACCTCGCGACTAGGTCGTTGGGTTGCAGGGTCGCAAAATCCCAAAAATTGGAGAGAATGCAACTTTGCGACCTTGCGACTAGGTCGCTGGGTCGCAGGTCGCAATATGAATTGCCCGGGGGTTTACGCGCGCGCGGCCTTGAACCTATTTTTCTCCCTTCTCTTGAGGATTTACAAGTTGGCTGGGTCCAGGTGGAGTTGTGGCAGTATTTTAATAGCAAGGGATGATGCCATGAAGGTGTGAATCAGAAAAACAGTGAGGTTTGTACAATTATGTAGAAAATAGATTCATAAAACCCTCAGAAACATAAAAGCTCAGCCAAAAGACAATTTAAAGACCAAAGGGGAGATGGGTTTGGTAAGAAAAGCATCAAAACGGAAACAGCAGGAAGAAATGGCAACTTACCCGGAAAAAACACGCCAGTTGAGCTGTCAGAGGCGTTTTCTTACAAATCGCTGAATGTGTAAAATGCGACCTGCGACCTCCCTTTTATAGAAAGTCACACGTGCAAGCAATAAATGCAGGTCGCTGGGTCGCAAGTTGATTAGTTTCAGAGTTTTGCGACCTTGCGACCTTGCGACCTGGCGACCTGGGGTCGCTGGGTCGCAAGGTCGCTGGGTTGCGCTTTTCATGAAAATTGTAAAATTGCGACTTCGCGACCTGGCGACTTCGCGACCTAGGTCGCTGGGTCGCTGGGTCGCGATTTCCATTAAATTTGGGGATTTGCGACCTGGCGACCTGAGGTCGCTAGGTCGCGGTTTTCATCAACTGTTCAACTTTGTGACTTGGCGACCTGGCGACTTAGCAGTTTCCTTTTAGTTTTTAGGGGGCTCCAAAAATTTGAAATGGTGGTCTTTTTTGGAGGGTGTTGTAGGGGCTACAACAAATGGCGATTCACTGGGCGAACTCAGAGTCTCTGCTGATGGTTAGTCTTGGTGGGGGGAGGGAGGGGCCTATGCTGACTGTTTTCTTTTACCTTGTGGCTGACATCTCCTAACTTTGAGCACCTAGCTGGGTTGCTCAATCTACTAGCCTGTTTGGATGCCATTCAACCAAATTCATTTCATCAGGTCTCCGGACTGGAAGGGTTGGAGAACTTCAGGCGGCTACAGGGTCTGGTACGATTATTTTGTCCTCATCATGTTGCTCCGTTGCCAGCGAACCTCTCGGCCCCGGTGGAGTCAATGCCTAGGAATCGTGAACGTTGCTCCGCTGCCAGCGAGCCTGGTCAGTACGCCGGCGGAGTCGTTACATCACCTCTCTGCGCAGGAAGCCTTTCTCGATCCTTTACCCTTTATTAGTGTGCTATTGCACTTATTTTAAATGTGCCGGAGGCACTTATTTGAGATGTGCTTGTGGCACTTATTTGAGATGGCAATTTAGCCTGGGCGGATGAGGGATCCAGACTTATTTTGCTTGCAGAGAGGTTGTTCCTGGTCTGTCATGAGGACTTTGGTTTTTCCTAGATACCCTGTCGTAGCCTAGAGTACCTCTTTTCCCTTCTGGTCTGGTTACCACTTACACTACATTCTCTTTTGTGGACACCCTCTCACACTGGTGAGATAAGCTTTCCTGCTTGATGAGTCGAGCTCGGCGATATGCTACCTTTAGGTGCGGAGAACAAGCCAGCTTTTGCCGCCTTTGAGTTTATGGGAAAAGGCTTTCCATCAGCGCAGAACCTGTTGCAGTATGCCAATTTGCGTGGCTCTAACAAATCCTTAAGCTTTTATTTTATTTTATTTTCTTTTTATTTTTTTATTTTTTTATTTTTTTTTGAAACAAAGGTGAGACCAGGAACTATGGTACAAAATAAGACAGCCCTCCACGGGCTGCTAAGTGAAATAGTGTTTGAGGTCATGCCCGTTTACCGGGAGGACCTCGACTCGTCCATCAAGGGTTTGCAATCTGAATGTGTGTGATCCTATCTTTTCATTAATTTGGAACGGGCCTATCCAAAGTGCTTGGAACTTGGCATGCTTCCCCTTCTCCTCATGGGATTTATCCCACTTAAGGACCAGGTCTCCTACTTCAAAAATTTTGTTTCCCGCGGACTTTTTATCAAACCATCTTTTGATTCGGCTCTGATGGATGGCAAACTTTTCCCGGGTCTTTTGCCTTTCTTCCTCCAATTTCAGCAAGGTGTCGATTCGGTTCTGCAAGGTAGGGCACGGGGTACCATGGCATTCTTGGGACAGCTGGAGGGCCGGGAGAGATAGATGAGAAGGGAGAACAGCTTCTTTTCCATACACGAGGAAAAATGGGGAGGTGCCTAAAGAGGACTTGGGAGTAATACGGTCAGCCCACAGTGCATTGTGAAGGGCATTGTGCCAGTTGCGCTGGTGGGATAGCAGAGTCTTCTTGATAATACGGATAAGGTTCTTGTTAGTGGACTCAGCTAATCCATTTCCCTGGGGATAGTAGTTTGCAGAATGTTTCAGAATGATACCATTTTCCAGCGCAAAATCATATAATTTAAAAGATGAGAAATAAGTCGCATTATCAAAAACTAAAGAAGTCGGAACGCCAAACCTGGTCATGATGGAATGCGTGAGGAATTCTATTACCTCTTGATCATTGATTCGGCGTAACGGCATTGCCTCGACCCACCTGGTGAAGTAATCAGTGGCTGTAAGGATATATCGATGTTGTTTAGAAGAGTGAGGTGTGATTTCACCAACTACATCCAAACCCCACTGTTGGAACGGTTCCTCTACTGCTACTGAGAGTAAGGGGGCGGCTGGCCGTGCTTCTCGGTTGGCGAACTTCTGGCACTGAATGCATTTCCGAACATATGCATGCGCGTCTCTAAAAAGAGTAGGCCAATAGTATTTTGCACGCATTATCTTATGGGCAGTAGTATCTCCGGAAAAATGACCTCCAGCTGGTCCGTCATGCAGCTCAGTTAAGATTTTCTGTGCTTCGTCAGTTTCCAAGCAGCGTAACAGGACCCCATCGTGGTGTTTCTTGAACAACTTACCTTGGATCAGTTGGTGAGATGTGGCTTTTAGTCTTATTGCGCGTTTCTATCGGGCAGTAAGAGCAGGGTCCATTGTGCCTTGGGCCAAATACCTTGAAATGTCCAAATACCAAGAAGGGCTATTTTGCTGAGGCACATGGTCGCTCTGATACATGTCGATCTCTTGTTCCCAACATTCTTCTTCAATTTCATGAGCGCTTGCAGCCTCTGCGGCCATTTGGCATAACCCTTGTCCTTTAACGGTATGTGTCAGCTTAAACTCTAAATCGTACTCTTGCAAACAAGCCACCCAGTTGCCCCGCCTTTCGCCTAGCTCTTGCTGCACGAAAAGTGAGCGAACCGCTGGATGTGGCACAAAGACCGTGACATGATTTTTCAAAATGTAGGGCCTAAAATGTTTTACCGCCTTGTATACCGCATAAGCTTGTTTCTCGATTTCTGGGTAATTCAAATCAGCTCCTTGTAAACCTGTGCTCATGAAAGAAATGGGCCGTTCATCATTGTTATCATCTTTCTGCATGAGGACAGCCGCAAGCGAGGAGTCTGAAGCGAAAGTGTACAGGATGAAACCTTTATCAAAATTTGGACTTTGGAGGGAAGGAGTTTCAGCTATAGCCCTTTTGATTTTATCGAAGGCCTCTCTCTCTGGGGGATTCCATTGAAATACAGCATTCTTTTTAATCATTCCCTGCAGTGGTCTGACTATCTGCGCAAAATCTGAAATGAATTTACGGACAAAATTAATTTTCCCCAGGAAGGATTGCATCGCTCTCTTGTTGCTTGGGGGAGGAATCTGAGTGATGGCTTTAGCCCGTTCCAGATCAACCACAATGCCTTGCTTAGTGATAATGTGGCCTAGCAAGTTTCCCTCTGCCACAGCGAAAACGCTCTTTTTAGGGTTGAGCGATATTCCGTACCTCCTGCACCTCTCGAAGATTTGCTTGAGGTGGCATAAATGATCGCCCCTGCGTTTTGAAAATACAGTAACATCGTCCAAATAAACCACCACGCTCTGCCCTACTAAACCGCGGAAGGCTATATCCATGGCTCGTTGGAAATTTTCCCCTGCATTGATCAAGCCAAAGGGCATGCGTCTGAAAGCGAAGGTTCCCCATTTTGTCCGGAAGGTGGTTTTCAGTCTGTCTGGTTCAGATACCAGCACCTGGTTATAGCCGGAGAAGCCATCTAATAGGGAGAACATCTCGGATCCAGACACAGCTTGTAATATCTGTTCCATGGGGGGCACCGGATAGTTGTCTTTGTTTGAGGACCGATTCAGATTACGGAAATCTACACACAAGCGGATCTCACCGAACTTCTTTCGTACGGGTACCAAATTCGACACCCACGTGGAGTGACGGACTTTGAAAATAATGCGTGCATCCAAGAGCTTCTTAAGTTCTTTTAGAATCATTGGCTCCAAAGTTGGATGCACTTTTCTGAGTTTCTGTTGGAAGGGTTTAACGCCTTCCCTCATGGGTATTACATGTTGAATGATACGGGTATCGTATGTACGTAGATCTTCATATGTCCAAGCAAATACATCACGATACTTCCGGAATAACTGGGTGAAGGCCCGTGCCTCTTCATCACTGCAGTCTTTGCCAAGGTTAACGAACTTCGGGTTCTCATCTGTTCCCAAGTTCACTTGTCGATGTGCTAATATGGAACTTTGCACTTTGGTGTTCGGAGGCCTGTGGAATCGGTTTTGCAGATCAAAAAGATTTTCTAGTGACACCACCCCCTTGGGCATAATGTTCTCTTTGCGTTCATCCTTCTCTTTCTGTAAAGCATGCTCATGTTCTTCCTCATCTATCGCCGCGTCCTTGAAAACTTTAGCATTGCACATAAAGCCCAAAATCTGTTGATCATCGTTAAAAACGCGTAAGTTAGAAATGTTGTCTGGCACAGAGGGTCTATATACAACTTCAATAGAAAAACCGTCCCTTAAGGGGGTAAATCTAGCAGCAGCATTAGCCAGAGTATCAGCTGTTGTGTTGTGCATTCTAAGAACAGATTTAATCCCAAATGCATCAAAAGCAGAAATCAATCGCCATACCTCTTGTTGATACGCCTTTAAATGTGGTGATAAACAGTGAATAGTGTTGCGTACCTGGCGAGTAATAATTTAGGAATCTCCAATTACATGTAGACATTTTACCTTCAGATCCAGCGCCTTCTTAAGTCCGAGGATTAATGCCTCGTACTCAGCCGTATTATTGGTACACTGAAACTCTAAACGACACGAGACTAAGAACTTGTTCATGTGAGGGTCCAGCAATATGCAACCCGCGCCAGCTCCGTCATGAGTCTTGGAACCGTCATAATACAAGGTCCATAGGTCACTTTCCGGCTCCTTCAAAGTAATAGGTTGCGGAGGGGTTTCTGTTGTTGGTGAGACAGGGGTGACTTGTTCTTCCGCGACTAATGCTAGTTCAGATTGGACCTCGGGGCCTACGGGAGACTGAGGGGGTTGGTAGCATCCGAATATTGCTTCCAGAAAGCACATGCCAAGCTCTTCTTGTGCAAAGCTGATGGGTTCATTAACGGCATCTAGATCGGTGACGGTGTGTTTCATATAAGGTTCACTTTCTACCCTGATTTGATTATTCCGCCCCTTGTAAGGAAGCCACAAGTGGGACCAGTCGGTGGCGAAGTAGCCTTGCAACTTGCTGGACCAATCCCTACTAAGCAATAGGCCGTATGCTTCCGGGATATCGACAATCACAATGTCAATGCATTGATGGACCCTAGAGTCTGATGACAAGCGGATAATGACATTGTTCAACTCTCCTACGGCTGGTACTTGTGATCTATCGAGTTGTATGATTTTTGCATCAGTTTTCTCTGGGCGAATGTTAAGTTTCTTACAGACAGATAAAGGCATGACGTTTGTAGAGGCACCGGAGTCAACTAAACAGTTGTGGACATTGAAGTTAAAAATCTCGAAGGACAAAAGGAAAGGAGGTGTGGATCCTCTTGAGTTGGTATTGATGGCGTTTACTATGGACTGTACATCTGGTCTGGCTTGCGCAGACGTGTTGCTCACAGTCTTCGTAGCTGAGGTATTTGCGAAAGCCTTAAGAATGAGCTCCTTTTGATTAGTAATGCGGGCCAGCTCATAGAGAGAAATGTTTGCTCTTGTTTTCTTCATATCTTCAACAATGTTATAGCTAGGCTCTGGTTGAGGGCTAGGCTCGGCGGACGTCTTAGAGGATTCCGTTGGAAGTTTGCTCTTTTGACTCGCTCGGGTAGTGTTGTTGGGAATTTTCTCTGGGACAGATTGTTTTTCGTTTCCTGGGGGCAGGATTTTCCTTAGGAAAGCCCTTTTCTTGTCTTCATAAGATTGCTCGGGAACAGGTCCTTTGCTTCTGAGGCTATAATTCTGTAGGGGCTGATCCTTGGGAGCATCTGCCATGTAGATATCAATGGGGGTAAGGCTTTCTCCACCTCGGATTATGTCAAAAGCAAGGATAGAGGACCCTGGTTCTTCGTTCGAGGGCGGATCCTCACCGTGATCTGAAACATCATCCTCCGTCACATCCCCTGGAGTTTGATCATCTAAAAGCTGATTAACTACTGCTGTCATGCTGCCAATCCATTGAGGGCACGTTTTCTCGGAGTGGGCAGCTTGGTGGAAAGAACAAAAAATATCTTTCCCTATCTCTTCCACATTGAGAGCAGTATTTGTGTTAGACGGAGGTCTGTTAGTGTTGGGATTACTTTTTCGGAAGAAAGGTTTGGGTGGTTTAGTGCTAGTTGTGGCTTCGGTGCCCTTTCTCCTTAGGTTAGTGACTTCTTTCGTCAAATGCTTGAGCGTTTTTACCATGCTTTCAAAATCAAAAGCATCCCTATCCCTATCGGTGGTCTTAGGCGTCGAGGACTGACCTCTCTTTGTGTTAGGCTTGTGATCATCTCTCCCTTCATGATCGATGGCCCCTATCGAAAGCATGTCTTTCTCTACGGCGAGAGCAACCTCATAATTAGCCGTAAGTGTAGCGCGGGCTTCACGTTTGATGAAAACGGCAATGTCTCTAGGTAGGGCCTTGGTATAGTAATCAATGGTGATTGAGTCATCCAATGCTAGGTTTGGAGGAAATTTCTGCAGTATGGTAGTGAAGCGTTGGTTGAAGTCCTTAACCTTTTCCTTTTTATGACACTTGATGGTGCTCAATTCAGTTAGAAGCATGGAAGGAGTTTTATCTTCTGAAAACTTATGCAGGAATGTGCGACGGAATTGGTCCCATGAAGTGATAGAGGAACTGGGGAGAGAGCGGTACCATGTGGCTGCCTTGTTTTCAAGGGTATGGGGAAACAATCGACATGCGACATCATCGGACTGGACTCTCATGATTTGCAGAGACAAATAGAAGCTGCTGATATGATCTTCAGCTAAGGTGCCCTTCTCAGGGTCGAACTTAGGGAGATGTTTCTTCGGATGTCTAGGCAGATCTTGGAGCGGGCCCAAAAGATTTAATGGGGATTGAGCCATCCAAGCTAGAGGTTGCACTCTTCTCGCCCGCTGGTGTTGCCTAAATTGATGTTCAGATTCACCTTTCGAACCTGAGACCGATGCTTCCGACTCGTGACGGGAGTGTTCGTCTTGGTGTCTCCCACAGTGCAGAAAATCTCTAAGATATCCCAAGTTGTTTATAGGAGGCGTTATGGGGTTTGGGTGACGGTTGCGAGCTTGGTTTCCTTGGCCTCGGCCCCTATCTCCTCTACCTCTGGCCTCTCGGCCTCTATTTCCTTCTTCCTCGTTTTTGTGAGCTCTATTCCTATCTCCTTCATTTCTACGAGCCCTATTTCCCCCGTTTACATTTCCTCGACCTCTGTCTTCCTCACCATCCCCATGAGGGGGGTGTGCCTGGTTGTTGTTTGCCCGAGTCTGGTTAGGCTGGGAGTCGGGGAAAGGTTCGGTGTCAGCAAATTCTTCGCCCTCTTGGAGAATCAGGTCATTTTCCTCAACAGCATTTGCGAGGTCTTCTAACATGAGGTTTACGAGCTCGGGTATGGTACTTGCAAGGGCACCGTTTCGGGTGATGTTCTCGGGAGGAGTTCTAGTATGGGCAAGGTATTCCATGATTGGAGTAAACCGTAAGTTGTTGATAAGATCGCGGGTAGCTGGGCGCAAGGCTCTCAACTGCGCCCTAGTTATTTCAAAATATCGAGTCTCCCTCTCTGGAATATCTTCCAGAGGCGGAGGGACAGTTTCATTGTTTATGACCTCCCCTTGGGGAGTTTGTGATGGAAAGTTCATTGTGTGCTGGGAGGCTGCCATCAGGCCCTCCTTCTAGCGCCAAATCTGTTGACGGGAAAAATTTTCCAGCCAACAGTAGGGGATCTCCCCGGTAGAAAGTCCCAATTAGACCTTGAATCTTTTGGAGTAGGGATCCCGTCCGGGGTGTGGGTCCGGCTACCACTTAAAACGACTTCCCTTCGGTCTCAAAAGAACCTGTTTGAACTTGCGGACATACACTTATTCACATGATACAGAATACAGGATTGATGTATTAAACACAAATCAAACACTATGCGTAGCAAGATTATAGATAAAGCACGTACACCTCAAGAGATGTCATTAGCAACACATCTTTTGGGGGTAATTCTTATAAGGTAGTCTGATCACAAAAGAAATAGTTCTTAATGATAAGATACCTCTTTACTTCCTGAAAGATAAAACGAAATGCTAACAAAATAGTTCATTAACATTCATTAATAGAACAGATGACAAAATGAACATCATTGATACAACATAGATAGCCATGACGCATAAATGATGACATGAAGAGGGCAGCTTCATTAATCATAGGATGTTCTAAAACTGTACAAGGAATACACACAGTGTTCGCATAGCAAAACACATCATAACCATAGGGTGTTTTAACAAGAATCTATATTCATATGCTCAAGTGTATAATCTTTCAATACAATGCCATGTAGCTCTTGAGTTTCCAAAAAAGAAAAATCCCTTTACACTTTCCCCGTAGGGAGCTTTATAGCACAAAACTTGCCCTTTAAGCTTCCCGACTCTTCGCATGCCTGCCTGTTGAGCTTCCTTGCGACCTCGAAGAGGTTGCGACTTGCGACCTGGCTGGTATGCGTGACTTGCGACCTAGGTAGGCAGTGCGACCTGCGACCTGTCCTGTTGGTGCGACTTGCGACCTAGCTCTACTTGCTGCTCATGACTTGCTGCTACCGGGCTGTGGAGATGGACGTGAAATGTTAATGTCAGGGACGTCGACCTGTTGCTCCTTGAGAAAATCCTGCCATGTCCGGTACTCTGACGCTATGGGGGGAACCAGAGGGACTTCCTCCTTTAATCGGTGCACACATTCCAACGCATTTGGTACTAAGGTTTCCCTTTTCTGTGCGATCTGATTTGAAAGCGAGGCAAGCTTGGTATAGATCCGCGCTGGAGTGGCAATAAATTGACTCAGATGCTCTTGAGATGCTGAGGGCTCTGGATCAGCAGCGGCTTGCTTGATAGGTTGCAAAAATGATTGGATGTCCTGGTCTACTTGTTCCCAGGTTTTCTCTTCGTCTAATGCCCCAAGCGATGGAATGTGGTGCAACGTATGCATTGATTCGATACCACTAATCAGGTGGTCGTACGAGGACATTACTTTGTCCAGGTCCTTAGACAGTTTGTCTCTAGATTGCATCGCCATGCGGAGTTGAACCTTTGCATCCTGCGTGTGCATCCAGTCCCTCTTAGGCAAATTTTCAGGTGCCTGAGGGTACTGTATTGACCAACCCATCATCCTGTCTAAGGCCTGGGAAGCCTCTCTGAGCTGCTCGTGTCTTTGCCTGGTTTCTGCTCGTGCTCTCGCCAGTGGAGCGAATGTTTGTTTGATGGTGAGCATTTCACCATATACCTGCCTCATGGTCACTTCCAACACCTCACACTCCTTGAAAATGGCCAGCGGGACTTCATTTACTGGTGGAGCTTGGTTTCGAAGTTGTTGGACTTCTGCTTGCAATTCTGCTTTCTCTTGCTCTGCTCTCTTCTCGCGCTGCTCAGCTGCGTGCAGTCTATTTTGTAGAGATACTATTTCTCTACTCATTCGGGATACATTTTCTTCCGTAGCTGCGGCGAAAGAAGTACCCGCTGATGCGATCATTACAGGATTAGTCCTGGTATCAAGGACTATGTCTTTGCCTATTGCTACTGTGGATGCGGCAGAGGGACTTTGCGCCAGTGACCTCCTCTTCTCTTGCCAGATTTTGAACGAGAACTGATCGAATGTGAGTCTGGTCAGGTCAAACACATCTTCTTCCTGTCCCCGGGGTGATCTAACGTCAGAGAGTTTGGTACTACCCAGAGGTATGTCGAGGGGAGTCACCTCGAGGTCGTCCAGCATGTCATCCTCTCTTTCTTCTGTGTTCTTTTCTTCTTCTTCCTTTCTTCGGCGTTCAGCTTCTGCTGCTGCTTCTAATTCGGCCTTCTTCTTCTGCTCAGCTGCAGCAGCCTGCTCGGCTTTCTTTTGGCGTTCAGCCTCTGCTTTGTCCAGCTCTGCCTTAAGTGCCCGTTCTGCTGCAGCCTGTGCCTCCTTGCCCTCTTTTTCTTTCCTGGCCTCTCTGGACTGCTTCTTCTTTTGTGTTGCTGTTGCACTCTTTTGGCTCGCTTCCTCATCCTCTTTTAGCTTCTTCTCCCTTTCTTGCTGGGCTTTTGCCTCTGCTTCCTTTTGTTTGATGGATGGAATAAGCCCTGTGTTGGTTCGAGATTTCTTGGGTAAAGAAGAAGAGGAACCTCCTAACTGACGACTTCTGTCTTCTAAGCTCTGATCATCTGGGTCTTCTTGGACCACGTCTGCTCCCGGGGCAATTTGTCTTTCAGCATTATACCAGTTCCTTCTCTCATCTTCCGCCGGGTGCTCAAGATGCTGATAAGTCCACTTGAATTTAGCTCTCAAGCAGTGTTCAGGAACTATTTTCTCTGGGTCATAGGTTCGGTGTTCAAGCACCCCGAGCTGATAACTTCTCATTGCTTCTGCTTCTGCTGCTACTTCCCTGAAGTCTTTAACTGTGTATGCACCAATGGTGAGGGGTAGCGTGGGCCATGGCTTCTTTTTGCCTTTGGACAGGATGCTGGAGAATCCGTGTGACATTTGAAAGCATACCTCCTGAATAAGCATTTTGTCTGTCACAAAGCGAGGCATAGCATGTGGTGCCTTGTAAGTTCCAAAGACTCGGATGAAGGTGTACCCAGGGAAAGGGAACCAGTGCGCCACTTTGACTAGAGTCTCCTTGGCCCGCCACGACATGCAGGGGGCATCTTGGCCGAATAAATGTCTGTACAGAGAGGGGATAAATACTTGGGAAATCTGATCAATATCCTGTTTGTATTTGGACTCCCAAAATACCTTGAGTTGTAGATGAATTGCGCGCGACTGCTCGGAATCCCAGTTGTGCGCCCATCCCTCAAACTGTACTCTGGCGCAGACAACATCTAGTAGGTAAGAGGCCATGTAAAATTCGGCAGGCACTCCTTCATCTGGGGCCAATGCCGCGTTCAAGTTGGTCTGCATCGAAGTCATCAGTATGCTGGCCCAGTTGAAACGGGTGCCATATGTTGTCACATACTCCATGATAGTAGCCCAACTGCCGCTGAAGGTGGAGCAATCTGGGCGCCCGTAAAGCCTGCAAAGCATGGCGGCAACCAATTTATAAACCTTCCTCAGGCTCGCCACCGGGTATTCTTGGTATTTCTTGACCTTGAACTTCTCGGGCTCTTCCCACCATTGTCTAATAGTATCAACTATCGGAACGGCGTGAGCAATAGCCCATTCTGGAGAGAAATGCTCATCTGGGCGAGGCAGTGAGTAATAAACGTGAGCATCCGCGCCTACCAGCGTAGCGAAAGCTCTGCCTTTGCTGTCCCGGATCACAAACTTCTGGGGGTCCGTCTTTTGTATGATCCAATCTATAACCTCTGGACATGGGAATATGGCTGGATGCGCCCCTGCCAGATGTAGTTTGGACTTCTTCACTGCCAAGTATATTTCCCGGTCTGGGAGATCTTCTGGAAATTCCTCTTCCGGTAAGGGGAACTCATGATATACTTGATACCATCTCATGCTGTCATCTTTTGTAAACGTACAAAGTGTATCTCTGTATATTGGGGGTGGGGACACCACCTCCAGCTCATCAATCTCTTCCACTATTTTCTTGTCCTTCCTCTGAGATAGCGGGGGCGCCATGTCACTAGAATCTGATAACACAGGTATGCACTCTATGTCTTCTTGAATTTCACCTGTCAAATTCATAAAGGAATCCCACGATAAGAATGACATGGTGATAAAAACCAGTTACAACTTAGTGATGAAATTTAGCTGTGCCACATGCAAAACTGGGCTACTGGGTCGCTGGGTCGCGGATTGCAAGAACAGAGTCCGGGCGCGACCTTGCGACCCCGCGACCAGGTCACTGGGTCGCTAGGTCGCAGATCCCTGAAAAATTTGGAAGATGCGACCTTGCGACCTCGCGACTAGGTCGCTGGGTCGCAGGGTCGCAAAATCCCAAAAATTGGAGAGAATGCGACTTTGCGACCTTGCGACTAGGTCGCTGGGTCGCAGGTCGCAATATGACTTGCCCGGGGGTTTACGCGCGTGCGGCCTTGAACCTCTTTTTCTCCCTTCTCTTGAGGATTTACAAGTTGGCTGGGTCCAGGTGGAGCTGTGGCAGTATTTTAATAGCAAGGGATGATGCCATGAAGGTGTGAATCAGAAAAATAGTGAGGTTTGTACAATTATGTAGAAAACAGATTCATAAAACCCTTAGAAACATAAAAGCTCAGCCAAAAGACAATTTAAAGACCAAAGGGGAGATGGGTTTGGTAAGAAAAGCATCAAAACGGAAACAGCAGGAAGAAATGGCAACTTACCCGGAAAAAACGCGCCAGTTGAGCTGTCAGAGGCGTTTTCTTACAAATCGCTGAATGTGTAAAATGCGACCTGCGACCTCCCTTTTATAGAAAGTCGCACGTGCGAGCAATAAATGCAGGTCGATGGGTCGCAAGTTGATTAGTTTCGGAGTTTTGCGACCTTGCGACCTGGCGACCTGGCGACCTGGGTTCGCTGGGTCGCAAGGTCGTTGGGTCGCGCTTTTCATGAAAATTGTAGAATTGCGACTTCGCGACCTGGTGACTTGGCGACCTGGGTCACTGGGTCGCTGGGTCGCGATTTCCATTAAATTTGGGGATTTGCGACCTGGCGACCTGGCGACCTGAGGTTGCTAGGTCGCAAGGTCGCTAGGTCGTGGTTTTCATCAACTGTTCAACTTTGCGACTTGGCGACCTGGTGACTTAGCAGTTTCCTTTTAGTTTTTAGGGGGCTCCAAAAATTTGAAATGGTGGTCTTTTTTGGAGGGTGTTGTAGGGGCTACAACACTTCCATAGATCATATCTCTGAAAATATTGCGCACCTTGATCTAAAATTTTCACAGCAGCTTCCTCAGGATTTCAGATTTTCCTCATAAAAATTTCAGCTTATGAACCTTCGTATAAAAAAAATTTAGAGAGAAAATTCCACGATGACCTATTTCAGATGGCGAAATCCCTTGCATGAGGAGGATATGAGGATCACAATTTATATAAATGCTTAGGTTGAGAGGGGCTTCAACAAGTGAACATGGGAGGGATTTTAGGAGCTTAAAAAATATTATTTATGACTTTTCAATGACCCATGCCACAACCCCATGGGGTTTTAGCCCACTAACTAGGGTACAAAATTAAAACATGAATATATCTAAAACCGTGAAGAATTACATGGCATGCCATATATCAACGGAAACATCTCGACAAGTAGAAACCATAAAAAGAATTATTGAGCTAGAATATATTAACTTGGTAGGTCAAAATTCCGATGAAATATTGGGTTAGCCCTTGGTGCTGCTTGGGTTGACATCAATGACAACCTATGATCAAAAATTATTTACTCGAAGCTCAATATTCTTCACTTTTACCATGGCTATGTGATGAAGGAACACCTTTCCTTTTCTAAAAATCACATCATAGCCACGTTCTTCCAACAAAGAAACTGAAACTGAATTCTTCTTTAAAGACGGAACATACATGACCTCTTTTAATATGAGAGTAGAACGAGACTCCCTTTGAAAAGTAATAGTACCTATGTCAGTCGCACTATACGGTCCATCATCTCCCATCTCGATTCACATTTGGAGGTCCTTCTCCTCCAAGTCATTGAAGAACTTTTTGTTGTCGGTCATATGGAATGAGGCTCCACTATCTAGGTACCACACAATACCCATCATCGATGACACCAGGCATGCAAAGAGGGTGAAATCCAACTCAAATTTCGAAGCAAGAGCTTCACATGTCTCTCTTCCTGAGGGCTTCTTGCTGGCCTTCTTGTGCAGACAATTATTGGCATAGTGTCCTAGCTCGTGACAATGAAAAAATTTAATCTTCGACAAGTACTTATTCTTTCTTGCCTGAGAAGAATATGATTTGGAATGGGAATAATTCCCTTTCCATTTCTTTGCCTTCCCAACCAAGGTACAGTTCTCCTCATCATCATGTTTGGATGAGGGTCCATCTCTGGCGTTTCACCGAATCTCTTCTTACACCAAGTTAGACCCCAAACGCTACCACTCTGGTAGCTTCTCCCTCCCATTTACTGATCTTGGTAGTTGTGCTAGCTCTTGGGAAGGCCTAGAAATTTTAGGTTCACTAGATCATCTTCAGATATTGTAACACTAACAATTCCAAGCTCATCCGAACATTGGGTGAACTTGGTAAAGTACTTTGGTATTGTGTCACCCTTCTCAATATTAATTTTCCTGAGCTTGTCTTTCAGTGGCATATTCTTCTGATCACTGCTATTCTGAAAAAAATATGTAAGGCCTTCCACATTGCAAATGGATTTTACTTTCCATGGAGGTTGGAGACAACATGATCTCGAACACCTTCCAGTAGAATCCTTCTCTCCTTTGCAACGAACTTCTTCCACTTTGCTAGATCCTGTGCATTAGTTGGAGCTGGTTCTGGTATGTCCTTATCAATGAAATCATTCAATCCATCGTCTTTCAAGACTACTTCCATCTGGTCTCTCTAGGAAATGTAATTTGAGCTACCGTCAAGGGCATACTCGAGCCTCATACCATAGAGCACCATCTTGATCCTACTACTAGCTCTAGAGAATAGATGTGAAAAACTTGTTCCTCCTACAAGTAAAAAATCGTATTCTTCTCTTTGATAGTGATTTCATATTTGATACCATGTATAAATTCCTTGTAGATTCAAACTACTAATTTTAATACGCTAAAACAATAGACTTGAATCTACTCTACCAATTGCAGAAACCAACAAACGATCACGAAATCAAAAAGCATACAACACTATAAGAAGAATGGACACATATGGTGACGGTCCTTAAAAAAACATTGTTGTAATTGTATATACTGATGGTCCTTTAAGGTCCGTCACCAAAGCCATTTTCAATGACAGTTTTGGTGAGGGTCATTAAAGGCCCATCACTAATTCTCTCTTTGGTGACACTTTTAGTGACAAACTTTTAATGACCCTCACCAATGCTCTTTTTGTTACTTTTGGTGATGGTCAAAAAATGTTCGTCAACATTGATCATTCCAATGAGTTTTTGATGACACTATGTTCCTGTTAATATATTTTTTGTCAAAAGATAATGATTTAAGACCATTATTGAGGATTATTTTTTATAATATGTCCAAGGCCATAGTGGTTAGAGTCAGTCAATTTTTTAAGAAGTAATTAATGTATATCATTTCCCTCAAGTAATGACTAGTCAAATAGATTTTTCCTATGAGTCAACACATGTTTCATATCTATTAAGTTTATTATCTAGAAAATTCCTTTTAGATAAATTTCCACTAGTGTGTTTAGGAAATATATTATTTAATACTCCTCAACAATATGGGCACACCTTAAATCAATGCTTCGGCACACAATAACATTTCTTAGCACATCGGATGTCTTGGAATATATTTGTACCTAGAACATATTGTCATGAAACTAACACCCAAGCACATGGTGGAATGTGCTAGCACAACATAGAACTCTCCTATCATGTGTTGGCATGCATGTAGTCCCTAGCATGTCGTGGAACACCTTGGTTGAATGCATTGACATACATTACCACTTTTCACACAATGCCACTTGGCATGTATTGGGATCTATTATTAGTGTGCTTAGAATGCCCCATTTTAAAAATATAAAGTCCCGACTTATTAACCCTCTTATTGGTTCTTCCTTTTGTTTCCTTGACACTTCTTGACACATATTGAAATACCCTAGCACCCTGCACATCCTTAGCACCTGGCATGTATTGGCATATCTTGGCACTATTTGGCACATATTATTAACACACCCTAGAACTCCCAAGCACACTTTATGACTTCTTGACATGCCTTACCAATGTTTAGCAGACCTTGTCACTCCCTCGTTGGCATGACAACTAGCCCCTGACACACGTTCCTCATATTCATTAACGTCCATGAATTTTGACCTAGTGCTCCCTTAATGTTTTTTCATAGTACTCCTTAACACTCCTCAGCATGCATTAGCACTCTATAGCACACCTTGGCACTCTTAAACATGCCCTTCCACTTCATATAATGCATAACACTCCCTCACACATATTGGCACTTGGCACATGTTTGTCACTTGGAAAGTCTTAGCATGTAAGGAATACATTGAGATGCCTTGTTATGATTCGGCATGGTTAATATTAAATTTATTTGAGATCAACTGTTGGAAAGTAGATGAGAAGCGACAAAGGAATACTTGGCACTTAGAATGCACTAAAAAATTTCACATGGCACCTATTGGTGCCCAGTGTTGGTGTGCCTAGCATTCCCCTCTTGGAAAAGGTAAATTGATGACTCATTAACCCTAGTGTTCATTTCCTTGTATTTTAACTTGTTTCTCCCTTTTGTTTTCTTGACAGTCCTTGGCACGCATTGACACACCCTTGCACATCTTGGCATGCCTTATCACGTGGCACATCTTAGCATGTTTGGCATGCCTTCACACTATCTAGCACATTTTAGCATTCACTAGCATGCCTTGGAACTCATGTTCTCACAGCTAGCCTTTACATTTTTTCATGACTTGGGAACCCAATCAAGTCCTTGGCTACTACAATTGATGTGACAATATTGGCCTGCTTCAGCTGCAAAACTTGACCAATTTCACCTACTACAAGTAGATTGTGCCTTTTTCACCTAAGTAATGCCTATAACTCATCTTATGTCACTGATGTCCAAGCTCAACTTGTCCCACTTAACTAGTTACCAAGACAAGGATCACATGATCTATCTATGGCCATAAAACAACTAAGCAACATACCTTACATAGGAAATATTTCACATGTAAGTTCAGTTCATATAAATAGTAGAACATTAACTGAGAGTTTGCAAGAACCACAAGATGCAAAAGGCACATAAGATATAAGTCGACACAAGATGAGTGCCCCAAAACGTATACACAACAATGTACAATATGCAATTATCTAGAATAGTTTAAAATATGAGCATGTAGCCAAAGTGTGCCACATCTCATATAAAGAGAATCGCTAAAGGCAAAACAATGTTGTGCCTAGCACAAAGTGATCTCCCTTTTTCTAAAACTACTATGTCGAGCCCCATATAACAATCGTAGGCTTTCCTCCTGTAAATACTATTTTGAACTTCTCCTACCACACTTCATCCTTAGCACACGTGAATTCGCTGACACTCCCTAGCACACACTCTTATTTGTTCCTTTCTATGCGTTTTGACCTAGTTATCCCTTGATATGCCCCGACACTCCCTAACACTTTTAAACATGAATTTACATGGTCCGACATGTGCTAGCATGCCTTTTCATTCCTAATTTTAATGCTCTGACCCTCCCTAGCTATCATGCCCTCAAAACTACCCTTACTTAATTTTCAACTTAGTAACCCAACCAAGCCCTCGCTTGACTACAAGAGCTTGACCAAGTTACAGTTACTACAACTAGACTATGTTGTTGAATTATGTAGCTTGGGATTTGCTCCACAAGCATAGTGAGATGGGTTTGTGTGAATTTGGTCACAAAAGGCTTTGTCGAAAAAGAAACCAAGAAAAGGGATTTTAGACCCAAGATGCGGTTTAAAAACTAAAAGAAAATTAAAAAGGAAAATTAATATTTCCTAAGGTCTAAGTGCATAAAATTCGTAAGTTCTAGAGGTTTCCTAAGATGTATTCCTAAAGTAGGTAGAGTAAGAGGGCCGAGTAAGGGTTGCTAAAGGGAGGCCATGATCATCCTCCAAGAGCAAGATCATCATGTGAGGGTTCACAAGAATGTTGCATACCTTAATGGTTGGTTTGAGCTAGGAAGTAGGATGAAAAATTGTTGTTTCTCTTCTGGCAAATCGAGCTTAAGAGAGGTTGCTCATGAGAATCTGGGCATGTGATTTCAATGGTGTCTTTGGATGAAAGCCGCATCAAATTCTGAAATGTTGAAATTTGCAATAAGAAATAGTGAAATTGGAAACTAAAAAAGACAAAAAAAATGCACACACACTGGTGAGGAATTTTTATGCACCAGGAGGTGAGGAATGTGGGGCATTTAATTTATTTTTACCTTAAATAAATTGGACAATAAATTATAGTTTCATCTCATAACAACTTGTGTCAGTTAACTAAGTCATGATGACTAAGTAGATCAAGAAATTTGACTTGAGGATCTAATATGAGGCATGTAGAGGGATTCTAATTTTTTTGGGGTCCAGTTGTAGTGGATGCATTAGTGGGGTGCATGTGTGAATTACTTAACTCAATTAAATGAGTTAAAATCAGTATAACTAGATCTAACTGAGTGATGAGCTAGTGAGAGGTCGGCGAGTGAATTAAATTTGATTTAATTCACTATGAGTGATCAATCAGATAGTTGATCATTGGCTATTAATAGCTACATGTATTTCATTTCTGAGGAAGACCCCGTTGAGACAAAGGTTAAAGGGAACATAACTATCATTTGTATTTATACAAAATTTCCCATGTGAAATTATAAAGTCATTGGGATGCCATGATGGGTTCCACAATCAAGGAAGACTGATTTTCCTAATTAATAGGGAGATAATTCCCTAGGAATTGCATGAGCAAGGCAGGCTAAAGGAAAGCTGAGAATTGGTTAAGTACTAGACTGAGTTTTCCTAGATCATCGTGAGATAATTAGCAGAGTGCTGGATAATCTCTTGAGAGATTAAGCATTGTATTGTTTCATGATTCCTTGACTTAATACAAAATAGAGATAGAGGGGTTTTGAGCATTTTCTTTCCCTAGATACATCTTGTGTTGTACTACTGATAATTTATTTCTCTTACTTATATGTGATTGTGCGATCGTGTTTTTTTTCCGCAAACCGTAGGAAGGATTCAGTATATTTTTTTAGTAAATTACAAGATCAGATTGAATCTCGTTGGTTATATTTTCTACATGGTATCAGAGAAGGAATTTTTTTGCGGCAAGTTTGCAGAGAATATATGAATATTTTTGTGTAAAAAAAATAGCATATTTTGATTCCTTGTGAAACACTGCCCAATTGGAAAAAAAATCGGTTGAATCGGAGCTCGGATAAGGGATATATCTTTGATTTAAAATCAACTCTTTTTTAGAAACTTTTATAACGGCGGAATAATTACAATGTGCATGAGTCAAGAACCTATATGCACTTAAGATACTAGATGCATTCAAAGCTTTTAGGAGTAAAGAAGAGGTTAGAGACTTGGTGGTTGAGAGGGAGCACAAATTACCTCTCAACATGTAGCCTCAAAAGAAATCTTAGAAGGTTGTGGAGTAGCCACAATTGGAGAAGTAGAGAGGAGACCGAGTCAAAGCGTCCACTCAATTAGAGATCTCCATGAGGGGAAATTTGAGCCATATGGGCAGAGGGAGCACATGAGGCCATACCTCCAGGTGAAAGCTAGGGTGATGTGTCGACATAATCCCAAGATAGGAAATTTGGGCAAGGTCCATCGAGATGGCATGTCTCATGGACCGAACCTGGCTACGAGGAGTCCATAGTACTGCATTAGTAGGAAGTATTAGTTAGATTGATGCAGTCAGATGTCAGGAAGACAAAAATCAGAGTGACAGATGTCAGAAAATGGAGCGAAGATCAGCGTTGGCAATAGTGAAAAGGGCACAGATGCAAATGTCAGCAGTAGCGTAGAGAGTCCAGTAGACATGTGCAGTAGCTAGCAAAAATCAAAATACTTTGATGATAGATGAATTATACCGATTCAGTTGTTCAAAGGCTATTAGGTTTTAGGATTTGCAGGTGAAAACAACACTAGAGAAGTGTTGCATGCATAATTCCAAAGGTAATAGATCAAGATAGATTGAATTCCTTTCTTGTTGAGAGGGAATGTTGAAATTTATAACGAGAAATAGTGAAATTGGCAACCAGAAAGGACAAAATAAAATGCACCCACACTGGTGAGGAATTTTGATGTACCAGGAGTGAGGTATGTGAGGCGTCTAATTTATTTTTCCCTTAAATAAATTGGATAATAAATTGTAATTTCATCCCATAACAACTTGTGTCAATTAACTAAGTCATGATGACTGAGTTAGATCAAGAAATTCGAGTTGAGGTGATTGAGGTATTGGTGGCCACCTACCTATTCCACTTGGGCCCTCGCCATTGCCTCCTTCAGTTTTTCAGTTTCCTTAATTATATCACAGTTTACTATTTTTGTCAGTTTTTGGGGTCCTGAATTTATGGAGCCGTTTTGAGGACCCAAACTACATTTTTTTGGCATCAAAGCTTTGGAGATTTCATAGAAATTGAATTAGCAGTTGTAGTCCTTGGAGAGATATTTCTAACGAGGTATCATGTGCGTCAAACAGAGATCATATGACCAAGTTACAACCCCGGGAATTTGGCTACCCAACTAACCACAATGGGGCCCATAAACTCTTAGTGTTACATCTCCTTGGGTTAGGGTTTTCTCTTATTTTTCAATAATAAAAAGGCCCTTGAGCCTTATTGTAACATAGTTCAGAGGTGGTAGTTGCCACATCTCTTCTCAGAGATAAGCTACCATCGCTTGAGCTAGTTTATTTTCCATTCTGTCTGTAAGCAATTTTCAGTATTTGATATTAATGAAATGAAGTGTTATTCCTGCTGCATCTCTGTGTTTATGTTTATTTATGTATTTTATTGCTATTATAGGTGGAAAATCGGACAAGAAAATATGAAATTATTAAATGTTAGGTAGAAGGATTTATAGGGCTGAGGCACATTAGAGAATCTAAAGTATTTAAAAATATCTAAGGTCCAGAAGGAAATCGAATTGTGCACGAAAGAAACCAGCAAAATGCGCCTTTGCACACACTTTTCTTCGATAAGAGCGCCTTTGTGTGGAGTTTCCTCAAAAAGTCACGCAAACCTAAGAGTGGCAGAAGTCACTTTCCGAGACCACAAGGCACATTCTAGGAAATTGATCCCACACTTGAGGCCGCCTAAGGACAGTCGCTCAAGCCTCCTTAGGACCTCATGGGAGCACACAATGGAATCATCCTCCTCTCTTGGGTCACTATCCATCAATGTACCAAGAGAGGGAAGAAAAGTTTGAATTCTCTTATAAAAGGACACCAAGAGATGAAAAATGGGAGAACACATTGTTATATGGCTAGAATTTCCCCAAGCAATCCAACTGTGTGTGAGCTGGAGTAGAGATAGAGGGGATTCAGTTTTTGTACACCCAACAAATCCAATCCTTCGGAGTAGAGAGAGAGTGACTTTGCGCTAAGGTAGCTCGGAAGTAAATACATCTTTACATCGGGTCTTAGAACTCCCTAGTTCTAAGCCCCCCTTGGAAAGTGGGTAAACATTTCATCCTTTATTCCTACCAGCACTCAATAAGAGGGGACGTAAGTGCCACCATTTGGATTATTGAAGTTGTTTGACTCTATTTAAATATTTTGTATTATGTGTTTAGTTTTTTTTTTTTTGTTTCCAAATATACATGCTATTTCACTATTTAGTATGTTTTATTTCTTAGCATGTTCACTAACTTGCTTAAATCCCTTGATTTTCTTCCTGTGACCATGAACTTAAGAGGAAAAAACCACTCCTCTTAAGTAGGTGCGATTTGGTACACTCGTGCGTCAAAACCACCTACACAATTGCGTTCCTGCATATGTCTGGATCATGAGGGTATAAGATGAGGCATGTAGAGGGATTCTAATATTTTGGGGGTTTAGTTGCCTTGATGCATCAGTGGGGTGTAGGTGTCAATTAATTAACTCAATTAATTGAGTTAAAATCAATTTAACTAGTTCTAACTCAGTGATGAGCTAGTGAGAAGTCCAGTGAACTAAATTAGATTTAATTCACAATGAGTGATCAATCAAATAACTGATAATTATCTATTAATAGTTGCACTCATGTCAGTTCCGAGGAAGACCCAGTTGAGACAAAGGTTAAAGGGAACATAACTATCAATTGTATTTATACAAAATTTCCCATGTGAAATTATAAATTCATTGGGATTCCATGATGGATTATAGAATCAGGGAAGGATGATTTTCTTAATTAATAGGGAGATAATTCCCTAGGAATTGTGTGAGTAAGGCAGGCTGAAGGAAGGTTGATAATTTGCTAACTACTAGAATGATTTTTCCTAGATCAGTAGGAGACAATTGACAGAGTGTTGGAGAATCTCATGAGACATTAAGAATTATATTATTTCATGATTCCTTGACTTAATACACAATAGAGATAGAGGGTTTTTGAGCAATTGTTTTCCCTAGATACATCTTGTGTTGTGTGATTGATAATTTCTTTCTCTTACTTATATGTGATTGTGCAATCATGTTTTGTTTCCGCAAATTGTAAGAAGGATTCAGTATCTTGTTTTAGTACATTACAAGATTAGATTGAATCTCGTTGGTTAGATTTTCTACATGAAATAGAAGAAAGGGTTGATACCATCTTGTCTTGTGGTGGTTAGTAGGATGCAAGGTCTGTGATAGGGACCAACATAAATGGAGGAGGGCTCGCATTGTAATTTAGAGTCAGAACAGAAGTAGATGCAGTCGTAATATTGAATGAAGTAACCCGAGTTTGAGGGTTGTTATTGAGATCTAAATTTCATGTCAAGATTTGGTTAAATAAATTCCCAAAATATATGGATCCATTTGAGCTTGGTCGAGTCTCTTATGGAGGCAAGAGTCATGGTTTTTTTCTATGGGTGGATAGGGTTTGTTCTACAAAAATTAGAAGTACATAAGTATAATGCCCTAGTTAGGACAATTTCCTAGCATGTTTAGCTCATAAGGTATGCCCTTAATACTGTATAAATTATAAAATAAGCATGTATATCTAGAATTCACCCGATCTAACAATGTACTAAAGTTAAATACTGAATCACTTCTACAAATATTTTGTGGAATTAAAAACACAATTTCTAATCACATAAATCAAAGAAGAATCAAATCACACACAACACAGATAATTTCCCGAGGAAAGCTTGCTACTCAAAACCCCACTATATTCTATTGTATATTCAACACGGATCATGAAACAAATACAATGTTTAATCTTCTCACAAGAGTCTCAAACACTCAGCTATCTGTCTCACACTGTCCTCACGGAAAACTGACTAATACTTAGTCAATTTCCAGCCTCCTGATAGCCTGACTTTCTTACACAATCCGTGATGGATTAGATCCCTAAAAGATAGGAGTTATGGCCTTCCTTGACTGCGCAAGTATCATGGGCACTCCAATGGGTGTTTGGTTGCATGTGCTAAACCCAATAATCCTACAACTGATAGTCAACTTCCCTTTCACCTAGATCTCAACTGGGTCTCCACTGGATCTGACATGCATGTAACTAATAATAGTAAATCCTCAGTTGCATGTGAGATCACTGATTGTGAATTAAATAATATTTAATTCACTCGATATCTCACTAGTGTATCAAACAGTTACAAATAGCACGATTGAGTTTAACTCACTTAACTGAGTTAAACTGATTACAACCTACATTAACTATTACACCACTACACTTCAAACTCTTTTACAACTAGAATTACTCTGCATGCCTCATCAACTACCTCTAACTCAAAATCCACTAGATAACTAAGTTTATCACTCTCAGTTAACTGTTACAAGTTATTTTGAGATTTAGATTATAGTTTATTGTCCATTCTAATTAAGGGATAACTAAAAATAGACATGCACCAAAAATAGCACTATGGGCCCAACTCTAGTGTAGGTGCTTAATGCACTAGGTGTGGGTGCTGTAATTTTCTTGTTGAATCTCAACATATATTGTGAAAAATTTGTGTAGAAGAAGAGAAGTTGTGACCCTTAAAGCGAGGTTTATTTCTGCAATATAGACCGCAGATCTGGAATATGGTTTGAAGATTCAGTATGTGTGGAGATAGCAGATCTAAAGGAGGGTGGAACCTGAGTAGAAGATTGAGTATGCAGAAGAAATGTGCCATATAAATAATGGATTGACATGCATAGGAGTTGATTTTGGTGGACTATCCATAGAGTTTTAGACATATATATGAAGCAACCTATAAAAAATTAGTCAATGGACTATTAGTGGCTGATTGGTGACCCTAGTTCATTCATCTACAGATTGTTAGAAGGATGATAAGAGGAGTAGTTCATATTTTTTCATAGATTGGAAAAGAAAGATCAAATTTTCGATACAAAAGAACAATTATTTTGAGAGGACTCAAACCATTTTTAGGTGGAAGATTTGAAGAGCCCCAGATGAAGAAAATATTGTGGGCCCTATATCAGTAAAAATAATTGATTTTGGTTGGGTAGATTGATGGTAGTCCAATTATAGTTGGAGGGTTGTTAGGTGACTGTCAAAGAAGAGCCTTAACTCTTTTACTTGTGAAGGAAGACAAGGTTGGTAGAAGGGCTGGTGTATAGGGCCTAAGGATGTGTAGAATTTGTAGGACTAAAGTAGCAGTCAAGTGGGCCAGCTAACTAGCCCTAGTTCACTATATTGTAGAGGATTGATTCAGTGAGAAGAAGGGAAACCTCCATAGCCCTAGAATTCTCACCTTGGAGCCGTAGTATGAAAAAATTGGGCATACCAAAGAGTTGTTCACAAATGGATTTGTGAACAACTTGTTACTATTCAAACTAGTAGTGGACATAAAAGGGGTTGATCAGTGGTTGTCATTGATGTTGATCAGCGGCTGTCATTGATGTCAACACAAGCAGCACCAGGGGCTAACCAAATATTGCATGGGAATTTTGACCTACCAAATTAATATATTCTGGGTCAATAATTCTTTTGATGGTTTCTACTTGTTGAGATGTTTCCGTTGATATATGGCACGCCATGTAATTCTTCATGATTTGAGAGATATTCATGTTTGAAGTTTGTACCCCCAGTTAGTGGGCTAAAACCCCATGGGGTTGGGGCATGGGTCATTGAAAAGTCATAATTAATATTTTTTAAGCTCCTAAAATCCCTCCCACGTTCACTTGTTGAAGCCCCTCTCAGCTTAAGCATTCATATAAATTGTGATCTTCGTTTCCTCCTTATGCAAGGGATTCGGCCATCTGAAACAGGTCATCGTGGTATTTTCAATCTAACTTGGTTTATACGAAGTTTCAAAAGATGAAATATGTACAAGGCGAAGCCAAAAACTTGAGGAAGCTGCAAAAAAAAATTCAGATGAAGGTGCGCAATATTTTTGGAGATATGATCTGTGTAAGTCAGGGTTTTTGCAGGCTCCTAAAATTCATCTCAAAGAAGTGACCTTGGTAAAAGCATCATAACTCTCTCTTTGAGTATCATATTGGAATTATGTAAAAAGTGACATATAGTACACAGTCTGTAGTTTTATCTCTATCAATTTTAGAGCCAAATGAAGAAACAGTGACACGTGGCATGCCGTACAAGTGCACTCTACTGAAATAGTCCATAATTAGGGCATTGTGAGAAATTGGGTATAAATCTGTTGAGGAGGTAAATCCCCTCTGCGGACAGAGGCGATCCCTACTAGCCCAGCGGGGGTCTAGCAACAATCAAACAATGTTATGACGCAAGCTCCTAGTTACGAATGAAAAGACTAGGAATAGAAGCCTACCTGGATTCCAACGCTATGATCTGAAGAAGAAGCGTCCTCGTTCCTCAGCCCCGGCAGATCACAATCCCTCCACGATCTCCGCGGATGAACACCTGCACATGGAAGAAACGAACAGATACAAGCATAGAAACCAGCATACGTAACTAAACATCAGTCAGAAAGGACGTTACTCATATTAACATGATGGAAAACAGAGTGGAACCATAATCATAATCATCTATTAAATAACCAGCGAAGAGAGATTACAACCAAGTTCTGACGTCGCGGTCTCCTTCGGACGGGTTTCCAGTCGTCCACGTCTCGCAAAGCTTGCCAAGGAAAGGGGAAAACCTCTCCAGAGTCTCGTGACAATGGTCTCATAGCAGGTGTTAAGGAAAGAGGGCTCTTCTGACACAAAGGCTCTTGGGAATATGGAGATTAGCTTAGGCACTTGAGACTATCGGCCTTTCGGCCCCTGAGCTAATGGATAGGCTATATTTATAGAAGGAGAGGAGGAGGTTGAGATCCCTCAAATGGTGGAAGGTAGGTGTTATCCTTTGGGAGGTTTTCCCAAAAGTAGGGAACAAGAGGCCAAAGGAGAGAGGCAGTGGTTATCCAAAGCGAAACTTTCCCCGATGACTCATCCATGAAGTTGTTGTAATCGAAACTTCACCTCCTTTTTTTAAAAAACTTTCCATAAACAGAGTGGCGCGGGTGCAACATTAGGATAGAGCGCCAATTGGCGCAGGCTCAGTGTTAATTTTCCCCCATTGGCACGGGTACATAACGGGCTACCAACGCCAAGGCAAAAACATGTGTTTTTAGGGGTCTGCTCAGGAAATGATCAACATAAGAAATGTTGTCTTCCTGGAAAGGGATGAAATGATGGTATTTGCAAGGCAAGACACTGCTTATTGGTCACAGAAATGAACCTGCAATGGGCGAGACGGGGATTGCAGGGACGGTGACAAATTACTGTGTAACAGATGCCCCCTAAAGTATGAGGCCCGAGAGTGAGAGAGGGGTGAAATGCTTTACGAGAACATGTTCAACTGAAGGCCCGCCGTCAGAAAACCTGCACAGAAAAATACAACTGATATCTCAAGTACATGATGCATATGTGGTATGGACGCAGCCATCCGAAACAAAGTACACTATAATCCGGATCCGGGGTATGGGCGCAGCCATCCAGCGAGGATCAAACAAATAGACTCGGGTATGGTCGCAGCCATCCAATCAATGAGTCATGATGATAATAATCCACAATCGCAGCCTGGATTACAACAGACACAATCCAAGGTCTTGCGCTCCATCTCGACCCAAACAAAGTACAAGTCCAAGCATACGAATATGTGAGCTGAAGTCGGACATGCAGGAACATCGTCTGATTACCAGCCAATGATGAAAGTTGTTAATAGACGCGAGAGGAACCACCAATAATGACAATGGTCCTCAAGGTACTACAGGTACAATCTATGGCGTGTGAATCAATGAGTTGGTGTCGAACACCCGCAGAATCACTCGATCGAGACGATGATGTAAACCTCACGTCGAATGCGGCAGACACACTTGCCATTGAGGCATGCAGGCTCCAAGGTACCATAAGGAGTCTCTAAACCAACTTCCTGGATAATGAGCTGAAGTCGACAGGAAGTGACCTTGATCGAAGGTGGGCCATAACGTTTCCCACATCATCGACATGAGACAGAGGAACATGATGTTTTGTTGTGAATCAAGATCGTATGAGAATCAGAGGAAGGTTGATATTCGCAGAGGCCGACTTCTCTTGAACATATAAACGGCACGACAGTGGACTTGGCAGTATTTGACATCAACGGATCAGAGGTCATGGTGACGAAGCAGTGAGCAGATGAGAGGTCAAAAGGGATTACCCAAACCCACGGAGGCAAAGTGAAACAACGAGATGAGATGTCCCCAACCCGACACGAATGCAGACAAGCGCCATGTTCAAGAGCGACATACTGCCGACGACAACGACGACGGTTCCATTTTCCCCCACCATTTCTGGCGAGTACCCCAATTATTTTTAATAACAAGCTTGAAGGGGATAGCATATGCATGTCATAAGTCGAGTCCTTGTTGTTTCCATCCTAGTACATTTAACGAGCCCTAAGAAGGAGCGACTCGAATAACATCATTTCGATTGAATCCAATGTCATCAGGGTTTAACGAGTCTGACAAAGGAAGAACTCGGCGTCTTTTCATGTTTAGAGAGTTTGAAAAGACAACAGAAAAGTAAACTCCAAAGGTCCCTTTTCGTAAATAGTTTCTCAGACCCGAAAAGGTAGAAAACAATATCAGAGAAAACCTCCTAGTCGCGATAGGCTAGGGTATTCCTTTTTCGTAATCAATCTATCCCAGCCCAAAAAAGGGGTAAACGTATACTGGGTAGATGTCGATTCGTGCCCATTTTAACGAGATCGAAACGACAAGGGCCTCGACAATCTTTTCATGTTTAGAGAGTCAGAAAAGAGTTGAAAGATGACTCCTCCTGGAGGAGCAGGTGAGTATAAAGGGTAACAGGCGGATTTAAGAGTAATGGTGGGGGTGCTCGAGAACAAGTAAAGGTTGAGAGGCTGGCTAGCAAGACCACTCATCGCAGCGGTTCCTCCGGAACGGGTAAAACAACCAAGTGAAGGCATATGATCGGCCAAACAGATAGTGATGATGGAGTGAGAAAACCAAGGCTCATCTAGCAAAAACAGGCTGATAAAATGGAAATCACAAGGGGTAAAATGGGGATGGTTTCATTTTTACACAAGCTTGAAATCAGGAAAATCTTCTTGAAGTTGGTTTCATTTTTACAAAAGCTTGAAACAAAGATAAACTATGCTTGAAACCGGTTTCATTTTTACACAAGCTTGAAACAGAAACAAACTATGCTTGAAACGGTTTTCATTTTTACACGCTTGAAATGAAACAAACTATGCTTGAAAAGTAGGCCTTTGACATGGTGACTCAATTCGAGGTACATGCCCCCCAAGCTTCAATCCATATGAAAGGCAGATGGAGTGAAGGTTCAAATTATGAGACCAAGAGAAAGACTCGACTGGGATTTTACGAGATCTTATCGAAGACTCGAATTGAACAGGAACGTGTTTCATTATTTTAACGAGGTTCACACATTAAAAGAACTATCCTCAGGACACTTTGTTTCATTGTTTTTAGGAGCTCGACACAAGTGGAGGAACTATGCTCCGAGAACCTTGTTTCATTTTTTAAGGAGCTTGACACAAGACAAGGAACCCTGCTCCGAGAACCTGGTTTCATTTTTTAGAGAGCTTGATATAGGGAGAAAACCATGCTCTAACCGACTTACATCAAAATGAACAAGAAGGCAGTGCTTCCAAGAGTTCCACTCCTGATGGAAGGAAAACATCCTGGAAGTCAGGACCCAATGCCCCCAGCACACTATGTACAATAGCATCATCACTGAGCACAGGCACGGGGTAGGTAGCCACATAGTTGACCTGCGGTGGGGCAGATACAACGGGTGGATAAAAACTAGGAGGGGGTGATGGCGGACCAGTTGCCACATTAGGACCAAAGAACGAAAGCTGATCAATGGCCACAATCCGTCCTTCATGCGGAAAAAAGACCACACGAAAGAGGGAGGAGACGAGCGCTCCCATGGCATAGGTGTAATCGCGCCCCAGGAGCAAATTGAAATCCAAGGGGCTTGGAACGACCATCACGTCCATATGGACGGTTTTGCCTCCCAAAGTAATCGGTAACCTTGGAAGGATCCCCAACGGTTGACTCGTCCTTCTATTAAAAGTTAACAGATTCTGCGTAACGGGTGCAAGCGGCGGTGAACCGAAAGGTTGCCAGGTAGTTGAAGACAGAATACTAATAGAGGCACCTTCGTCTATAATGGTGCTGGGTACAACCAGACCAAGAGCCTGTACTGTGATCTCGAAAGGCACATAAGACGGAAGGCGAAATCCTGCAAATCGATTCCAATCAAAGGAAGCGAGCAAACTACTCGGAGGGGCTACCATCGAAACGCGAAGGTCTTCCCCTGACCATCCATCTCGAAGGCGGGAGGAATATCCTCCGTAGCCTCCATCTTGGGAGGCAGAGGAGCAGCTTCTTGAAGTACAGGGACAGGAGAATCTTTCTCCAAGTCTGAAGAATCTGAAGAAATCAGAAGGACATGGGGGGTGTGAGATCCACTCTCGACAGAAAAGACCTGGTGCACCGTGGACGGGGCCAGTTCAACCAATCCTACGACCAATGGTTGGTCAGGGACGGATTCGTGAATTTGAATTTTTGGGGGAGTGGGATCGACCAAGGATGACTCTTGACCAATCACGACATCAGTAGGTGGAAGACTCAAAAAAATTTTTTTATAACCAGCTGGGAGGCGTGGCGTAGAAACAGTCGGGTTGTCCAAGACTCGCTTGGCTTCATCTATATAAGGACAAAGGTGAATAGCATGGTGCCCTTCACACAACTTACAGGGATTGGTGATCCTACCCTGCTTCTTACGAGCCTTATCAGTACCAGTTGAAGATGTGCCCCCAACCTAACTCCCGGAAGTCAAAGACAACGGCGGATGGCCGTCGGACCATGCTTCGAGCACCTTGGGAATACCGGGGCAGTCTCTAAGAAGATGGTCTCCCGCACACAACATGCAGGGGAACTTGACTTTCCGTGGAGGGTTAGAAGATACATCTGGAGGAGATGTTTCAGAAACAGTAGCAGTAGCTTTAGCCTCTCTTTTATCGGACTTCTTCTTCTTTGTCTTCTTCTTCTTTTTCTTAGCCACCTGGTTACTCGAATCCAGACTTTCACCAGGTGAAGTAGAAGAGGAGGACGCAGAAACAGGCAAAGAAGGGGAGAGGTCCACCTTGGAATCAACATGATGTTGTTCCGGTGGAGGAACTGATTGAACAGTAGCGGAGATATTTGGGACCACAGAGGTTGAAAACAACCAAACAGGCAACCCAACAGTTAACCCAGGAAGGGACAACGTCGCCATGTAAGGAGCACCAACATTCCCAAAAGGAGGAAAATGACCAGGATTCCCTTCTGAGGGGATTCCTTGGTTGGTAAACTCTGAAAAAGTTGCCATCAAAACTCAAAACCACACACGGGCCGAAAAATATTCAAGACACACTATCAAACGGTCAACAAGCAATATCTAACAGGGAGTATAATCGTGGGTGATTAATTTTACCACATTGGAAAGTAAGAAATTCTACCGTTTCATATTTTAAGAGTCGAGAAACGATAAAAAGGTGACTCTATCTCTTTCAGATTTGACGCAAGCATGAAAGGACAAGCGCTTGACGGTCTTTTCAAGTTTAGGGAGTCAGAAAAGACCAAATGACTACTTAGGAAATACTAGGCACAAAGGGTGGACCAAATATCCGTGAACTGCAATATACACCTTGGTTTCAAAATGAAAGAGAAATCAACCAAGGACTTAACGTACGTGCAGGCAATCTCCCCGAATGCTGTGTTCGGTGTATCACGGATATAGGGCTGCAGACTCGGCTTCCTATGGATGAAGGATTGAAACCTAGTAGGGTCTCCCTTTATATACGCGACGGTACGGGGAGCACAAGTCCGTACTAGTGTTGTCTAAAGCCAAGAGGCGAACGACAGCTACTAGGTTTAACGATGCCGGAACACGTCTCTAGCCTAGACCTCTAAATATTTCGTTAATGTTTCAATGCTTCCTTAGGTAAATTGAGTAAATTTTAATGTTGATCTTCAATTATGTTTCAGTTTCAAGGCCCTACCGTATGTCATCTGACAATCTCCTATATGCAGCTATATGAGAAAAGAAATATTTTCAATTCGATGAATGCTATCTAGTTAAGGGAAGAGCTTCAAACAATGATGCAACAAACAGCAAAACTGAAAACGAAACTTTTCCAAACTAGATGACTTTCACTATCCAAAAGTATTCTAAAACATTCAACGAAGCGAATTATGCAATGTAATCTATGCAAAATTCTTTTTTCGAAAACTATGCAATTGTAATCTATGCACAATTTCCTTTTTCTTTTCAAATAATAAGAATGCACTCAATGCATTTTTCGATGAAATGAGAATCTACTTAATGCATGATTTTAATAAAAGAGAATGCAATCAAAGCGATTTCTAGTTTTCAATCACTAAACAATGTAATCTAAGTTCAATGATGGATCTCAAAAAATCCTTTTCAATGCAATGTGATCTAATGCATTTTAACGAAAAGAAAACTATGAGACGAAAACTAAAAGAACGAAAATCTCCTTAATGAAAGGATGAAAGCAAAAGGGATGCAAACAAACACTAAGAATGCAATCGTTGTTTCAAAACACTTTGTAGCGAAATTCCTCAAAAGGTGACAAAACACAAAGAGGACTTCCAAAGAATGAGATCAAAACAAGGCATTCATTCCCTTTTACATCAAACAATCATGGAAAGAAGACATTCCAACCAATGAGCAATGTAATCTATGCTCATACAGTGAAAAGACTAGAAGGGAAAGACACACTGGTGAAGGATTAAGGGAAAAAATCTCAATTTTTTACACACCCTGAAATTGGCCCGACTTGTACATTGACAACTAGCGCCAATTGGCGCGACTTGCACATTGACAACTAGCGCCAATGGCCAATTGGTGCGGGTTGCTAACTGACAACAAGCGCCAATTCCTGAAAATGAAAAAACAAAGAATTTCTCCCAACCAAGACCAGACTCACCACTTCAAGCAGAATCTAAAACAAACCCAGAAGCCAAATAATGACCAAAAGAAACTTCCGAACAAGGGTAACCCTACCACCTACAGGAAATGGCGCGACTGTCTGGCTGTAATCCGCGCCAAACAGGGGATGGCACGAGTGATAAACTGGCAACCTGCGCCAATTGGCGCGACTGTCAGGATAAAAACCGCGCCAATAAAGACAACCATTAAAAGGTGAAAATTCGGAAAAGCAGAGGTCAGATCTGATCCTCTAGGGTTGAACCAAAAGCCAAAACACAAGAAGAGCCAGCCCAAAAGGCCAACCAAGCAAGGAAAACCATGAAACAATCAAAACGAGACAATCAAAACGAGACAGTGAAAACTAGACGATCCCCAGCGGAGTCACCAAATTGTTGAGGAGGTAAATCCCCTCTGTGGACAGAGGCGATCCCTACTAGCCCAGCAGGGGTCTAGCAACAATCAAAAAATGTTACGACGCAAGTTCCTAGTTACGAATGAAAAGACTAAGATAGAAGCCTACCTGGAATCCAATGCTATGATCTGAAGAAGAAGCATCCCCGTTCCTCAGCCTCGGCAGATCACAATCCCTCCACGATCTCCGCGGATGAACACCTGCACATGCAAGAAACAAACAGATACAAGCATAAAATCTGGCATACGTAACTAAATATCAGTCAGAAAGGATATTACTCATATTAACATGATGGAAAACAGAGTGGAACGATAATCGTAATCATCTATTAAATAACAAACGAAGAGAGATTACAACCAAGTTCTGACGTCGCGGTCTCTTTCGGATGGGTCTCCAGTCGTTCACGTCTCGCAAAGCTCGCCAAGGAAAGGGAAAACCCCTCCAGAGTCTCTCGAAAATGGTCTCCTTACTTGAGTCGGCCTTAAGGGAAAAAGAGGGCTCTTTACAGCACAAAGGCTCTTGGGAATATGGAGATTCAAAGCTTAGGCACTTCAAGACTATCAGCCTTTCAGCCCCTTCATCAATGGATGAAGGCTATATTTATAGAGGAGAGGAGGAGGTTGGGATCCCTACAATAGTGGAAGGGAGGCCTTATCCTTAGGGAGGTTCCCCATATGGTGGAAACAAGAGGCCAAAGGAGGAAGGCCGTGGTTATCCAGGCGAAACCACTCCTGATGACTCATCCACGAAGTTGTTGTAATCGAAACTTCGCCTCTTTTTTTAAAAAACTTTCCAAAACCAGAGTGGCGCGGGTGCTTAACTGGGACAGAGCGCCAATTGGCGCGGGCTCAATGTTAATTTCCCCCCATTGGCGCGAGTACATAACGGGCTACCAGCGCCAAGGCAAAAACAGGTGTTTTTAGGGGTTTGCTCAGGAAATGATCAACAGAAGAAATGTTGTCCTCATGGAAAGGGATGAAATGATGGTATTTTCATGGCATGACACTGCTTATTGGTCACAGAAACGACCCTCCAATGGGCGAGATGGGGATTGCAAGGACGGTGACAAATTACTGTGTAACAAAATCTCTCTTTAAGAATCCAAATTGGGTCAGACCTGTTACTACAGGACTGAAAATTAGATATTGAGGATCTGAAATAACAGAGATACACTAGATTCAATATCAAGCTCCTAGAAGGCAAGAAAAATCTAGATCATGTGTTTTCAAAGATTGCAAAGGACCAGACTTTCTACGGCAGAAAAGCAAAGCAAGGTACAGAAGAGGGTAGCATGACAAGAGCAGCAACCAAGGTGCATAACAGTAGCAAGAAGTTCTTCATATTAATTCTTCAAGTGGGCAGCACTGCATACAATCATTGTAAAGGTATCATTGTACTTAGTCATTGTAAATACATTATTATACAAATTGTACTAGTGTCTATCTGCCAAGGGTTGAAGAGGTAGTGTTGGGAGGTCTAGGATCATCATTAGGTGGTTGTGTCAAAGTTGGGGTTATGGTCTAGTATATCTTCTTCTTTTGCATCATTCTATATCATTGTAAAGTGGACCATTTTCCCTAGTACGGGAGTCCATTCTTCTTTTATTCTTCTATAGGGTGGTAGGGTGGTGGTAGGGTGAGTTGTAGCTCATTGGGTGTTGGGGCATCCGTTCAGTTGACTACTGAAGAATCACGGGTGTTGGAGCATCCATCCAGTGGGAGCTGGAGAAGAATGCTTTTCTAGATTCTAGGAAGTTGGAGCTTTATTTTCAATTGGAGTTGAATATTAAAGAATTATTAGAAAAGCATTAGGTGGTTTTTGTCCCGGAGTGGGTTTCCACCTTAAAAACTGTGTGCATTTGTGTTCCTCTTGTTTTCTGCTATCATTGTACAAAAACTGATAATAATTGAAGATTAACTAATGCTCTAATTGAAAGAAATACTGATTCACCCCCCCTCTCAATATTTCCAACAATTGGTATCAGAGCTTGGTTCCTTCAATAGCAGTTTAACAGCTGGAAGGAGGTCATGGAGCATACCAAGAATGGTGTAACTCTATTCAATGAAAATAATTATGCACTCTGGAAAGGAAGAATGGAGGTCTATCTCTTGGCGCAAGGTTGCGAAGTATGGGACACTATTCAAAATGGATTTACATCAACCATAGATGAACAAGGTAAGAAGAATTTGGTAAATGATGCAAAAGCAAAGAATATTATTATCAGTGGACTTATTGAATCTGCTTATCATAAGGTGTTGGGTTGCAAAACCACCAAAAATGTATGGGACAAGCTTGAGAATATATATGCAGGTGACTCAAATGTCAAAGAAGCAAAGCTTCAAATCTATAGAGAAAAATTTGAGCAACTCAGAATGAAAGAAGATTGCAACATTGCTGCATAATTTCAACACGTTGATGAAATAACCAATACTCTGGAAGGATTGGGAGAGCCAGTTGATGAGAAGATTATTATACGGAAGATTCTTTGAACGTTACCAGGGATATTCAACCCAAAGGTATCGGTCTTAGAATACAGTGAAAATCTGGACAAAATCAGCAAAGAGGAATTACATGGAGTTCTCATAGCATATGAAATGAGACTTGATGAAGAAGAGGGTACTTCGCATCTAGAAACTGCGTTCGTTTCATCTAAGAAAACCAATAAGGATAAACAACCTTCAATTGAAAATACATGCACCTGCAAGTGTGAAGGAAAGGGAGATGATGAAGAAGGTCTTTCAGATGAAGAATATGGTTACTTCACGAGAAAACTACAAATTGGTAAGGGAAAATTCAAAGGTAAACTTCCATTGATATGTTTCAGCTATAATGAGGTTGGGAATTTTGCAGCAAAATGTCCAAACAAAAGTAATGGCAACTCAAAAAGAAAGAAAGGATTTAATAAATTCAACAAGCAAGGATCCAAAAGGAACTTTCTCTCTAAAGAAGATAGCTCATCATCCGATGAAGACAATGATAGTGAAGAAGAAGCCAATGAGAGAGTATTGTTTATGGCCAAGCACAATAAACCCAAGAACAATAAGCAAGAGGTATCAAACAACAAAGAAGAAGGATGGACCATAGACGAATTTTATGAGGAATAAATCAAGCTTATAAAAGAACTCAAGGCGGAGAATATCCATTCCAAAACTCTTGAAGAACATGTTAAAGGTCTCAAAATTGAATTTGAAGAACACAAATGCATTGAAGAGTCACTTCAAAAGATGTTGGAAGAAAGCAACCAAGAAAGGGAAGAATTAGAAGCTGAAGTAGTCTCGTTGCGTGAGGAAGTGAAGAAGGGAAAAACTATCCAAAACTATGCCAACAACTCAAGGGCACTGGAAGAACTCATCAACAATCAACGATCTTACAACGACAAAACTGGCATCGGTTACAAAGAAGAAGAAGCAGGACCTTCTACAACAAAATACAATGAACCTATGAGATCTGACATGCATGTAGACTTCATTGGACAAGATTCGCAAGAACAGCCTTGGAAGACAATTCCTCGATGAAAATTTCCATCCAGGTACCAACATATTTTTTATGGCTACTGTTATTCATGTGGAAACTTTGGTCATAAAGCTGTATAATGTCGCATGTACCCTAGGAATGAATACAATTCTAGGAGATCTGTCAAATATGAACCTCCCAGGGCTCAGCAAAACATCAATAGATTTGAACATTTAAGAAATAATATTGAATGTTACAAATGTCGAAACTTTGGACACATAGCGAAAGACTGCAGACTTGAAAATCCTCCAGAAGAATCTTCGAAGCCACAGAATGAACAAACATGGAAGAAGAAGAAGAATGATAATTGTGCTCTCGCTCTCAAGGCTCAAAAGAACAAAGATGTGTGGTATATTGATAGCGGTTGCTCAACGCATATGACTGGAGATAGAAATAAATTTGTATCTCTGAAAGAGAAGAAGGATGGAACCGTGTCCTTTGGAAATGATGGATCTTCAAATGTTATAGGATCAGGTACTGTCACTCTCGGAAGCAAAGATGTTCTAGCCAAGAATGTTCTATTGGTTGAAAACATGAATCACAATATGCTTAGTGTTGGACAAATTTGTGATCGAGGACTGTCACACAATACTATTCAACTCCACAAAATGTGAAATCAGGAAAGGCGTGTATGGTGAAATTGTGGCTACAACAAGTCGAGCTCCAAACGAGATATATGTTCTAGATGAAGCAACTATAGCATGTCTAATAGCTAAAGAGGATGATACAATAATTGGTAGCAATGATGATTGACTAAGAAATAATTTTGCTACAAAGGTGCAAAGTGATTTCGAGATGTCTTTACTTGGTGAGCTGACATACTTCTTAGGGCTTCAAATATCTCAGCAAGAGAAAGGAATATTTATATGTCAAGCCAAGTACATCAAGGAAATTCTTAGGAAATTTAAAATGGAAGGTTGTAAACCCATCCTTACTCCAATGGTAACAAGTTGCAAATTGAGCATAGACGACTCATCTAAGGACGTGGATCAAAGGTTGTACAGATCAATGATTAGTAGTCTTCTATATGTAACAGCGTCCCAATCAGATGTTATGCAAGCAGTTGGACAAGTAGCAAGATTCCAAGAAGCACCAAAAGAATCACATATTAAATATTCGCCAACATTGGAATATCTTCGCGAGAAGCTTGGGATTCTCCCAAGTTCTCATTAGATTTTCATTTTTTAGAATATAAATGGGGAGTGGAAGTAGATTACAGGTCTGCAGGATGGTTGTGTGTCAAGGGGAGTGGAAGTGTGTACAGGTCTGCAGGACGGTTGTGTGTCAGTGCGAGTGGAAGTGTGTATAGGTTTGCAGGATGGTTGTGTTTCAGGGGGAGTTACCCTTTTCCATTGATGTCAAAGGGGGATATAATGTTGTAGGAAGAGGTGTCATGATCACAGGGGGAGTACTTGTGTTGCCATCAATGCCAAAGGGGGAGATTGTTGATCAGCGGTAGTCATTGATGTCAACCCAAGAAGCACCAAGGGCTAACCCAATATTGCATGGGAATTTTGACCTACCAAATTAATATATTCTGGGTCAATAATTATTTTAATGGTTTCTACTTGTCGAGATGTTTCCGTTGATATATGGCACGCCATGTAATTCTTCACGGTTTGAGAGATATTCATGTTTGAAGTTTGCACCCCAGTTAGTGGGCTAAAACCCCATGGGGTTGGGGCATGGGTCATTGAAAAGTCATAATTAATATTTTCTAAGCTCCTAAAATCCCTCCCACGTTCACTTGTTGAAGCCCCTCTCAACTTAAGCATTCATATAAATTGTGATCTTCATTTCCTCCTTAGGCAAGGGATTCGGCCATCTGAAACAGGTCATCGTGGAATTTTTGCTCTAAATTTTTTTCTATGAAGGTTCAGAAGCTGAAATTTTTTTGAGACGAAGCTTAAATCCTGAGGAATCTATAGTAAAAGTTTCAGATCAAGGTGCGCAATAGTTTTAGAGATATGATCTGTGTAATTCAGGGTTTTTGCAAGCTCCTGAAATTCATCTCAAAGAAGTGACCTTGGTAAAAGCATCATAACTATCTCTCTGAGTATCGGATTGGAATTTCGTAAAAAGTGGTAGATATTGCATAGTCTATGGTTTTTTCTCTATGAATTTTAGAGCCAAATGAAGAAACAGGGACACGTGGCATTCCGTACAAGTGCGCTCTGCTGAAACAGTCCATAATTAGGGCATTGTGAGAAATTGGGTATAACTCTCTCTTGAAGAATCCAAATTGGGTCAGACCTGTGGCATTGGAAAGAAGACTCAGAGGACTATTGTAGGACCAAAAATATAATATTTAGGATCTGAAATATCAGAGATACACCAGATTCAATATCGATCTCCTAGAAGGCAAGAAAAAGCTAGATCATGTGTTTTCAAGGATTGCAAAGGACCAAACTTTCTATGGCGGAAAAGCAAAGCAAGGTACAGCAGAGGGTAGCATGACAAGAGAAGCAACCAAGGTGCATAATGTTGGGTGTAGAGCCTGATTTTCTTCCTGATTCAGAGATCCTTGTTTTAGTTGGATGTATACCCCGGGAAAATTGTACACCCTTGCACGTGGGGGGGTGCGGGGGGTCTGGGGGGGCTGACCCCCCCGCTGTGGGGTCTGGGGGCTAGCAGTCCCCCGACAGGGGTTTCGGGGGCAGCGCCCCCGAAGCCAAAAATAGATGTAAAATTTCCTTGTAAAAGTATAGTAATTTCTAGTCAATCTGGGCCGTTCATTAGGCGAATGATCTGACGGTAGAAGTTATGTTTAGTTTAGGGTTTTTTGCCCTAGAAGGAAACCCCTCACTTTTATGAGGGTATTGTATTGCGACTGCGCATTGTATGTGTATTCTCTGAGTGGGAAGAAGATAGGGAGACTGTGAGAGAGAACAGAGGATATTACAATGGATCTGTTGTAGGTTTTGTCTCTTCATTTTTGCTGGATAATAGAAAGGAAGCACTGGCTGTTCGGGGTGGACGTAGCCCAAACTGGGTGAACCACGTATATCTGTGTCTCTCTAGTTTTATGTGTTTTGTGTGCTTGTATTTTCCGCATATTTTATGTGTTGCATTGCTCTATAATATTTAATTTTCTAACAATTGGTATCAGAGCCGAAGGTATATTTGGCTGATAAACTCATAGGAAAGAAGGGTTCCTGGTTCGAGTGGGAGCAATGGCGGAAGATGCTAAGTTTAGGGTCGAGAAATTTAACAGCCAAAACTTCTCGCTGTGGAAGATGCAGATGGAAGATTATCTATATCAGAAAGATCTGTACCTACCATTGAGCGGAAAAATAAAGAAGCCGGCGCCCATGACAGACGCGGAATGGAACATTCTTGATAGAAAGGCACTCGGAATAGTACGGTTGTGCCTTGCAGCGTCAGTCGCCTTCAATATTTCAAAGGAAACAACAACAGAGGGTTTGATGCAGACGTTGGAAAAACTATATGAAAAACCCTCGGCCTCAAACAATGTATTTCTTATGAAACGTTTATTTAATATGAAGATGTCGGAAGGTGGATCTGTTGCAAACCATTTAAACGATTTTAATACAGTTACCAGTCAGTTAAATTCTATAGGGGTAAAATTTTATGATGAAGTTAGAGCTCTGTTATTTCTGTGCTCATTGCCAGAAAGCTGGAATGGTTTAGTTAAGGCCATTAGTAACTCTGTCTCTGGATCTAGTACTTTAAATTTTGATGATGTTGTCAGTGCTATCCTTAGCGAGGAAATGCGACGGAAAAGCTCCGGTGAGACATCGGGTAATGCTTTGAGTGCAAAGTCTAGGGGAAGAATAATGGAAAGAGGAAAGAGCTCGAGATATCGCAGTAAATCAAGGAAAGGCAGATCCAAGTCCAGATCGGGGATAGTGTGCTGGAAATGTGGAAAGAAAGGACACCTAAAGAAAGACTGTAGATCTTGGAAGGGAAAAGAAGGAGATGCACAACAAGAAAATAATCATGAAGAAAATGTGACAGGTGATGTGTTACAAGATGCTTTGATTCTTTCTTTCAAAAATGTTACTGATTCCTTGGTTGTAGATTCAGGGGCTTCATTCCATGCCACACCTGATAAGAAATATTTTCATGACTATGTTCAAGGAGATTTTGGACAAGTTCGTTTGGGTGATGATAAACCCTCTAAAATTGTTGGAATGGGTAAGGTTCTTGTAAAATAGCAGAATGGAAACCAATGGCTACTAAAGGAGGTAAGGCATGTTCCAGATCTAAAGAAAAATATGATTTCAACAGGGCAGTTAGGTGGTGAAGGTTGTGTGAAAACTTTCACAGATAAATCTTGGAAGGTCGCCAAAGGAGCCCTGGTAATAGCAAAAGGAGAAAAGGTTGGTACATTGTATTTATGCAATGGTATTTCTAACTCTTTTAATGCTTTAACTTCCAAAGGAGCAGATGCAGCACTATGGCATCATAGGCTCGGACATATGAGTGAGAAGGGGATGAAGATTCTTCACTCAAGAAATTTGTTGCCAGGTTTGAAGAATGTTGATTTGGATTTCTATGAGAATTGCATTTATTGAAAACAAAAGAGAGTCAGATTTCTCATAGTTGGGAAAGAAAATAAGAGTGAAAAATTGGAGCTTGTGCATACAGATGTATGGGGACCTGCTCAGGTATCATCTCTCGGTGGCTCTCGCTATTATGTTACGTTTATTGATTATGCAAATAGAAAAACTTGGATTTATTGTATTCAAAATAAATTTGATGTATTTGATACTTTCAAGAAATGGAAAGATTTGGTTGAGATTGAGATAGGAAAGAAGTTAAAGTGTATCAGATCAGACAATGGAGGTTAATATTGTAGCAAAGAGTTTGATAGGTACCGTTCAGAGCATGGAATTCATAGAGAGAAGACACTTCCAAGAACACCACAAGAAAATGGTGTGTCAGAAAGGATGAACAGAACAATCATGGAGCATGCAAGGTGCATGAGATTGCATGCAGGATTGCCTTTACAATTTTTGGCAGATGCTGTAGATACTGTTGTTTATCTAATAAACAGAGGGCCTTCAAGTTCCTTGGATGGTGGTATTCCAAAGGAAGCATGGACAGGTAAAAAGGTAAACTACTCCTTTTTAAAGCCATTTGGTTGTGAGGCCTTTGTCCATATTAATAAAGAAAATAGAACAAAGCTTGAGGCAAAATCAAAGAAATATACCTTTATTGGATATGGTGCTAATTATTTTGGTTATCGCTTATATGATTATGAAAATCACAAAATCATTAGGAGCAGAGATGTAATATTCAATGAAAAGGTCTTGTATAAGAATCAGTTGCAGGAAAAGAAACAGGAAAAAGAAAGCAAGGAATACGCAGTTCTTGATGAGATAATTGAAAAAGTAAAGGTGCCTGAAAATGATAATAATCAACAACCACAGCAGCAGCAACCACCACAACAGCAACATGCACCTAAAACACCTAAAAGTGGTGTTAGAAGATCTACCAGGATAAGTAGACCCCCTGAACGATACTCTCCTTCATTATATTATTTATTGTTGACTGATTCTGGTGAACCTGAATGTTATGAAGAAGCAATGCAAGTTGAAAGTAGGAAGAAGTGGGAGCTAGCCATGGAAGAAGAGATGGACTCCTTAATGCATAACCAGACTTGGGACTTAGTCAGGTTGCCTGCAGGTAAAACTACATTGCAGAATAAATGGGTTTACAGGCTGAAGGAAGAAGATGGAGGAAAACAGAGGTACAAAGCTAGACTTGTGGTGAAGGGGTTTTCACAGAAGAAAGGTATTGATTTTGATGAAATATTTTCTCCTGTTGTTAAGATGACTTCAATCAGAACTATCTTAAGTCTTGTAGCAGCGGAAGATTTATCTCTTGAACAGTTAGATGTAAAGACAACATTTCTCCATGGAGATTTTTGGTAGAGATATACATGCAACAACTAGAAGGATATGAGGTCAAAGGGAAAGAAAAATTGGTGTGCAGGTTAAAGAAGAGCTTGTATGGCTTAAAATGGGCTCCAAGGTAGTGGTATCTAAAATTTGACAAGTTTATGTCTGAAAAAGGTTATACTAGATATCACTATGATCATTGTGTTTATCTAAAAAGTCAAAATGATGGCAGCTATATTATATTTTTATTATATGTAGATGACATGCTTGTTGCAGGATCTAACATGCAGGAAATAAATGTGCTCAAAAGAAAATTGGCAAATTCATTTGCAATGAAGGATTTTGGAGCTGCAAAACAAATCCTTGGTATGAGGATAACTAGAGATAGGAAAAATCACAAATTAACACTGTCTCAGAATGAGTACATAGAAAAGGTGTTGAAAAGATTTAATATGAAAAATGCAAAACCTGTTAGTACACCTTTTGCTAGCCATTTCAAACTTAGTAAGGATATGTGCCCAAACACCCAAGAAGACATGGATTATATGTCTAAAGTTCCATATGCATCAGCAGTTGGAAGCTTAATGTATGCAATGGTCTGCACAAGGCCTAATATTACACATGCAGTGGGAGTTGTGAGCAGGTACATGAATAATCCAGGAAAAGAACATTGGATGGAAGTAAAATGGATCCTCAAATATTTGAGAGGTACCACAAATCAAGCATTATGTTTTGGTGGTTCAAACATTGCTCTACAGGGATATGTTGATGCAGATATGGCAGGTGACAGAGATAATAGGAGGAGCACTACAGGATATGTATTTACTGTAGGTGGAATAGCTGTCAGTTGGGCTTCAAAAATCCAAAGTGTTTTTGCACTTTCAACAATAGAAGCAGAGTATGTTGTTGCTACAGAGGCTAGTAAAGAAATGATTTGGTTACAAAGGTTTATTGGTGAATTGGGTAAGAAGCATGATATGGGCACGTTATACAGTGATAGCAAAAGTGCCATTCATCTTGCAAAGAACTCAGCATTTCATTCCAGGACTAAACACATACATCTCAAGTACCATTTCATACAGTCAGTATTGGAAGATGGAGAGTTGAAGCTGGAAAAGATACACACTAGCTAGAATCCTGCAGATATGCTAACAAAAGTTGTAACCAGGGAGAAACTGAAAATGTGCTCAGTTTCAATTGGTCTTCAAGGATGATGATGAAGATGAGGAACAACCAGGTCGAAAGAGGAGTCATTGTCCAGCAAATGAAGTAGCGGTGGAGTTGCTACATTCAGTCTCCAAGTGGGAGATTGTTGGGTGTGGAGCCTGATTTTCTTCTTGATTCAGAGATCCTTGTTTTAGCTGGATGTATACCCCAGGAAAATTATACAACCTTGCACGCAGGGGGGTGCGGGGGGGCTGATCCCCCGGCTGGGCGGTCCGGGGGCCAGCGGTCCCTCGGTGGGGGTTTCAGGGGCAGCCTCCCCGAAGCCAAAAATAGATGTAAAATTGCCTTGTAAAATTATAGTAATTTCTAGTCAATCTGGGTTGTTCATTAGGCAGATGATCTGACGGTATAATTTATGTTTAGTTTAGGGTTTTTTTCCCTAGAAGGCAACTCCTCACTTTTATGAGGGTATTGTATTGCGGCTGCGCATTGTATGTGTATTCTCTGAGCGGGAAGCAGATAGGGAGACTATGAGAGAGAACAGAGGATATTACAATGGATCTGTTGTAGGTTTTGTCTCTTCATTTTTGCTAGATAATAGAAAGGAACGATTGGCTGTTCGGGGTGGACATAGCCCAAACTGGGTGAACCACGTAAATCTGTGTCTCTATGGTTTTATGTGTTTTGTGTGCTTGTATTTTTCGCATATTTTATGTGTTGCATTTCTCTGTAATATTTAATTTTCTAACACATAACAACAGCAAGAAGTTCATCATATGAAGTCTTCAAGTGGGCAGCACTGCATACAATCATTATAAAGGTATCATTGTGCTTAGTCATTGTAAATACATTATTGTACAAATTGTACTAGTGTCTATCTGCCAAGGGTTGAAGAGGCAGTGTTGGGAGGTCTAGGATCATCATTAGGTGGTTGTGTCAAAGTTGGGGTTATGGTCTAGTATATCATCTTCTTTTGCATCATTCTATATCATTGTAAAGTGAACCATTTTCCCTGGTACGGGAGTCCATTCTTCTTTTATTATTCTATAGGGTGGTAGGGTGGTGCTAGGGTGAGTTGTAGCTCATTAGGTGTTGGGGCATCCGTTCAGTTGACTACTGAAGAATCTCAGGCATTGGAGCGTCCATCCAGTGGGAGCTAGAGAAGAATTCTTTTCTAGATTCTAGGAAGTTGGAGCTTTATTTTCAATTGGAGTTGAATATTAAAGAATTATTAGAAAAGCATCAGGTGGTTTTTGTCCTAGAGTGGATTTCCACCTTAAAAACTATGTGCATTTGTGTTCCTCTTGTTTGCTGCTATCATTGTACAAACATTTATAATAATTGAATATTAACTAATGCTCTAATTGTAAGGAATACTTATTCACTCCCCCCTTTCAGTATTTCCAACAGAAGGGAAACCTCCATAGCCCTAGAATTCTCACCTTGGAGCTGTAGTATGGAAAAAGTGGGCATACCAAAGAGTTGTTCACAAATGGATTTGTGAACAAATTGTTACCATTCAAACTAGTAGTGGACATAAAAGGGGTTCCTAAGATGACAAATTCTAGGACAAGGGAAACGATGGAGGCTTAACCCATAGTCACCACAGCTAAGGCTCCTTACTCTTCACAAAATTTCACCGATGGGAGGAGTATCGGTATTTTAGGAAGTCACTTGTAGAGTTTAGGTTAATGAATAGGTGGAAAGTGACCTTAGAAACCCTTTCCCTAAGATCGAATAAAGAGTGGGGCTTGCTTTCCTTTTAAGCAAGGGACTTGATCTTCTAGGGAGAAAGGAGGAGGATTGAAGGGTTGAGGGAGGAGAATAAGACTTATGAAGGAAGTTATCAATCCATAAAATCCTTTGGGAACTTGGATTCCAAAATGGTCCTTGATGAAAGGCCTTTGACACCAAATGGGACCATAAGGGGCCAAGTGGACCCAGCCTAGGTTTGAGGATGGAATTTAGCCACCAATGATGTTCTTATCTTGAACAAGGTGAGGGGAAAGGACCAGGAAAGATTTTGTACTTCGATAGGTCAAATTGATCCTGTTATGTTCTAGCCTTGGGAACACCTAGGAAAAAATTGATCCTAGAGCTACGGCTTGAGGTATCTGGAGAGTGAGAGGACCCACCAATGCAGTTGCCTCTAGGAGATCAAAGTTTTCCTCCAGCTAGATTCTTGGGAAATTGATGTCGTAGGTGACCTAATGGGTTTAGACCTAGGCAAAAATGGAAAATTGTGAGAAAAGGGGGGGAAATCATCACCCTTTTTGAGGGAATAGTGCCTAATTCACTTGGGGATATGGAGTCAGGGATGATAATGAGCAAGAATTCAGTTTCTTGATCAAGGAGGCCCATAAAGTCAACTTTGTCCAATGTTATAGGAAAAAGAAAAGTGACCTTCAAGCATTTACACTTCATAAAAATGGTGAAAGATTATTGAGATAAAATGATCTCTAGGACATTTAATTCATCTGACAATGGCCCATACATTAAATAATCTAAATAGACAAATAATTCCACATTTCCATCATGCAGCAATTAGCCCTAGTTATAGCGAAATTCAATAGTATGCAGCAACAAGAAGCATAGAATTAAATTTTCACTCACAATGTTAGATAGTATATACAAACAACTTCACATTTGAAAAAACAAAGCTCCAAGATAAAAATAGCCCAAATCCATACATCAAAATGCATCCATCATCCAAAATAGTCCTCCAAGGAAAAATGCAAAGTTATCTAAAGATAGAGAGATCCCAAGTCAAGTGATGATACAAATGAATCCAAATAACTCCTATTTATAGACTGATTAGGAGTTGATCGAATTATCTTATGAGCCTACATTAGCCCATAAACATAAAATAATATGCATGTAACCCTAAATTTTGGTGACAATCCCATGAAACTAGCTCATACATGGAATAATAAACCTCATAAGAGGTCAAATGATGTCCTAGGGGCTTCTAGGAGGCATAATGGTGTCCATGAGTGCCATAATGATGCATGGGACCCATCAAAAGTGTTGGAAAAGGAGGTGGCCCCTTGTTATCCAAACATTAAACCTGTGGTGCTCTCATTAAATTTGTGGACTAAAAGGGTTGTGTGTGGCCACCATCATCCAGTAGGTCAAGTGTTGTCTTTTTCAAGATAGATTGGTTGTCAAAGGAATAACACCAAGCCCTATTTGTATTCCTTGTATCAGTGTGATTATAAAGGGTCACAATCCATGGTATAGGAGCTCTAGCTTGTTGTATTGTAGTTTGTAATATAATGAAGAAGGGTTTGAAAAAGGTAGAATTATCATGTGCACCAGTTGATTCCTTGATTTGTGTAGATTTTGTTGTGCATTAAAGTAGATGTGTTGTGGCACTTGAGTGTTTTGGCATCAAATATTCTAAGACAAAACCTAAATTCTCATGTGTAGTGGAAATTGAACATATGCCTTGTTCACCTAAGAACTACCTATGACTCATCTTATGCTACTCATGTCCAATGTCAACTCATCCAACTTAACAAGTTACTAAGACAAGGCTCACATCCAACCGTGGCAGTAAAACAACTAAGAAACACAATTTACATCTTAACATTCCATATCACCTGGCACGTCTTAGAATGCCTTGGAATTATGTGGCACATGTTAGCATCCCCTGCTATCAGAATAGTATTCAAGTTTTTTTTTTCTAAGAAGCCACTAGGGTATCTCTGTTACCATAATTTTCAACTAGCACCTAGCCCAAATAGCAACAAACAACCCTCTTCATTACAAGGTACATCAACGTACAAAGGATGAACATGTCATAAGAGGGACTCAAACCTAGGTGTGAACATGATGACAAGAGGGAATCAAACCTTTATTTGGCTAAGAAGCCACAACTAGGGTATCTATGCTACTATAATTGTCAACTAGCATCCGCCCACAATAGAAACAAACAACCCTCTTCATTCCAATCACCTGCCCCCAATAGCAACAAAAAACCATCTTCATTCCAAGGCACATCATCCTACACAGGAATAACATGTCATAAGAGGGACTCAAACCTAGGTGGAGAGAAACTCAACACCCCTACATTACCAACCAACCAATGAAGCTCCCATTGACAATAGAATGTCTATTTGAAAAATGATACAAATAAAAATTAACATATATCAATAGTGCATCCGATAGTAGAATGTACATTTGAAAAAAAATAAAAATAAAAATTAACATATATAAATAGTGCATCTGCCAGAGGTTCACACACATCAAGGCGAGTTGTTGATGGATCCCGCTAGCTAGATGGTGGATATGTTTCTCAGACTGACATAATCAATGAGATTTGTTGATGGAGAAAACTCTCATCGCATCTGTAGAGGGTAACATGCGTAAAAACAAACTATTGATGGATCCAACTAGCTAGGCTTCTCAAACTGACATAAACAACGAGATTTGTTGATGGAGAAAACTCTCAGCGCATCTATAGAGGGTAACACACATAAAAGATAATTTTGATGGATCCGGCTATCTAGGCTATGGAAATGCTTCTCAGGCTCACATAAAAAATAATTTCCAATGGATACAACAACTAGCATTGCACATAGACAAGCACAAAATTTTGATTGATGTTACCCTGCATTGTAAATGCCTCTTTGGGCACTTGAATTAGGTTTATTTCAATGTTAAAGTGAATATTGTGATATTCCCAAATGGGGAAGCAACAATATTTGAACACAATAATGGAAATAGTAGTGAACAAATCAATACACCATGATATGAGACAAATGTATAGCCTTCTTATATCTCGAATTCACTCGATCTAACAATGTACTAAATTTAAATACTGAATCACTTCTACAAATATTTTGTGGAATTAAAAACACAATCGCTAATCACATAAAGCAAAGAAGAATCAAATCACACACAACACTAGAAAATTTCCTGAGGAAATCTTGCTGCTCAAAACCCCACTATCTTCTATTGTATATTCAACACGGATAATGAAAAAAATACAATGTTTACTCTTCTCACAAGAGTCTCAAACACTCATCTATCTGTCTCACACTGTCCTCACGGAAAATTGACTAATACTTAGTCAATTTCCAGCCTCTTGACAGCCTGCCTTGATTACACAATCTGTGATGGATTAGATCCCTAAAATATAGGAGTTATGGCCTTCCTTGACTGCGCAAGTATCATGGGAACTCCAATGGGTGTTTGGTTGCATGTGTTAAACCCAATAATCCTACAACTGATAGTCAACTTCCCTTTCACCTAGATCTCAACTGGGTCTCCACTGGATCTGACATGCATGCAACTAATAATAGTAAATCCTCAATTGCATGTGAGATCATTGATTTTGAATTAAATAATATTTAATTCACGCGATATCTCACTAGTGTATCAAACAGTTACAACTAGCACGACTGAGTTTAACTCACTTAACTGAGTTAAACTGAATACAACCTACATTGACTAATGCACCACTGCACTTCAAACTCTATTACAACTATAATTAATCTGCATGCCTCACCAACTACCTCTAACTCGAAATCCACTAGATAACTGAGTTTATCACTCTCAGTTAACTGTTACAAGTTATTTTGAGATTTAGATTACAATTTATTGTCCATTCTAATTAAGGGATAACTAAAAATAGACATGCGCCAAAAATAGCACTGTGGGCCCCACCCTAGTGTAGGTGCTTAATGCACTAGGCGTGGGTGCTGTAATTTTCTTGTTGAATCTCAACATATACTGTGAAAAATTTGCATAGAAGAAGAGCGGTTGTGAACCTTAAAGCGAGGTTTATTTCTGCAATATAGACCGCAGATCTGGAATATGGTTTGAAGATTCAATATGTGTGGAGATAGTATATCTAAAGGAGGGTGGAACTTGAGCAGAAGATTGAGTATGCAGAAGAAATGTGCCATATGAATAATGGATTGACATGCAGAGGAGTTGATTTTGGTGGAATATCCATATATTTTTAGACATATATTTGAAGCAACCTATAAAAAATTAGTTAATGGACTATTAGTGGCTGATTTGTGACCCTAGTTCATTCATCTACAGATTGTTAGAAGGATGATAAGAGGAGTAGTTCATATTTTTTCATAGATTGCAAAAGAAAGATAAAATTTTTGATACACAAGAACAATGATTTTGAGAGGACTCAAACCATTGTTATGTGGAAGATTTAAAGAGCCCTAGATGAATAAAATATTGTGGGCCCTATATCAGTAAAAATAATTGATTGTGGTTGAGTAGATTGATGGTAGTCCAATTATAGTTGGAGGGTTGTTAGGTGACTGTCAAAGAAGAGCCTTAACTCTTTTACTTGTGAAGGAAAACAAGGTTGGTATAAGGGCTAGTGTATAGGGCCTAAGGATGTGTAGATTTTGAAGGACTAAAGTAGCAGTCAAGTGGGCCAGCCAACTAGCCCTAGTTCACTATATTGTAGAGGATTGATTTAGTGAGATGAAGGGAAACCTCCATAGCCCTAGAATTCTCACCTTGGAGCCATAGTATGGAAAAAGTGGGCATACCAAAGAGTTGTTCACAAATGGATTTGTGAACAACTTGTTACCATTCAAACTAGTAGTGGACATAAAAGGGGTTCCTAAGATGATAAATTCTAGGACAAGGGAAATGATGGAGGCTTAACCCATAGTCACCACAGCTAAGGCTCATTTCTCTTCACAAACTTTCACCGATGGGAGGAGTATCGATAGTTTAGGAAGTCACTTGTAGAGTTTAGGTTAATGAATAGGTGGCAAGTGACCTTAGAAACCCTTTCCCTAAGATAGAATAAAGAGTGGGGATTTCTTTCCTTTTAAGCAAGGGACTTGATCTTCTAGGGAGAAAGGAGGAGGATTGAAGGGTTGAGGGAGGAGAATAAGACTTATGAAGGAATTTATCAATCCATAAAATCCTTTGGGAACTTGGATTCCCAAATGGTCCTTGATGAAAGGCCTTTGACACCAAATGGGACCACACGGGGCCAAGTGGACCCAGCCTAGGTTTGAGGATGGAATTTAGCAACCAATGATGTTCTTATCTTGGACAAGGTGAGGGGAAAGGACCAAGAAATATTTTTTACTTCGATAGGTCAAATTGATCCTGCTATGTTCTAGCCTTGGGAACACCTAGGCAAAACTTGATCCTAGAGCTAGGGCTTGAGGTATCTGGAGAGTGAGAGGACCCACCAATGCAGTTGCCTCTAGGAGATCAAAGTTCTCCTCTGGCTATATTCTTGGGAAATTGATGCCGTGGGTGACCTAATGGGTTTAAACCTAGGCAAAAATGGAAAATTATGAAAAAAGGGGGGGAAACAATCACCCTTTTTGAGGGACTAGTGCCTAATTCACTTTGGGATATGGAGTCAGGGATGATAATGAGCAAGAATTTAGTTTCTTGATCAAGGAGGCCATAAAGTAAACTTTGTCCAATGTTATAGGAAAAAGAAAAGTGACCTTCAAGCATTTACACTTCATAAAAATGGTGAAAGATTATTGAGATAAAATGATCTCTAGGACATTTCATTCATCTGAAAATGGCCCATACATTAAATAAGCTAAATAGACAAATAATTCCACATTTCCATCATGCAACAATTATCCCTAGTTATAGCGAAATTCAATAGTATGCAGCAACAAGAAGCATAGCGTTAAATTTTCACTCACAATGTTAGATAGTATATACAACCAACTTCACATTTGAAAAAACAAAGCTCCAAGATAAAAATAGCCCAAATCCATACATCAAAATGCATCCATCATCCAAAATAGTCCTCCAAGGAAAAATGCAAAGTTATCTAAAGATAGAGAGATCCCAAGTCAAGTGATGATACAAATGAATCCAAATAACTCCTATTTATACACTGATTAGGAGTTGATAGAATTATCTTATGGGCCTACATTTTCCTCTAAACATAAAATAATATGCAAGTAACCCTAAATTTTGGGGACAATCCCATGAAACTAGCTCATACATGGAATAATAAGCCTCATAAGAGGTCAACTGATGTCCTAGGGGCTTCTAGGAGGCATAATGGTGTCCATGAGTGCCATAATGATGCATGGGACACATCAAAAGTGTTGGAAAAGGGGGTGGCCCTTTGTTCTCCAAACATTAAACCTATGGTGCTCTCATTAAATTTGTGGACTGAAAGGGTTGTGTGTGGCCACCATCATCCAATAGGTCAAGTGTTGTCTTTTTCAAGATAGATTGGTTGTCAAAGGAATAACACCAAGCCCTATTTGTATTCCTTGTATCAGTGTGATTATAAAGGGTCACAATCCATGGTATAGGAGCTCTATATTTTTGTATTGTAGTTTGTAATATAATGAAGAAGGGTTTGAAAAAGGTATAATTATCATGTGCACCAGTTGATTCCTTGATTTGTGTAGATTTTGTTGTGCATTAAAGTAGATGTGTTGTGGCACTTGAGTGTTTTGGCATCAAAGATTCTAAGACAAAACCCAGATTCTCATGTGTAGTGGAAATTGAACATATGCCTTGTTCACCTAAGAACTACCTATAACTCATCTTATGCTACTCATGTCCAATGTCAACTCATCCAACTTAACAAGTTACTAAGACAAGGCTCACATCCAACCGTGGTAGTAAAACAACTAAGCAACACAGTTTACATCTTAACATTCCATATCACCTGGCATGTCTTAGAATGCCTTGGCATTATGTGGCACATGTTAGCATCCCCTGCTATTGGAATAATATTCAAGTTTTTTTTTTCTAAGAAGCCACTAGGGTATCTATGTTACCATAATTGTCAACTAGCACCTAGCCCAAATAGCAACAAACAACCCTCTTCATTACAAGGTACATCAACGTACAAAGGATGAACATGTCATAAGAGGGACTCAAACCTAGGTGTGAACATGATGACAAGAGGGAATCAAACCTTTATTTGGCTAAGAAGCCACAACTAGGGTATCTATGCTACTATAATTGTCAACTAGCATCCGCCCACAATAGAAACAAACAACCCTCTTCATTCCAATCACCTGCCCCCAATAGCAACAAAAAACCATCTTCATTCCAAGGCACATCATCCTACACAGGAATAACATGTCATAAGAGGGACTCAAACCTAGGTGGAGAGAAACTCAACACCCCTACATTACCAACCAACCAATGAAGCTCCCATTGACAATAGAATGTCTATTTGAAAAATGATACAAATAAAAATTAACATATATCAATAGTGCATCCGATAGTAGAATGTACATTTGAAAAAAAATAAAAATAAAAATTAACATATATAAATAGTGCATCTGCCAGAGGTTCACACACATCAAGGCGAGTTGTTGATGGATCCCGCTAGCTAGATGGTGGATATGTTTCTCAGACTGACATAATCAATGAGATTTGTTGATGGAGAAAACTCTCATCGCATCTGTAGAGGGTAACATGCGTAAAAACAAACTATTGATGGATCCAACTAGCTAGGCTTCTCAAACTGACATAAACAACGAGATTTGTTGATGGAGAAAACTCTCAGCGCATCTATAGAGGGTAACACACATAAAAGATAATTTTGATGGATCCGGCTATCTAGGCTATGGAAATGCTTCTCAGGCTCACATAAAAAATAATTTCCAATGGATACAACAACTAGCATTGCACATAGACAAGCACAAAATTTTGATTGATGTTACCCTGCATTGTAAATGCCTCTTTGGGCACTTGAATTAGGTTTATTTCAATGTTAAAGTGAATATTGTGATATTCCCAAATGGGGAAGCAACAATATTTGAACACAATAATGGAAATAGTAGTGAACAAATCAATACACCATGATATGAGACAAATGTACAACCATATTATTAAACATATCAACAAATAATAGGCACAAGATCTTGAGGATCAAGTCACTCAAGCAATACAAAACAAGCCTCCTCTAAGAAAATATGTCAACACTGTTGATCAGCGGTTGTCATTGATGTCAACCCAAGCAGCACCAGGGGCTAACCCAATATTGCATGGGAATTTTGACCTACCAGATTAATATATTCTGGGTCAATAATTATTTTGATGGTTTCTACTTGTCGATATGTTTCCGTTGATATATGGCATGCCATGTAACTCTTCATGGTTTGAGAGATATTCATGTTTGAAGTTTGTACCCCCAGTTAGTGGGCTAAAACCCCATGGGGTTGGGGCATGGGTCATTGAAAAGTCATAATTAATATTTTTTAAGCTCCTAAAATCCCTCCAACGTTCACTTGTTGAAGCCCCTCTCAACTTAAGCATTCATATAAATTGTGATCTTCATTTTTTCCTTATGCAAGGGATTCAGCAATATGAAACAGGTCATCGTGGAATTTTCGTTCTAAATTTTTTTCTACGAAGGTTCAGAAGCTGAAAGTTTTATGAGATGAAGCCTAAAGCCTGAGGAAGCTGTAGTACAAATTTTAGATCAAGATGCGAAATATTTTTGGAGATATGATTTGTGGCAGTCAGGGTTTTTGCAGGCTCCTGCAATTCATCTCAAAGAAGTGACCTTGGTAAAATCGTCATAACTCCCTCTCTGAGTATTGGATTAGAATTCCATAAAATGTGGTAGATATTGCACAGTATTTAATTTTTTCTCTATCAATTTCAGATCCAAATGAAGAAACAGTGACACGTGACACGCCGTACAAGTGCGCTCTACTGAAACAGTCCATAATTAGGGCATTGTGAGAGATTGGGCATAACTCTTTCTTGAAGAATCCAAATTGGGTCAGACTTGTGGCATTGGAAAGAAGACTCAGAGGAATACTAATAGACCGAAAATCAGATATTGCGGATCTGAAATAACAGAGATATACCAGATTCAATATCGAGCTCCTAGAAGGCAAGAAAAATCTAGATCATGTGTTGTCAAGGGTTGCAAAGGACCAGAATTTCTACGGCAGCAAAGCAAAGCAAGGTGCAGCAGAGGGTAGCATGATAAGAGCAGAAACCAAGGTGCATAACAGCAGCAAGAAGTTCATCATTTGAAGTCTTCAAGTGGGCAGCAAAACATACAATCATTGTAATGGTATCATTGTACTTAGTCATTGTAAATACATTATTGTAAAAATTGTACTAGTATCTATCTACCAAGGGTTGAAGAGGCAGTGTTGGGAGGTCTAGGATCATCATTAGGTGGTTGTGTCAAATTTTGGGTTATGGTCTAGTATATCTTCTTCTTCTACATCATTCTATATCATTGTAAAGTGGACCATTTTCCCTGGTACAGGAGTCCATTCTTCTTTATTCTTCTATAGGGTGGTAGGGTGGTGCTAGAGTGAGTTGTAGCTCATTAGGTGTTGGGGCATCCATTCTGTTGACTACTAAAGAATCTTGGGCATTGGAGCGTCCATCCATTGGGAGCTGGAGAAGAATGCTTTTCTAGATTCTAGGAAGTTGGAGCTTTATTTTCATTTGGAGTTGAATATTAAAGAATTATTAGAAAAGCATTAGGTGGTTTTTGTCCCAGAGTGGGTTTCCACCTTAAAAAATGTGTGCATTTGTGTTCCTCTTGTTTGCTGCTATCATTGTACAAACACTGATAATAATTGAAGATTAACTAATGCTCTAACTGTAAGGAATACTGATTCACCCCCCCCCCCCCCTCAGTATTTCCAAAAATTGGTATCAGAACTTGGTTCCTTCAATAGCAGTTTAACAGCTGGAAGGAGGTCATGGAGCATACCAAGAGTGGTGTAAATCTATTCAATGAAAATAATTATGCACTTTGGAAAGGAAGAATGGAGGTCTATCTCTTGGCACAAGGTTACGAAGTATGGGACACTGTTCAAAATGGATTTACATCAACCACAGATGAACAAGGTAAGAAGAATTTGGTAGATGATGCAAAAGCAAAGAATATTATTATCAGTGGACTTATTGAATACTTATCATAAGGTATTTGGAGTTGGCTCGCCAAAAATGTGGGACAAGCTTGAGGATATATATGGGTGGCTAAATGTCAAAGAAGCAAAGCTTCAAATCTATAGACCAAATTGACAACTCGAATGAAATAAGATTACAGCATTCTTGCCTTTTCCAATACGTTGATGAAATAACCAACACTCTTGAAGGATTGGGAGAGCTAGTTGACGAGAAGAATATTATACGGAAGATTCTTAGAACGTTACCAGGGAGATTCAACCCAAAGGTATCGGTCTTAGAATACAGTGCAAATCTAGACAAACTCAGCAAAGAGGAATTACATGGAGTTCTCATAGCATATGAAATGAGACTTGATGAAGAAGAGGTACTTCGCATCTAGAAACTTCGTTCGTTGCATCTAAAAAAACCAATAAGGATAAACAACCTTCAATTGAAAATACATGCACCTGCAAGTGTGAAGGAAAGGGAGATGATGAAGAAGGTCTTTCAGATGAAGAATATGGTTACTTCACGAGAAAACTACAAATTGGTAAGGGAAAATTCAAAGGTAAACTTCCATTGATATGTTTCAGCTATAATGAGGTTGGGAATTTTGCAGCAAAATGTCCAAACAAAAGTAATGGCAACTCAAAAAGAAAGAAAGGATTTAATAAATTCAACAAGCAAGGATCCAAAAGGAACTTTCTCTCTAAAGAAGATAGCTCATCATCCGATGAAGATAATGATAGTGAAGAAGAAGCCAATGAGAGAGTATTGTTTATGGCCAAGCACAATAAACCCAAGAACAATAAGCAAGAGGTATCAAACAACAAAGAAGAAGGATGGACCATAGACGAATTTTATGAGGAAGAAATCAAGCTTATAAAAGAACTCAAGGCAGAGAAGATCCATTCCAAAACTCTTGAAGAACATGTTAAAGGTCTCAAAATTGAATTTGAAGAACACAAATGCATTGAAGAGTCACTTCAAAAGGTGTTGGAAGAAAGCAACCAAGAAAGGGAAGAATTAGAAGCTGAAGTAGTCTTGTTGCGTGAGGAAGTGAAGAAGGGAAAAACTATCCAAAACTATGCCAACAACTCAAGGGCACTGGAAGAACTCATCAACAATCAACGATCTTACAACGACAAAACTGGCATCGGTTACAAAGAAGAAGAAGCAGGACCTTCTACAACAAAATACAATGAACCTATGAGATCTGACATGCATGTAGACTTCATTGGACAAGATTCACAAGAACGGCCTTGGAAGACAATTCCTCGACGAAAATTTCCATCCAGGTACCAACATATTTTTTATGGCTACTGTTATTCATGTGGAAAATTTGGTCATAAAGCTATAGAATGTCGCATGTACCCTAGGAAAGAATACAATTCTAGGAGATCTGTCAAATATGAACCTCCCAAGGCTCAGCGAAAAATCAATAGATTTGAACATTTAAGAAATAATATTGAATGTTACAAATGTCGAAACTTTGGACACATAGCCAAAGACTGCAGACTTGAAAATCCTCCAGAAGAATCTTCGAAGCCACAGAATGAACGGACATGGAAGAAGAAGAAGAATGATAATTGTGCTCTCGCTTTCAAGGCTCAAAAGAACAAAGATGTGTGGTATGTTGATAGCGGTTGCTCAATGCATATGACTGGAGATAGAAATAAATTTGTATCTCTGAAAGAGAAGAAGGATGGAACCGTGTCCTTTGGAAATGATGGATCTTCAAATGTTATAGGATCAGGTACAGTCACTCTCGGAAGCAAAGATGTTCTAGCCAAGAATGTTCTATTGGTTGAAAACATGAATCAAAATATGCTCAGTGTTGGACAAATGTGTGATCAAGGACTTTCACACAATACTATTCAACTCCACGAAATGTGAAATCAGGAAAGGCGTGTATGGTGAAATTGTGGCTACAACAAGTCAAACTCCAAACGAGATATATGTTATGGATGAAGCAACTAAAGCATGTCTAATAGCTAAAGAGGATGATACAATAATTGGTAGCAATGATGGTCGACTAAGTAAGAATTTTGCTACAAAGGTGCAACGTGATTTCGAGATGTCTTTACTTGGTGAGCTGACATACTTCTTAGGCTTCAAATATCTTAGCAAGAGAAAGGAATATTTATATGTCAAGCCAAGTACATCAAGGAAATGCTCAGGAAATTTAAAATGGAAGGTTGTAAACCCATCCTTACTCCAATGGTAACAGGTTGCAAATTGAGCATAGACGACTCATCTAAGGATGTGGATCAAAGGTTGTACATATCAATGATTAGTAGTCTTCTATATGTAACAGCCTCCCAACCAGATGTTATGCAAGCAGTTGGAAAAGTAGCAAGATTCCAAGCAGCACCAAAAGAATCACATATTAAATATTTGCCAGCATTGGAATATCTTCGCCAGAAGCTTGGGATTCTCCCAAGTTCTCATTAGATTTTCCTTTTTTAGAATATAAAGGGGGAGTGGAAGTGTGTATAGGTCTGCAGGATGGTTGTGTGTCAGTGAGAGTGGAAGTGTGTATAGGTTCACAGGATGGTTGTGTTTCAGGGGGAGTTACCCTTTTCCATTGATGTCAAAGGGGGAGAGAATGTTGTAGGAAGAGGTGTCATGATCGCAGGGGGAGTACTTGTGTTGCCATCAATGCCAAAGGGGGAGATTTTTGATCAACGGTAGTCATTGATGTCAACCCAAGAAGCACCAAGGGCTAACCCAATATTGCATGGGAATTTTGACCACCATATTAATATATTCTGGGTCAATAATGATTTTTATGGTTTCTACTTGTCTAGATGTTTCCGTTGATATATGGCACGCCATGTAATTCTTCACGGTTTGAAAGATATTCATGTTTGAAGTTTGTACCCCCAGTTAGTGGGCTAAAACCCCATGGGGTTGGGGCATGGGTCATTGAAAAGTCATAATTAATATTTTTTAAGCTCCTAAAATCCCTCCCACATTCACTTGTTGAAGCCCCTCTCAACTTAAGAATTCATATAAATTGTGATCTTCATTTCCTCCTTAGGCAAGGGATTCGGCCATCTGAAACAGGTCATCGTGGAATTTTCGCTCTAACTTTTGTTCTATGAAGTTTCAGAAGCTGAATTTTTTTTGAGACGAAGATTAAATCTGAGGAAGTTGCAGTAAAAATTTCAGATCAAGGTGCACAATAGTTTCAGAGATATGATCTGTGTAATTCAGGGTTTTTGCAGGCTCCTGAAATTCATCTCAAAGAAGTGACCTTGGTAAAAGTGTCATAACTCTCTCTCTGAGTATCGGATTGGAATTTTGTAAAAAGTGGTAGATAGTGCACATTCTGTGGTTTTTTCTCTATCAATTTCAAAGCCAAATGAAGAAACAGTGACACGTGGCACGCTGTACAAGTGCGCTCTGCTGAAACAATCCATAATTAGGGCATTGTGAGAAATTAGGTATAACTCTCTCTTGAAGAATCCAAATTTGGTCAGACCTATGGCATTGGAAAGAAGACTCAGAGGACTATTGTAGGACCAAAAATATAATATTGAGGATCTGAAATATCATAGATACACCAGATTCAATATCGATCTCCTAGAAGGCAAGAAAAATCTAGATCATGTGTTCCTCTTGTTTTCTGCTATCATTGTATAAACACTGATAATAATTGAAGATTAACTAATGCTATAATTGAAAGGAATACTAATTCACCCCCCCTCTCAGTATTTCCAACAATTGGTATCAGAGATTGGTTCCTTCAATAGCAGTTTAACAGCTGGAAGGAGGTCATGGAGCATACCAAGAATGATGTACCTCTATTCAATGAAAATAATTATGTACTTTGGAAAGGAAGAATGGAGGTCTATCTCTTGGCGCAAGGTTACGAATTATGGGAAACTGTTCAAAATGGATTTACATCAACCGCGGATGAATAAGGTAAGAAGAATTTGGTAAATGATGCAAAAGCAAAGAATATTATTATTAGTGGAATTATTGAATCTGCTTATCATAAGGTGTTGGGTTGTAAAACTGCCAAAAATGTATGGGACAAGCTTGAGAATATATATTTAGGTGACTCAAATTTCAAAGAAGAAAAGCTTCAAATCTATAGAGCAAAATTTGAGCAACTCAGAATGAAAGAAGATTGCAACATTGCTGCATACTTCCAATACGTTGATGAAATAACCAATACTCTGGAAGGATTGAGAGAGCCAGTTGATGAGAATACTATTATATGGAATATTCTTAGAACATTACCAGGGAGATTCAACCCAAAGGTATCGGTCTTAGAATACAGTGCAAATCTGGACAAACTCAGCAAGGAAGAATTACATGGAGTTCTCATAACATATGAAATGAGACTAGATGAAGAAAAGGGTACTTCAAATCTAGAAACTACATTTGTTGCATCTAAGCAAACCAATAAGGACAAACAACCTTCAATTGAAATGACATGCACCTGCAAGTGTGAAGAAAAGAGAGATGACGGAGAAGGTCTTTCAGATGAAGAATATGCTTACTTTACAAGAAAACTAAAACCTGGTAAGGGAAAATTTGAAGGTAAAATTCCATTGATATGTTTCGGTTGTGGTGAGGTTGGGCATTTCGTAGCAAAATGTCTGAACAAAAGTGATGGCAACTCAAAAGGAAAGAAAGGCTTTAAGAAATTCAACACGCAAGGAAAAAATAAAGGATCCAAAAGGAACTTTCTCTCTAAAGAAGATAGCTCATCATCCGATGAAGAAAGTGACGACAAAGAAGAAGCCAATGAGAAAGTATTGTTTATGGCCAAGCACAATAAACAAGAAGTATCAAAAAATGAAGAAGAAGGGTTGACCATAGAAGAATTTTATGAGGAGGCAATCAAGCTTATAGGAGAGCTCAATGCTGAGAAGATCCGCTCCAATACTCTTGAAGAACAAGTTCAAGGTCTCAAAATTGAGGTTGAAGAACACAAATGTATTGAAGAGTCACTTCAAAAGAAGTTGGAAGAAAGCAACCAAGAAAGGGAAGAATTAGAAGCCGAAGTAGTCTCGCTACGTAAGGAAGTGAAGAAGGGAAAAATTGTCCAAAACTATGGCAACAGCTCAAGGGCATTGAAATAAATCATCAACAATAAACAATCTTACAACGATAGAACTGGACTTGGTTACAAATAAGAAGAAGCAGGACCTTCTATCACAAAATACAATGAACCTATGAGATCTGACATACATGAAGACTTCATTGGACAATATTCGCAAGCACATCCTTGGAAGATGATTCCTCGACGAATATTTTCATCCAGGTACCAACATATTTTTCATGGCTATTGTTATTCATGTGGAAAATTTGGTCATAAAGCTGTAGAATGTCGTACATACCCTAGGAACCAATACAATTCCAAGAGATTCTTAAAATATGAACCTCCTAGGGCTCAACGAAACATCAATAGATTTGAACATTTAAGAAATAATATGGAATGTTACAAAATGTCATAACTTTGGACACATAGCCAGAGACTGTAGACTTGAAAATCCTCCAGAAGAATCTTCGAAGCCACAAAATGAACGAACATGGAAGAAGAAGAAGACTGATAATTGTGCTCTCACTCTCAAGGCTCAAAAAAATAAAGATGTGTGGTATGTTGACAGTAGTTTCTCAACGCATATGACTGGATATAGAAAGAAATTTGTATCTCTGAAAGAGAAGAAGGATGGAACCATATCCTTTGGAAATGATGGATCTTCAAATGTTATAGGATCAGGTACCGTCACTCTCGGAAGCAAAGATGTTATAGCCAATAATGTTCTATTGGTCGAAAACATGAATCACAATCTACTCAGTGTTGGAAAAATGTGTGATCAAGGTGTTACACTAAAAAATGTCACCTTGACATTCTGCTGACTGTATGAGCTCATTAAACACTCATACATGCCTCCTATGCAAGTCTTACAACCTTTGTTCCTCATTCCATGCCCTGAAACTGGAGAAAAAACCCTAAAAAGCTCAAAAAACCTTGGGTACGCAGTTAATATGAAGCCTGCCTGCGTTTTTAGCTAGGGTACGCAGGTAAGGTGAAGATAAACTGCGTTCTAGAATGCATTTTTCCAGTGTTATAGGTGCGGTACCCCTGTAAAGTCAAAAATGCGCGAAATTAAACCAAAAAAGTTGAATTTTGGTCAATTCTAGAAGGTTATGGATGAGATTTTTTGGGGATGAGTACGCTTTAGTAAGGTGCATGTATCCCACACCTTAAGGAACTAATCCCTTGATGTGAGGAGCCTATCCCTTTGAAGGAGGGTTCTATCCCTTTAATGGTGGAATCCTAACCTCCTCATCTGCTCTATAAAAGGAGGCATTGGGTAGCCTTTTGGGTTAAGTTTTGAGAAGTTAAATTAATGGAGGATTGAAGAATAAGTTTTTTGGAGAAGATTTTTGAGCTGAAGTGCTGTTGAGATTTAGATTTCCTTCTGCTGAGCTTTTGAGAGGAAAGATCACATACCTCTTTGTGCTTCTGAAGGAAGAGTGCAAGACTTATCAAAGTAAAGGAGATTCCTGCTTCGGACCCCGGGAAGACCTTTCGAACATCAAGGCAAAGGTTGTAAGGTTCTTCTGTATATTTTAAGATTAATACAATCAAGTTCTGTTTTTCTCAATAAATTGTCGTTCGATTGTTTATTTCAATAAGCTGTCGTTTGATCGTTTATTTCATAGATTCCTTGATCACTATGATAGGTATGTTTTATGATTATTTGTTATATAGGTGCTATTGATATTTTCTTGTTTGTGATTGTAGATCAACGAAAGATGATACTTTCTTGTGACAAAAGGGCCCTTGTTGCGACGAAGGATTATTGATGCAATGGAAGCACTGCGACCACAAATAAGCATTTGGATCTAAGGTAGGATCGACACCTTCATAACATTTATTTGTAAAACAAATATATCTAGAGAAAGACAAACTTAGTTGTTCGTTTGTTGCTAGATTGTCTTCTGACACTAGGGAGATCGGTCTTGTCCGCAAGAACGATTTATCCGGCCAACAAATTGGTGACTCCGCTGGGGAAAGAACTTGTTTTTGGTTCTCTTTTATTTTGTTTTGAGGAAAAGTTTTTCCTGGTTTTTGATTGATGGATATCTGCCTGGGTAGCTTAGTTTTTCTTCTTTTTTTTTAAATTTTGAAATCTTTTATGTTTTTCTTGAAGTTTTCAGGGGACCGCACTTTGTCTTCACACACAGTGCGGGCATCTCCGCACTTTCCTTAAGTAAACAGTGCGGGACCGCACCTGTTACTTCTGGGAGCCTGCGGACCCTGTTAAAATTTTTGAAAAACTTCTGATTTCTTTTAGTTTAGTTTAGATTTATTTTAGGATTCTTAGTATCTACCCAGATCTGTATTTTTCTGTCAAAAATCTCTTGTTTCTGAATTTCTTTCAGCAATTCTTCATCTCATCAATCTCCATTAAGTTAATTGGGTGTTTTGAGTCTCTTTTTTGAGAAATTCTTAACTTGATTTCCTTTGGTCATTGCTTGGAGGTTTGTCTCAGTCTTTTCACAATTTTGCATCTTTTTGCTTTTGGGGGGGCTAAATTGTGTATGAGTGTTAATCGCCTTTGAGTATTTTTATTTTTGATCTTTGGAACTCTCACCCGATTTTTTTGACTTCCACTTGATTGGTTCTTAGATTACATTAGAATCATCTTGTGTTTGAGAATTCTCTTGCATAGATCACATTTGCATAATTAGAATTCTCATTTTCAAAATATGAATGAAAAATGTGCATAGATTACATTTGCATACTTTTCAAGTGAATTGTGCATAGATTACAATTGCATAGTTTACATTCTGAAAAATCAATTGTAGATTTAGATTTTTTCTTTGATTTGAATTTAGATGTTTTTATGTTTGTTTTGGGATTGATTTGCATTAGTTTTTCTTGATGAAATTAGTGCATTAGAGAATTTGTTATATTTTCTCTTAGTTATCAATCTTTGCATTGTTGGAAGTGGATGGAAACTCTCTCCTTACTTTAGGTAGGATTCATCGAATTGAAAAGATTACATTATCATATTCGATTGCATTCAGTTTTGGTTCGGGTCATAACACCATTGGTTTCATATCCATTTACCCTTTGAGTAATAACAGCCTAAATAACACAGCGCTTAATTAAAATTCATTTAGTAATTTTTACATTTTTAGGGCTCTTTCCACCAATCTAGCTTAGGCTAGTGTCTTGGAATAGGTTTTAGTTAACTCTCCAAGACAGTAAAACAAACAAGTAGTCGATCTTGCGGTAGAAAGAATTCCAATTGTTGCATGTATGCTCTGGGAAGCTCCTCCTAAAGGAGTCAAGCACGAGATCATATCTGAACCAGTGAGGTAATCAATCCTTCCTCGTTGGGAACGATAGAAGATATACACGTATTAAAAACGGTAAACCTCGGATAGACCATTGTCGAGGAGCCTGGGGTCACTTGTCGGTAAACCTTGGATTATTTCAAGGAGCCTTCAAGGGGATTGAGCTTTGTTACTCTGCCCTTGCGTGTGTATCGGATCGTAGACTGTTCCCCCAGGTATATTTGTTTCTGTTGGTAACCTTAGAGGCCATAATCTATAGGGTTCTTTCCTAAGGTGACGGTGGAGGGAAGATCCCACTGTACCTGGAGCAGACGTCGACTAGACTCACTTGAACTCTCTGGGGGGTTATCTTCACTCGAGATGGTTTTGTGAAGAAACTTGTGCCAGTCTGTTTCATTAAGCAGGTTGTCGGGGTAACTGTTCCAACCGCCCTTTCTGTATTAAATTCTACGATGTTGGATTTCATCACCAACTAGTGTGTTTGGTACGGGACTCCATATGGTACAAGACTCCATATGAATTATGGAAAGGAAAACCAGCTAATGTAAAATATTTTAGAATCTTCGGAAGCAAATGTTATATCAAAATAGAAGATCAAAATTTGGGTAAGTTTGAATCACGTGTTGATGAAGGTATCTTTTTTGGTTACTCATGCAAAAGAAAGGCCTATAAGTGCTATAATCTAAGATGAAAATTGATAGTGGAGAGCATAAATGTTACATTTGACGAAGATGGTGTTCTAGCGAGTAATGATGAAGATCTAGAATCTTTGAAACTTGAGATAGAGGCTGAAAAAGACACAGATAAAATTGTAGAACAAGAAGCAACTATCAACGAGGAAGAAGTAAACAATGATCATCAAGATATACCAGAACAACAACAAGAAGCTCCTCCAAGGAGAACGAAAGAGTGGATTCAAAATAACCATCCATCAAATCAAATCATTGGTGACATAAATGAAGGTCAACAACTTCGTTCATCACAACAAGCTCACGTTGCTTTTCTAGCAACCTTTGAGCCTAGTAGTTTTGAGGAAGCTAGCCAGAATGAACATTGGGTAGCAGCTATGAATGAAGAATTGGATCAAATTGAGAAGAATAACACCTGGGAATTAGTTCCATGACCAAAATATAAAAATGTCATTGGGACTAAATGGGTGTTCAGGAAAAAATTGAATGAAGATGGGCAGGTTGCTAGAAACAAAGCAATATTGGTTTGCAAAGGCTATGCACAAGTGGAAGGAATTGATTTCGACGAAACATTTGCACCAGTTGCCAGAATGGAAGCCATCTAAATGTTTCTTGCCTATGCATGTTCAAGAAAAATCAAAGTCTACCAAATGGATGTTAAGTCAGCATTTCTGAATGGAGAATTAGAAGAAGAAGTTTACATCGAACAACCTGAAGGTTTTCTACTATCAGAAAAAGAAGACTATGTTTGCAAGTTAAAGAAGGCTCTATATGGTCTCAAGCAGGCTCCCAGAGCATGGTATGCTCGTCTTGATGGATATCTACGTCAACAAGGGTTCAAGAAAGGTACTATTGATAGCAATCTTTATGTACAAATAGATAAAGATAATTTAACAATCGTTGAGGTATATGTGGATGATATAATATTTGGTAGCAATGATGATCAACTAAGTAAGAACTTTTATACAAAGATGCAAAGTGAGTTTGAGATGTATTTACTTGGTGAGTTGACATACTTATTAAGGCTTCAAATATCTCAGCAAGAGAAAGGAATATTTATATGTCAAGCCAAGTACATCAAGGAAATGCTCAAGAAATTCAAAATGGAAGATTGCAAACCCGTCCTTACTCCAATGGTAATAGGTTGCAAATTGAGCATAGACGAATCATCTAAGGATGTGGATCAGAAGTTGTACAGATCTATGATTGGTAGTCTTCTATATGTAACAGCCTCTCGGCCAGATGTTATGCAAGTAGTTGGACAAGTAGCAAGATTCCAAGCAGCACCAAAAGAATCACATATTATTGCCGTCAAAATAATTCTTCGATATCTAAAGGGCACAAAAGAATATGGCTTGTGGTATCCCAAGGGTAACAATCTCATTATTCAAGCCTTTACAGATGCAGATTGGGCAGGAAGCGTTGATGATCGTAAGAGTACTAGTGGAGCAACATTCTATCTAGGTGGTTGTCTCGTATCATGGTTGAGCAAGAAGCAAACTTCAATCTCGTTATCTACAGCAGAAGCATAATACATTGCAGCAGCATCATGTTGTACTCAAGTCCTTTGGATGAAACAAACTTTGCAATATCTTCAAGTATAATTCAGTGAGCCTATTCCCATATTCTGTGACAACACTAGTGCCATCAGAATCTCCAAGAATCCTGTCATGAATTCAAGAACAAAACACATTCCGATCAAATATCATTTTTTTAGAGAACAAGTCGCTGAAAATAATATCAAACTTGAGTATGTTTGTACAAAATAACAAATTGCTGATATCTTCACTAAACCTTTACCTCGTGAAGCATTTGAATATCTTCGTCAAAAGCTTGGGATACTCCCAAGTTCTTATTAGATTACAGGTCTGCAGGACGGTTGTGTGTCAGGGGGAGTGGAAGTGTGTATAGGTCTGCAGGACGGTTGTGTGTTAGCGGGAGTGGAAGTGTGTACAGGTCCGCAGGATGGTTGTGTTTTAGGGGGAGTTACCCTTTTCCATTGATGTCAAAGGGGGAGATAATGTTGTAGGAATAGGTGTCATGATCACAGGGGGAGTACTTGTGTTTCCATCAATGCTAAAGGAGAAGATTGTTGATCAGCGGTTGTCATTGATGTCAACCCAAGCAGCACCAGGGGCTAACCCAATATTGCATGGGAATTTTTACCTACCAAATTAATGTATTCCGGGTCAATAATTCCTTTTATGGTTTCTACTTGTCGAGATGTTTCTATTGATATATGGCACACCATGTAATTCTTCACGGTTTGAGAGATATTCATGTTTGAAATTTGTACCCCCAGTTAGTGGGCTAAAACCCCATGGGGTTGGGGCATGGGTCACTGAAAATTCATAATTAATATTTTTTGAGCTCCTAAAATCCCTCCCACGTTCACTTGTTGAAGCGCCTCTCAACTTAAGCATTCATATAAATTGTGATCTTCATTTCCTCCTTATGCAAGGGATTCGGCCATATGAAACAGGTCATCGTGGAATTTTCACTCTAACTTTGTTTCTACGAAGGTTCAGAAGCTGAAATTTTTATGAGATGAAGCTAAAATCCTGAGGAAGTTGCAGCAGCAATTTTAGATCATGGTGCATAATATTTTTGGAGATATGATCTGTGGAAGTCAGGGTTTTTTCAGGCTCTTGAAATTCATCTCAAAGAAGTGACCTTGGTAAAATCGTCACAACTCTCTCTCTCTGAGTATCGGATTGGAATTCCACAAAAAGTGGCAGATAATACATAGTATTTAATTTTCTCTCTATCAATTTAACATCCAAATGAAGAAATAGTGACACGTGGCACGTCGTACAAGTGCGCTCTGCTGAAACAGTCCATAATTAGGGCATTGTGAGAGATTGGGCATAACTCATTCTTGAAGAATCCAAATTGGGTCAGACCTATGGCATTGGAAATAATACTTAGAGGAATAATACGGGACCAAAAATTAGATATTGAGGATCTGAAATAATAGAGATACACCAGATTCAATATCGAGCTCCTAGAAGGAAAGAAAAAGCTAGATCATGTGTTGTCAAGGGTTGCAAAAGACCAGACTTTCTACGGCAACAAAGCAAAGCAAGGTGCAGCAGAGGGTAGCATGACAAGAGCAGCAACCAAGGTGCATAACAGCAACAATAAGTTCATCATATGAAGTCTTCAAGTGGGCAACACTGCATACAATCATTGTAAAGGTATCATTGTACTTAGTCATTGTAAATACATTATTGTACAAATTGTACTAGTGTCTATCTGCCAAGGGTTGAAGAGGCAGTGTTGGGAGGTCTAGGATCATCATTAGGTGGTTGTGTCAAAGTTGGGGTTATGGTTTAGTATATCTTCTTCTTCTACATCATTCTATATCATTGTAAAGTGGACCATTTTCCCTGGTACGGGAGTCCATTCTTATTTTATTCTTCTATAGGGTGGTAGGGTGGTGGTAGGGTGAGTTGTAGCTCATCGGGTGTCAGGAATCCATTTAGTTGATCATCGAAGAATCTCGTGCATTGGAGTTTCCATCCGGGTTGGGAGCTCGGAGAAGAATGTTTTCAGATTCTAGGAAGTTGGAGCTTTATTTTCAATTGAGTTTAATATTAAAGAATTATTAGAAAAGCATTAGGTGGTTTTTGTTCCAGAGTGGGTTTCCACCTTAAAAAATGTGTGCATTTGTGTTCCTCTTGTTTGCTGCTATCATTGTACAAACACTGATAATAATTGAAGATTAACTAATGCTCTAATTGAAAGGAATACTAATTCACCGCCCCCCCCTCTCAGTATTTCCAACAAATACATGAGAAAAACACTGCTATACAAATTCCATGAGCCATGATAGTGCATTTTTAGGGCATAAAATACTATAGAAAGATATAACAAGATGGATATGCTGTTATATAGCTGAAACAATGCCGGGAGTGAAGATCTAGGCTCCCAAACACATTTCCAATACAATGCAGGAAGGGTTTCCGGAAATACCAAAAAGTACAAAATGTCGGAATGCAGCCCCAGGGATGAATAGAAGATGCAACTGAATAACTGGATGAAGATGGCTGATAATAATATCTAAATGAATATTTCTCCTCCAATAGATCCTTCAAGTGAAAGGCTGATCCCAACACTGAAGATCTCACCCTCCAAAACAAGCACTGAAACCTCCATTGCAAGTGCTCACTAAAATAACGCAGTCAAAGAGGGAATATATGCTGTAGAAGATGGGAATAGGTTGGCCTGGTGCCAAGATGTGAAAGAAAGCTCAAGAAACTCCCTTGATAATCTTCCAATGAGAATAATGCTTCCTCCCCTGAAAAACTAGCTCAAAAAGTGGGTTTCTCAACCCTCCACTGCAACACCTTGCAACACGACACAATTATGAATAGATACTGCGCTGTAACTGAAGACTGAAGCTTGGACAGAATGCCGGAGCATGGAAATGATATTACAATACTCTTCCTAGAGGCTACCTCAAGGGAAGAAGTGGGATCCCTACTCGGGAACACCTATTGCTTAACAACACAACAATCTTAGCTAAATAGCTAGAGAGTGCAAGAATTCATACGTACCACAAAATCAATAATCAATAACATAACCCTCTATGGCTACCTTCCCCTCATTATAAACAATGTGAGCCTTCTCACCTTGGGTCCCACTCATTAGGGTTTCTACTATCACGGATACTTCCTCCCATTCACACTGCGCTGTCTGTTATTGATGATCCACTCCCTCCATACCAACACTGTTGATTTGGTCAAACTTGACCTTGTCCACATCCATTAGCCCCTGTTCACACATGAGGGTGTTTTATCTAGCTATTAAGATGATCCATTTTCACATTAAGAGGGATTTTATTCCTACTAAAGAGATTTATGGGTCTCCATACCCATTTATTCATCTAACTAAATGACAAGAGTAAAATTAATATTCCAATTAGCTGCATGCTAATTTAGGAATATTACAGTCCTCCCCTCCCAAATGTAGCTTGTCCTCAAGAAACTAAAAGGATAGAACTGAAGAGCCTCCTCTCCTACTCCTGTACCATCCTTATATGATAAACTCCTCCAAGGAACAAGATGTTGTCTCATCAATAAATATCCAAGTTGCTCCTCCCAAGTATGCCAGTTAGCTTTTGGTGACCATCCCAAATAGTTATCATCATGAAGAATTAAAATACCCATGGAGGCAACAATGTATTCTCTAGAGGTCTCCTTGAGGCATGGAATCTGAAATATATTGGGAACTATCATTCCCATGTGAAACCTCCATCCCCAAGCTATCCTCCATACAAAATGAGTCACCCTCCAACATGGCAACTCATGAAATATCTCTTCCACCTTAAGCTCCTACAAAGTAGGTGGACTGCATTGCTGAACATGATGGATCAAATTTTCCATCCCACACTGTCTCTCTCTCCACTTATGATAAGTGTAAATCTGCTACTGAATTTGGGCTGCAATAATGTTGCCTTCATGAATCAAAAAGGCAATTGGATCCTCAAAGACCCACTCTTTCGTTCTTGCCCAGATCATCCCATATAAAATGAATATGACATTATCATCATATAGAATACAAATGAGGAAATTTATGAAGGTTTCATTTAGTTCTAGAAGGTACCATATGTTTCCCAAGTGGTCACAACACAGTTTTTCTAACTGCTGTTTCAAAACATAATATGTCAAGTTGTCTCCCAACAAGTTGCTAGTTGTGCAGGTCATCTCATCCAGTAGTAAATAGTAAATGGCGTTGTTTATCAACTGAGCATACAAATAATAGTACAATACTTTCCCAAATCCATACAAGAGATGGCTATCCCCATCATTGATGTTGGTCCCAAAATGACCATAAAGCCCAAATAGAGGCTTTCCCTCTTGTGGAGAAATGCACTGTATAGAAATGGAAAGAAAATGAAAATACTGTGTTAGATAATCAATAAGTGAAAAAAAAAAACTCTTACCATGCACTGAGAGTAAGCTGATAATAAGATCCATGAATGAGCCCTCCATAGTGGTATAACAGGTCTCCATGGAAAGGAATGAACCATGTGTTGCATGCAAAGCATTCTTCTTATGCTTGGAGAGCCAAGCTAAGAAGATCATATCATGGTAATAGATGTCTCCATCCACTACTCCATCACTCTCATCTCTTACTTGTCCATCAAGTGCATCATATGTGAAGTGATCTTGGGAACACTCCATCAAAAAATCCAAGCTCCCAAGTGAAAACGTTGTTGGCCTCTGTAATAAGGCTCCTGTCATCTCATAGCTCCATCCTTTGACATGCCAAATGTCAAAGTCATCTATCATAATGCTGCTATATATGGGAGATTCCTTCCAAAGTGGAAGTACCTCCTGATCCTCCAAGGCTAAGGAGTAGTCCCTTTCCACCATGAGGGTGCCATCACCTACTCCTGCAACATCATGCAAAGTATGGGGGAAAATCAGCCCATACTCTCCCAAGATTTCCCAAAGCAACATCAACTCTTGTTGCCTCCCCACACCATCACCATATAAACTATGGAGAAAAAACATGATGGTTGAGATGAAATATATCACATCACCCCAATACACCCAAACTCCTTTCTTCCATATGATGCAAGGGCCATGCCAAGTCCCAACCAACAACATACTCTTTGAAATAGAATGTGTCACGTGATGACCAAACTATTTTAAGAGTAGCCAACGTAGCCTTGCCTCCTGCTACCCTGTGTCATAGATCTGCAAGTGGCTTTCCAATGTCTTGCTTATCAACATCACCCATCCAACCCATGGTGAGTGTCTATCATCATGCTCAAAATTGGTATTCCTCCAATGGAGAATACCATCCTCCCAAATCAGATTTCTATATTTTCATTTCATGGGATGTTGAAATGAAATCTCCTGAAGATCTCCAAATGAAGACCACTCATCAATGACCATGTTGAATCCATAAGGATCCAAGTATGCTGAAGGCAAAATATTCTCATTGAGCTGTGAAATGCTCATCAAGAAAGATCCATCAAAACAATGAAAGAGAAGATGTCTCTCATCAATCATCTGTCTATCCACTGCTACATAAGTGTGTTGGTCATCAGAATGTATCAATATTAGTTGGGCCCCCAACTCATCACTGCTGCTCAATGACAGCGCTGCTGATCTCCATGATGGTGCATAAGTTGTCTCGAGATTATTCTCAATGCTTAACACATAGCTTTGCATTGCTTTGCTCAGGAAAATGTTCATCCCATCCTCCAAAATTCTACACTCCAACTCCAAGAGTTGTGTGTAGCTCAACAATGATACACTATGATGACTATATATCTCCTCCTTGAACAAATCAAGGGTCCTCAGTGCAGTGATAGTCCGCTGCTCCAAATCAGTAATGTACTTTGACCCTAGGTCATGCAAAGTTATATTCCCACAATCCTCCATATGATGTGCTGAAATAACAGAAAGTGGAAACATGTGCATGCCTCGGTAAAGCTTGGGAACATCTTGTACTGCTACAAGGGTTCCTTCTTCCGGTGTGATGGCTTCCCCAACTACTGATGATGATGGCTACTCTTCTATGGCTGCATCATTGCTAGTACAAGTCTCCTCCTCCTCATGCATCTCCAAAATAGTGCACGGGACTCTAAATGTCAAGAGATCAAGACCACTTTGAAAAGGTGCAAGTGTTATTTCTCCTTATGCAAGTGCTCCTGTAGCAAGTGGTGGTGGAAGTTTCTTCTTCTCTGATTTATTCTTGTCAAACTTCTTGATCAAACTTTGAGTAAAATATGCATATGCAGTCACTCTTTCATGACTCAAATGGTTGAACCACCAAATTTTAGCTTCACCCTCAAGGTGCAGCACTGCAATCTCAACAAATTCTCTCTCTACTACTAGATGTAGCAGAAAAAATGCATCCAACTTCATTCGCCAAGCTCTTGCTATGCATGTGGATGACCCATCAAATGTAGGGAATAGAAATATATTGCTGTAAGGTCTCCTTTCTTCTTTGAGTTGAATGAACTGTGGGAGAGTTAGATTCTCCTTGAAAGCTCTAGGTTGAGACTTATACTCTGTAAGACACTCACTTAGAATCTCATGATCTAAGTGTCCTCCATCTCCATGCCTTGCATATTCTTCTTCAAAAGGAAATGAAATAGCATGTTTCTTTGGAGCTCTATGTAATACTATTTCTTCTTTTTGCTGATAGAAAGTACATGGACCTTCCTCATGTTGAAACCCTAGTGTGGTTTCATTTTTTTTCTCCACTTTTCTTTGCTTGACCTCCTTGGTGAGGTCCCTCTTAGATCTGAAATATATGAGATAAAACTTATTTTTTCCATCATTCTGATCTCTTTCTCCTTCTTTTTATTCTCCTAATATTATAATGGCTAATATCCATAGGCTCAGCCAAGATTATGCTCTAATACCACTGTAATATTCCCAAATGGGGAAGCAACAATATTTGAACACAATAATGGAAATAATAGTGAAAAAATTAATACACCACGATATGAGACAAATTTACATCCATCTTATTAAACATATAAGCAAATAATAGGCACAAGATCTTGAGGATCAAGTCACTCAAGCAATACAAAACAAGCTTCCTCTAAGAAAATATGTCAATACATGAGAAAAAAACTGTTATACAAATGCCATGAGCCATGACAGCGTAGTTTTAGGGCATAAACTACTACAGAAAGATATAACAAGATGGATATATTTTTATATAGCTCAAACAATTCCGAGAGTGAAGATCTAGGCTCCCAAACACATTTCCAAGACAACCCAGGAAGGGTTTCCGGAAATACCAAAAAGTACAAAATGCCAGAATGCAGCCCTAGGGTTGAATAATAGCTGCAACTAAATAACTGGATGGATATGGCTTAAAATGATATCTAAATTAATATATCTCATCCAATAGGTCCTTCAAGTGAAAGGCTGATCCCAACATTGAAGATCTCACCCTCCAAAACAAGCACTGAAACCTTAACTGAAAGTGCTCACTAAAATAACGCAATCAAAGAGGGAATCTGCATTGTAGAAGATGGGAATAGGTTTTCCTAGTGCTAAGATGTGAAATAAAGCTCAATAAACTCCCTTGATGATCTCCAAATGAGAATAATGCTTCCTTCCTTCAAAAACTAGCTCAAAAAGTGGGTTTCTCAACCCTCCATTGCAACACCCTGCAACACAACACAATTCTGAACATATACTGCACTGTAACTAAAGGATGAAGCTTGGACATAATGTCAGCGTGTGGAAATTATAGTACAATACTCTTCCTAGAGGCTACCTCAAGGGAAGAGGTGGGATCCCCGCTCAGGAACACCCAGTGCTAAACAACACAACAATCTCAGCTAAACAGCTAGAGAGTGCAAGAAGTTATATAGACCACAAAATCAATAATCAATAACATAACCCTCTATGGCTTCCTTTCCCTCCTTATAAACAATTTAAGCCTTCTCACCTTGGGTCCCACTCATTATGGTTTCTACTATCATGGAGACTTCCTCCCATTCACACTGTGATGCCTCTTATTGATGATCCACTCCCTCCATACCAGTGTTGTTGATTTGGTCAAACTTGACCTTGTCCACATGCATTAGCCCCTATTCACATATGAGGGTTCTTTATCTAGCTATGAAGATGATCGCTTTTCACATTAAGAGGGATTTTATTCCTACTAAAGAGATTTATGGGTCTCCCTACCCATTTATTCATTTAACTAAATGACAAGAGTAAAATTAATATTCCAATTAGCTGAATTGTAATTTAGGAATTACAAATATTATGTGTCATCTTGGGAAATTAAATTAACTTTCATGCACACATGTTTTAGATATAAACGAATGCGACAATGCTAAAGACGAATGAAAGAAAAACACACCTTAAAATACATGAATCACGTCTCTCAACATGTGAAAGAAAAAGTAAACCCTTACTCGATTCTTCCTTTGTTGGCAATTTGGGATTTTTGTCACGAGATATCTCCTCTTCTTTGAAAGAGGAAATAAAAAAGATTTTATATATTTCTAAATGGATTAATCTTCACCTATCTCCTTCTCCTTTATGTCGTGTGATATAAATGCCATTTTATTATTCGTGGCTATGGCGTTCTTTTTTTATACATGCGACCCTTGACTATGCCATGAAATCCTCCAAAATCTTCTTAAAGGATGGGAGCTCCTCTTCATGCATGAAGCTAGTGGAATATGACAAGTTATCCAAAATTCATCCAAATATGTGACTTGTGCCTTGGGAAATGTGAAAGGTATCCTCGGTGGAGAAACATGCATAAAGATTTGTTTCCAAGTGCCTTAAATGTGAGATGTTGCCACTTGTTGATGATGAAATCGACACCCTAGTTGTGCAAGGCTCACAAAGTGTCATTTTGCATCAACTCAAGGTTTTTTCCATTGTCACCCTAGCAATGAATCCTCTCACTTTAGATTAATTATTGAATCTTAGGGGTGTCCCAGAGCACAAATTATGGGGTACTCTTTTATGTGACTAGATCACGGGCATTGAAAACCGTCTTTACATTGTATGGTTCAACATCTTGATGATCCTTGTCCTATTGACCACAACTTTTGTATTCATTATTTCTTTCATCACAACACCCACAATAGATATTGATGGTGTTAATAAGCCTATTTCTAGTTGTGATAAGTTGATTAGGGGTTCCCTCACCACAGCCCATAACCCCTAATGTGTTTACTCCCTTAGCTAAGGGGGCCCAAGGGTGTACTTCTAGGGGAATTGAAACCAAATTTGGGGGTTCATAACATTAGGAAAAGTGGAATGACATAACCAAAAAGGTTGTGGGAGGGTATCTTATGGTGTATTGAATGGGGCAAGGGGACACAAGGGTAGCATGTATGGGTAGAAGTCAAAGGTGGAAGCATGGTTTATTAAGATCTATAATCCCAACATTAGAGAATGAGATGGGGGATTAGGGCCTAGGGGACATAGAGGGAAGGCAGTGAGAGAAATTGATAGGGGAACCCACAGTAGTGGTGGTAAGGGGATTAGGAGTCCAATTATCACAAAACAGAAGCCTTTAACCCATAACCACTAAATTCCCTATCCCCTTAACCCCTGCACCCATAACTCATAACCCATATACCCCTTGACTCATTAAATATTAAGATATTAACCCCTAACATATAATCCATGAAAATCCTAAGCCATAACTCCTTATCCTCTTAACCTGTGACCCATAACCTCTAACCCTTCACCCCTAAACACCTTAACTACTAACCCCTTAACCTCTAACCCTTCACCCCTAAACACCTTAACTACTAACCACTTAACCACTAACACCTAAATCCCCTAAATCCCAAGTCCTTAAATGATAAATCCTATGACCCTAAATCCCTTGGCCCTTAATGTAATATTCCTTTTCAGGAATTTCAGCAATATCTCCAGTGAGGACGCTGTATAAGTGAACCAGTGCAATAATAACGCAGTACAGGGCTTGGATCCTCAATAATATGTTGTATGTGGCTTAAATATGGAATGGCATCAGAAAAAAATAACTCTAGCTATAACAAACAGATCTCCCCAACTCAAATGTAGAAAGAGGCATCATAACCACAATACATCATAAAATAGAAATGTCGGAGGCAGAAAAAAAGTTATTCTTATTATGTAAACTACAAAAATAGATGGAATAACATATATCTGGAGCTTTCATTCATTATAAGATCAGAAATGAGAGGATTGACCTCTTTTACAAACACTTTGGGACCTCCTTGCAAGGGTTTTCGGCAAAATAGCAACACAATGTACAACACTAGAGAAAATAACGTTGTACCGAACAACTCTGTATTGAGAAATATCTGATATGCTCAAAGGAGAATACACAATACAAAAATAGACTCAAGACGTTCCTCAATAGAACTCCTAGAGTGGAAATCACCTCCCCCTTTCCTGAAATTAGCTCAAATGAGTAGATCTAACCCCAGCTACTGCAGAAATAACGCACTCACTAAGAGTAACTGTGCTGTCAAGGTTAGAGGATGGATTCCTCAAGATATATGATGAGAATGGAACTCAAGACCTCCTCCTTGAATCTCCTAATCAATCTACAACAACAATGGAACTAGAATTCCCGCATGAGAACCCTTGCACTAAACAGTGCTGCAACTCCGGCGAAACAACTGAAGATTGCAATCAGTCATAAGACTGAAAAAAGAAGTATGAATGAATGAATTCCCTTTCTGCTATCTCTTCCTTTTTATTCCAAGTGAGCTTCTCCATCTCAAGCCCCACACAATGGTGATGTAGCTTCCTTGAGAAGCTTTCTCCTTCAAAAATGCACTGCCCTAGTGGCTTTCCCTCCCTTTTGACAACACTGGTTGACTTGGTCAACCATAGCTAGCTCCTTGATTTTTCTCTTCTTCACACTCAAGAGGCTTTATTTTATCCTCCTACCTCAATCCCTTTTCACACTGGGATAGATTTTATTATGTTTATTACTTCTTATTTCAAAAATGGAGTAATTATAATGTTCCAAGTAGCTATGGCTAATTTGGAACATTACAGTCCTCCCCGCTCAAAATTTTCTTGCCCACAAGCAACAGTAAAGAAGGATGCTGCAAGATCTTCTCTCCTTCCCAAGTGGCATCCTCATCTGGTAGATTCCTCCATCGAATCAGATATTCTTTGATGACTCTATTTCTCAACTTCCTCTCTCTTGTGTCTAGGATTGCCTCTGGCTACAAGATCAAATGACCCTCATCATCAATAGGAGGAAGTTCCAAGTTGGCAACTACATTCCTTCCAATGGCCTTCTTGAGGCAAGATACATGGAAGATATTGTGGATCTTGCTCCCTTTAGGAAGCTCCATCTCATAAGCTACCTTACTGACACATCTGTTCACCTTGTATGGCCCATAGAAACGTGGTTTGAGCTTTTCAGCTCCCTTCACCTTGAGTGTGGACTGTTTGTAAGGTTGAAGGCATAGGTAGACAAGATCCCCCACCTCAAACTGTCTCTTTATCTGACCATCGTCTGCATACATCTTCTGCTGGTTCTCAGTAGTGGCAATGTTATCTTTGAGGGCCCTGAGTATGTCTTGGTTCTCTTGAATCCAATCTCTTGCCCTTGGAGCTTTACTTGCCCCAAACATCACATCGGAAAATGAAAGTGCCTCATATCCATACAAGGCTCGGAATGGTGTCATGCCAATAGAGATATGGTGAGTAGTGTTGTAAGAATACTCCCCCAAGTGGAGCCACCGCAACCAAGCTTTCTGTTGCCTGGCCACATAGTTTCTCAAGTAGCCTTCTAGCCACTTGTTCACTATCTCAGTCTACCCATCAGTTTGGGGGTGATAATTGGTGCTGGGGGTCAAATCAGTTCCCACTAATCGAAAAAGTTCCTGCCAAAAGCCTCCCATGAAGCGGCTGTCCCAATCACTCACTATGGTCCTAGGGAGACCATGGAGTCTAAATACATCTCTGAAGAAGAGTTCAGCTACTTGTGAAGTAGTATAATGTGCAAACATGGAAAAGAAATGAGCATACTTTGTTAGTCTATCAACAACAACATAGATTCAATCCTTACCTTGCACTGTCGGTAAGCCAGTGATGAAGTCCATAGAGATGCTTTCCCACTTCCCATCTGGAATAGGGAGTGGCTGTAACAACCCAACAGGATAAGTGTGCTCTCCCTTATTTTTTTGGCAAGTGGTACATTCCTTGACATGCCGGAGCACATCCTCCTTTAGACCCTTCCATGAGAATCTCTCCCTGATAGATCTGTAAGTTTTTGTGAAACCTTGATGCCCAGAAAGTGGGGAATCATGTGAGGCCACTAAGATCTTCTCCTTAATATTAGAATTATTAGCCAAGTAGATCCGATCATTGTAATAGATAACCTCATCCATCACTTTAAATCTCTCATCCGATACCACCCCATCAAGTATCCCGCATGCAAAGTCATCTTTGGAGTACTCAACTAAAAGTTGAGCCTTCCAATATGCATCCATGTTCCTCATGGACATCGTTGTAGGCCTCCTGGAAAGTGCATCAACTACTGTATTTCTCTTCCCCTTGACATATTCTATGTCAAAGTCATAGGCCTGAATTTTTCTCACGCACTTCTGTTGTCTTTCCTGAAGCTGCCTCTGTTCAAGAAAGAATCTAAGGCTGTTGTGATCAGTCTTCACCTTGAACTTATTCCCCACCAAATATTTCCAGAATTTGGCTAATGCATGCATGATAGCCAACATTTCTTTATCATAGATGGGGTATAGCTTCTCATGAGGGAGAAAATTTCTACTCTCAAAGGCTATAGGATGCCCCCCTTGCATCAAGACTTCCCCAATACCTTCACCTGATGCATCACATTCTAACACAAAAGGTTAAGAAAAATCAGATAAAACCAAAACAGGACAACTACTCATTACCTCTTTGAGCTTATCAAAATCCCTCTGCGCTGTGGGTGTCCATTGGAAAGCCCCCTTCTTTGTCAAGTCTGTAAGTGGTGCTGCTAGTTGTGAGAACCCTTTTACAAACTTTCGGTAATATGTGCATATGCCCACAAACCCTCTGAGTTCTGTCACATTTCTAGGTTCAGGCCAATCTATGATAGCTTGAATCTTCTCCTCATGTACCCTTGTTAGGTCCCTATATTACTAGTATAGTCCCTTATTGTTATTAGTGTAACCTCCTTATTGTTATTATTGTACCCTTGTAACCTCCATTTTTTTATTATTGTGCCCTTAAATTATTATTGTTAGGTCGGCTAGGATTACATTGTGGCCCACTAGGATTACATTATGGCCACATGGACTCCTATATATAAAAAGGAGGTTTTTTAAATTGTATCATCCAAGAATTGTTCATTCATGTAATGTATTTGAGGTTTCCCCCTCGAAGTGTCTTATTTCTAAGGTGTTGATATCTCTTTTCTTCTATTTTTGGAGTTGGTTACACAACATTTGGTATCAGAGCTTGGGATTCTAGGGTTTCGCTGCTCCAAACAGGTCATCGTGGCATTTGCGCTATAAAGTTTTTTATACGAAGTTTCAGAAGCTGAAATTTTTAGGGTACGAAGCCGAAATCCTAAGGAAAATCTTCAAAAAATTTCAGAGCTTGGTTCGCAATAGTTTTGGAGATATGATCTATGGAAGGTAGCGCTTTTTGAGGCTCCTGAATTTCATCTCAAAGAGGTGATCGTGGGAAAATATTCATAACTCTCTCTCTGAGAATCGGATTGGAGTGCCATAAAAAGTGGTCATAAGTACACATACTTTATTTTCTTGGCTATCAATTTCAGAGCTGAAGGACGAAACAGTGACACATGGAAAGTCGTACAATTTTTCTCTACTGAACCAGTCCATAATTAGGTCATTGTGGGAGATTGGACACAACTTTGTCTTGGAAGATCCAAATCAGGTTAGGCCTGTGGCATTTGAAAGATAATTCAGAGGGCTACGTCAGTACCAAAATTCAAATATTGAAGTGCTGCAGTCATAGAGATAATCCAATTTCAATATCGATCTCATCAAAAGTAAGAAAAAGGTGTGTATTTGTTTCCAAATTGCATAAGTATTGTTTGAAGAATCAGTTTGAATTGATTCCAAGGGAATATTGTAGAATAGATATCAGTATTGGGTTCTAAAAGATGCCCTGTAAAAATAATTCAACACCCATTAAGCCTTCAGAAGGCTCTACTATGACTCATGAAGATGAAGAATTGCAACATGATCTATCAAAATTACAAGAGCAAGTGCAACACATTTCACTCTCGCAAAGAGCAACAAAAAATGAAATGGAAGTTTTGAAGAAAGGCATGGAAGCTAAGATGGATGGCATGGAAGCTGACATGGAAGCTAAGATGGATGACATTAAAGACAACATGGAAAACATGAAGAATGATCTAAAAGCAGACATTGAAGTTTTGACAAAGTTGATACAAGAAATGTTTCCTAATGGTGAAAAGATAGTAGAAGAACCTCATGATGAGAACAAAATAAATTTTAATCGTGATTTCATAAACTCCAATGTTGGCGGGAAGAGCCACCATATTCCAAAAATGGATATGAGGAAGTTTGATGGAAAGGATCCTGTAACATGGATACTACAGATGGAGCAATATTTTGATCTCCATAACGTGAAAAACACACAAAAGGTACGCATTGCAACTTTACATTTAGAACAAAATACATTTGTATGGTATCGATGGCTTTGCTCCCGTAAATTTTTTTTCACTTGGTCAATTTTTACGGAGGAAATGATAGCACATTTTGAGGATACAAAGAGAAACACCTTCTTTAGCCAATTAATAAATCTCAAACAAAAGGGTTTAGTGGGGCAGAACATTGAGGACTTCCAAAAATTGAATGTAAGGGTAACTGATATTGCAGAGGAACATAGGATCGATCTCTTCATAGGCACTTCAAAGGATAAAATCCAACATGAAGTTCACATTTTGGAACCAGATTTATTGGAGAAGGCATTCAGGTTGGCAAGAAAAGTTGAATGTAAAATAATGGGACAAGGAAGCCTACCACTCAATTCTATAAAGAAGGAAGTGTTACTACGCCTAGATTTCCACAACCTACAAGGTTGACACCACAACAATTGGAAGAAAAAAGAGCAAAAGGGCTTTCCTACAGTTGTGATAGAAAATACACTAAAGGTCATAAGTGTGTTGAGAAGAAATTATTTTACATAGATTGTGAAGATGAAGAAGAAAATGAACAAGAAGAGGATATACACCAGGAACCAACCCTAGAAGAGGAAGAAATGAATCCGAACATATCGTGTAATGCACTGGCAGGAATTACCACTCCTCAAACTCTCAAGATAGTAGGACAAATCAAGAAGAAAAAGGTAATAGTGTTGATTGATTCAGGTAGCACCCATAATTTTATTCATTGTAAGGTAGCCAAGAAATTAAATTGTTTCCTATACCCAGCACCAGAATGTCAAGTAATGGTTGCAAATGGAGGAACTATAAATTGCTCTGGAAAATGCCATAATATCAAGCTAACCATGGGGAATATGTATTGACTAGTCCAATGCTTTCCATTCCTATGGGAGGTGCTGATGTTGTACTAGGAGTACAATGGTTACAATCTTTGGGGATGGTAGCTTTTAATTTTCAAGAACTTTTCTTGAAATTTTTTTCAGAAGGAAAGGAAGTCGAATTACGGGGTAGTGAAGGGAAGCGAGTAAGGATAATAAGCTCTCATGTCATGACAAAGCTTCTAAATAAAGAACAACGAGGGGTAATTGCACAATTATGCTCACTAGAAGTTCCGACATCAAAATCATCTATTTATGTAGATCTCCAACAAGTCTTGGACAATCATTCCAAGGTGTTTGAAACTTCCAAAGGACTCCCACCTATTCGTGATCATGATCATGCTATTCATTTGATTCCAGGAAGTGTTCCTCCAAACATCAGGCCTTATAGATATCCTTACTTCCAAAGAGCGAAATTGAACGTATGATTGCAGAAATGTTAGAGGCGGGTATAATTCAACCCAGTCAAAGTTCTTTCTCTGCTCCTGTAGTATTGGTACACAAGAAGGATGGATCATGGCGAATGTGTTCAGATTATAGGGAGCTCAATAAGCTCACCATTAAAGACAAATTTCCCATTCCTGTGATTGATGAATTATTGGATGAATTACATGGAGCAATTTATTTTACCCAGTTGAATCTTCGTTCAGGATATCATCAAATTAGAATGAAGACTGAAGATATTCCAAAAACATCTTTTCGAACTCATGAGGGTCATTATGAATTTTTGGTCATGCCTTTGGCCTTACCAATGCACCTTCTACATTTCAAGGGTTGATGAATTCCATTTTCAAACCCTTCCTTAGAAAATTTGTGCTAGTATTTTTTGATGATATACTAATCTATAGCAGGTCTTGGAAGGATCATGTTGAACATGTTGACAGGGTGCTCAAACTATTGAAGGAGAAACAATTATATGCAAAAACATCCAGATGTTTCTTTGGAGTACAAGAGGTGGAAAATCTGGGTCATATTGTATCTCACGAGGGTGTTAAGGTAGACCCTAACAAAATTAAATCCATTAAGGAATGGAAAGTCCCCACAACCATAAAGCAGTTGCGAGGATTTCTCGGGTTAACAAGGTATTATCGCAATTTTGTTAAGAATTATGGGAGAATAGCAGCACCTATAACAACATTATTGAAGAAAGATGCATTTTCATGGACTCCTGAAGCAACTAAGGTCTTTGAACATCTTAAAGAGGCAATGTGCCTAGCACCGGTCTTAGCTACGCCAGACTTCAAAAAAACCTTTATTGTGGAATGTGATGCCTCAGGAAATGGAATTGGTGCAGTTTTAATGCAGGAAGGAAGACCCATTGCTTTTGAAAGTCCTCCAATCAAAGGAAAGTATTTACAGAAACCTATTTATGAGAAGGAAATGTTAGCAATACTACATGCACTAAAGAAATGGCGAACTTACCTAATGGGAAGACACTTCAAGGTAAAAACTGATCATGATAGTTTTAAACACTTTTTGGAACAAAGACTATCTTCAGAAGAGCAGCAAAAATGGGTCACAAAGATGTTGGGTTATGACTTTGAAATAATCTACAAAAAAGGAAAGCTTAATGTTGTTGTGGATGCACTCTCAAGAAAGAATGAAGAGGTGGAAGCATTGCTTTGTGCCATTTCTATTATCCAACCAGATTGGATAACCGAAGCAAGAGATGAATGGAAGAAGGACAAAGATGTATGGACACTCATTCAAAAGTTGCAGCAAGATCCTAGTATATTTGATACATTTAGTTGGAAAAATGATTCCTTATGGTACAAAGATCGCTTATATCTTTGTAAGAATTCCCAACTGAAACAAAAGATTCTTCTGGAATTGCACACTTCTCCTTTAGGAGGACACTCAGGATTTTTAAAAACTTACCACAGGGTGAAGAAAGATTTTTTTTTGGGATGGCCTTAAATCTGATATTCAAAAGTTTGTGGCGGAATGTTTGGTTTGCCGGCATAATAAAGTGGAAACAATTAAGACCCCGGGACTTCTACAACCTTTATCCATTCCAAGTCAACGTTGGGAGGAGATTTCAATGGATTTTATCACAGGTTTACCTAAGTCCGAAGGAAAGAATGTCATCATGGTGGTAGCTGATAGACTTACCAAGTATGCACACTTTTGTGCATTATCTCATCCATTTAAAGCAAGTACAGTTGCTACTACATTTATGGACAGAATTAAAAAGCTACATGGAAGCCCAAGGGTTATTGTGAGCGACAGAGATCCCATTTTTACTGGAAATTTTTGGACGGAGTTATTTTCTTGTTTGGGTACTCAATTAGCTCATAGCTCATCTTATCATCCTCAATCCGATGGTCAAACCGAGATAGTAAATAAATGTTTGGAAGGATATCTTCGTTGTTTTGTATCTGATAAACAAACACAATGGGTCAAGTGGTTACCTCTCACTAAATGGTGGTATAACACTTCCTTCCATACTGCAGCAAAAATGACCCCATTTATGGCACTTTATGGATATCATCCACCATCCATCACATCATATTTAAGAGAAAATTCGAAGGTTCAAGCAGTGGAAGATCACATCGAGCATCAAGAAGAAGTTCTCCAACTCTTAAAGGATAACCTGAATTTGGCACAAAATCGAATGAAACAACAGGCAGATCAACATCGCAGCGAGAGAAGTTTTGATGTAGAAGATTGGGTATTTTTACGGCTACAACCATACAAACAAATGTCCCTCAAGCAAGCAAAGAAGGATAATAAATTATCACCAAAGTACTATGGTCCTTACAAGGTGTTGCAAAAGATTGGTACTATGGCATACAAATTGGAGCTTCCTGCTTCTTCGCGAGTACATCCAGTTTTCCATGTTTCATGCTTAAAGAAGGTTATAGGTTAAAATCTTCCAGTTCAAACAATATTGCCAGAACTTGATGAGGAAGGAAAAATCATATTGGAACCTGAAGCGGTCACGGAAACAAGAACTCGACAGCTACGTAATCGATCAATTTCAGAGTATCTCATCAAGTGGAAGAACTTACCCACTGAAGATTCTACATGGGAGGATGAGAAGTTTGTACAGAAGCACCCAGAGCTACTCAAGCGTTGAGGAAAACACTTTTTTGAAGGAGAGGGGCATGTTAGGTCCCTATATTACTAGTATAGTCCCTTATTGTTATTAGTGTGACCCCCTTATTGTTATTATTGTACCCTTGTAACCCCCATTTTGTTATTATTGCCCTTAAATTATTATTGTTAGGTCGGTTAGGATTACATTGTGGCCCACTAGGATTACATTATGGCCACATGAACTCCTATATATAGAAAGGAGGTTTTGTAAATTGTATCATCCAAGAATTGTTCATTTATGTAATGTATTGGAGGTTGCCCCGTCGAAGTGGCTTATTTCTAAGGCGTTGATATCTCTTTTCTTCTATTTTTGGAGCTGGTTACACAACAACCCTTACTCCATCCATCCCTATGATATGCCCCAAATACAACATCTATGTGAGGCCACATTCACATTTGGAGAGCTTGGCATAGAATTGCTGCTCCTTGATGATATGTAAGACTCTCTCAATATGCTGCAAGTGCTCCTCCCAAGTGCGACTGTAGATCAGAATATCATCAAAGAAGATCAATAAAAACTTCTGCAAATGGCCTCAGAAGATATGATTCATTCAGGATTGGAAAGTTGCTGGAGCATTAGTCAATCCAAAGGGAATTACCAGAAACTAAAAATTCCCATAGTGACACCTGAACGCTGTCTTGGGGATATCTTGCTCCCTCACCTTGATTTGATGGTACCCGGACCTCAAATCAATCTTGGAGAAATATTTGGATCCCCTCAGCTCATCCATGAGTTCATCGATCCTGGGTATAAAGTACCGGTTCTTTAAAGTATTCTTTTTAAAGGCCCTATAATCGATGCACATACTCATTGTGCCATCTTTCTTCTTTACCAAAACCACCAAGGAAGCAAAAGGACTAGTACTAGGCCGGATGTGCCCTAGTGCTAGCAGCTCTTAGATAGCTTTTTCAATCTCATCCCTATAGGCCTTGGGATGTTATAAGGAGTGGTGATCACTGCTTGTACTCCTTGTTCCAACTCAATGGTGTGTTCAAACCCTCAGTCAGGAGGTCTCCCTGGTGGAATATCTCCAAATACTGTAGAATACCGGTCCAAAAGGGATTGAACATCTAGATGCAATAGTGTGTCCTTGCTCTTCACCTCAGATACATGCAGCTCCACTACCCATGCAATGTCCCCTCTATGTAGATCTTCCTCCATCCTATGTGCTGAAACAACCTAAGGAGGATATGTGTTCAGACCCTTGATCTTTTGTTTCTGGCCATCCTCTCCTCTAGTCCATTCCATCTCTAGAGTTCTCCAGTTAGTGGTAACTCTCCCAAGAGTGACTAACCACTAGACTCCCAATATGAAATTGGTGTCTGGAATATCTACCACAAAGAAGTGGTCTGTCAAGGTATAGGTACCCATAGTAATGGTCAGTGCTGGAACATACTAGGCACATTGTAGAGTCATGGACCAAAATTGAAAAACCCTCAAACTCCTCCATGGGAATTCCTCTCTTGTGTACCAGCTGTGAATCAATAAAATTGTGAGTGGCCCCACTATCTATCAATACAGAAACTCTTTGCCCCATGATGGTGCCTCTTACTCTCAAGGTTAGATATTTTGGGACCCCTTTTAACGCTGCAACAACTCCTCCTTTTGGAGCAAAGTATTCTATGGGTTGTACAGCGCTATCATCCTTCTTGGAGAAGGTCTTGATAGGATGTGCTTCCCCTATAACACGTTTCTCCTTCAATTCTTGAACAGGGATTATCTCCCTTGGCCTTGAATGGGTTTTCTGCTGTAAAAAGGTCCTTTCCCTGGGCAAGATTTGTTGTAGATCTCTATCTTTCTCCACAGCTTCAAGGAGTGTAGTTGGTTTTGTAGACTTGACCAACCCTTGTAATGGTTCAGCCATCCCATTCAAAAACATGCATACCTTCCTGCTCATAGTGAGGCTGGAGACCATCACTGAAAGCTGCAGATACTCAACAATATAATCCTCAAGATCTCCCTCTTGCTTGAGTTTGGTTATCTTGGAAAAGTGGGCTTCTGGATCCCTTGGATCAAATATCTCCACTAGCTTCTTGGTGAAAGATGAGTATGAAGTGACATGATGATACCCAAGTGTGGTCTATCCATGAAACCACCAGTCTTGAGCCTCCCCTTCTAGATGCAACGCACCTATCTTGATAGCTTCCATTTCAGAAACCTTGTGAAGCTGGAAGTATGTGTCCAACTTCTCTACCCATGCCTTTGTTGTGTGCTTAGGTGTCCCATAAAATGTGGGCAAGAAGAACCCCACCATACTGCACTGTAGGGTTGATCCCTGCATCAAGTTACCTTCCCTTTGATGAGAATCATTCCTCCTTCCATCCTTGATCCGGCAAAACTCCTGAAAGCTTAGGTGCTCCTTGAACCTTTGAGACTGGAGCTCATATTCTTCAAAATATTCTCCTATAGAACCCTCCTTATCTCCTTCAGTTAACAATGAAGGAAAGGTGGAGTATTGTGATGGAGTTGAATGTCCCATGCCATTTTCAGTGCTGGTACTTTCCTTAAGGCAAAACCCTAAGGAGTCTTCTTCCTGCCTCATCTCCTTGAGATCCCTTGCAATGTTCTGCAGGGTTTGAAGTACGAGCCTGGAGATTTCTTCCTTCTCCATGCTAAAGATAAATCTCCCCCCCACAAGCTGATCCAAGAGCAGAGCTCTGATACCACTGTAATATTCCCTTTCAGGAATTTCAACAATATCTCTAGTGAGGACATTGTATAAGTGAACCAGTGAAAGAACAACGCAGTCCAGGGCATGGATCCTCAAGAAAATGTTGTATGTGGCTTAAATATGGAATGACATCAGAAAAAAATAACTCTAGCTATAATAAATAGATCTCCCTAACTCAAATGTAGAAAGAGGCATCATAACCCTAGTACATCATAAAATAGAAATGTCGGAGGCAGAAACAAAGTTATTCTGATTATGTAAACTACATAAATAGATGGAATAACATATATCTAGAGCTTTAATTCATTATAAGATCAGAAATGAGAGGATTGACCTCTTTTACCAACACATTGGGACCTCTTGGAAAGGGTTTCCGGCAAAATAGCAACACAATGTACAGCACTGCAGAAAATAACGTTGTACCCAGCAACTCTGTATTGAGAAATATATGATATGCTCAAAGAAGAATACACAATACATAAATAGGCTCAAGACCTTCCTCAATAGAACTCCTGGAGTGGAAATCACCTCCCCCGTTCCTGAAATAAGCTCAAATGAGTAGATCTAACCCCAGCTACTACATCTATTGCAGAAATAACACACTCACTGAGAGTGACTGCATTGTCATGGTTAGAGGATGGCTTCCTCAAGGTACCTGTTGAGAATGGAACTCAAGACCTCCTCCTTGAATCTCCTAATCAATCTGCAATAACAATGGAAATAGAATTCCCGCATGAGAACCCTTGCACTAAACAGTGCTGCAACTCCGGCTAAATAGCTGAAGATTGCAATCCGTCATAAGACTGAAACAAGAAGTATGAATGAATGAATTCCCTTGCTGCTATCTCTTCCTTTTTATTCCAAGTGAGCTTCTCCATCCCGTGCCCCACACAATGGTGATGTAGCTTCCTTGAGAAGCTTTCTCCTTCAAAATTGTGTTGCCCTAGTGGCTTTCCCTCCCTTTTGACAGCACTGGTTGACTTGGTCAACCATAGCTAGCTCCTTGCTTTTGCTCCTCTTCACACTCAAGAGGCTTTATTTTATCCTCCTACCTCAATCCCTTTTCACACCGGAATAGATTTTATTGTGTTTCTTACTTCTTATTTCAAAAATGGAGTAATTATAATGTTCCAAGTAGCTATGGCTAATTGGGAACATTACACTTAACCCTTGACCCTTGAAGCCTTTAACCAAAGTATCCAAGGCTGAAGACAACACCCCAAACCAAAAATTTAACCTCCTAGGATAATCCTTCATCTCTAATTGAGCATATTAGAAACATTTTATTTTGAGATAACTAGGTACTGGTTATGAGGGCATGTGTTTGTGGGTAATGCTAACCTCTGGTGGGTGTTCAGAACCTCGAAGGTGGTTGGATACAAGGAGTTTGGTGTTAGAGCATGTATTTCTTAAATTGTGAAATTCAATTATGTTAGAGAATGGGGTGGGTGGGTAGGGGGAGGAGGGAGCTAGATTTTGGTTAGGAAACTTTTCAAACACATTACAAAAAATCCCTTAGGGGCGATTTTTGAAACACCCCCCGTGAAAGTCATGAAAATTTAAACGTTTAAGGGGTGTTTTTTAACAAATTCCTCTTATATACTTAGAGATAGTGGTCAAAAGGTAGTCAGGGGAGACACTTATAGATAGTGATGAAAAGGTAGTCAAGGGAGACACTTATAGATAGTGGTCAAGCATATGGCATGCATAACACCTCTCTTGTGCACACACACATGTCTAGATGAATCCCACCTTTGTCCCTTAGGCTTGCCAATGAAATTTTTCTCACCGACTTTAAGGTAGCCTCATGAACACCTATAATCAATTATTGAATAAAAAATAGATACAACAACCCTTACATAAATATTTGATCCAAATTCAACTTTTATGTCTTTAATAACTAGTAATTTTTATTCTAAAATCTAAAAAAAACTAAAACAAATAATAAAAACTAATGATTTTCTCACTATTAACAAAAATTCATTCTCATAAAAACTTAGTTCAACATCTTAAAATTTGAAATTATTTGAACATAAAGTTCCATTTTTTCATAGTCAACATCTTAAAATTTGAAATTATTTGAACACAAAGTTCCATTTTTTCATAGAACAAATTAATTCCATAAAAAATAAACACACCTTATGTGAAAATAATTTTATCAGAATTGATTCATGTACTTTTCCATTTCTCGCCATAATGATGAGATTATTATTTATCATTTATGGTCTTTGTCATTATTTTTATTTTAATATGGGGTTTTAGCTCTCAAATTATTAGGATGAGTGCCATTTCAGCTAGATTTGATATCCCTCCCTCCAACATCTTTCAATGCTAGGACCAGGGCCATTCGTTACTATTAACCATAATAAGCAACACACAACGCCCCTTTTCAATACTGAGACCAGGGCCATTCGTTGCTATTAATGATAATAATCAGCACCCAAAACCCCTTTTCATTTTATGTTCAGAGCACCTCTTCCATGTTATCTTTGGCTCAACAACTCGATAGCGCCATGGATACCAACAAATGGAGGAACGAGGATTCCAGATAGAAGATCGAAGATTGTCAATAATATGTACTCAATCGACTCTGAATGCCTATATTTTTTGTTTTTTTGTGTTTTTAATCTGGCTCATTGTGGATGTTCCAATTTCCATTTGGATTCATTGATTGATGATAATTTAGGCCACCAGTCAATCCATAAAAAATTATGTATAATTGAGGAATTTCAAATTGTGTTTAGGAGAGGAGGGGTTATGTTCTAGTCGAATTTAGTAATTCAATACGACTTGGTCTTGCTCTATGTTTAAAAAGACCTCTTCTTCACCCTCACTCTCACTCACATCTTCCAATAGGGTTTTGAAAGGCTCAGGTATATTTTCCCCCAGCAGGGCCTTCAATGCCTCCTCAAACTGAGACCCTGAAAGATGACTAAATTCCCTAGCGGTATGATACCACTACTCCTTCTTTGTCCCAATTCCTAGCCTGCGATGACGGTTTCCGAGAAGGAAGATTAGACGAACAATGTAAACTCGGACGAGTACATCGAAGATTTTCTTTTTCCAATCTCTAGTTTCTTGATCAGTTTCATCATTGGTTGGCATTATTTCCTCCCTAATTTTATTTAGCATGAAATTGTAATGAACCCAAGCGAGTATATAAGTGAAATAAGGAATGATATGTAAGATTATAAAATCAATAGTGAGGTAGTAGTAATAGAGAATTAATTTCATCATGAATGTTCTCTTTTTGTGTTACCCAAGAATCAGACAATATAGAGTGGCTTGTAATTAGGATTATGAAGAACTATCTGTCATCAAGGTTGAAACAAAGGTCTATGCCACTGTGGTGGGTGACACGGGTGGCTTTCCTTTCCGGGTGGTCGATTCTTCGTTTACCAAATTAAAACATGGGGGATTGTATCAAGATCCTTTGTATACGATATTATGCTTGTTTCTTAAAGAGTCCCTAAAAATGTTTATAAAGGTCGCCCTAAAAAACAAAATGGGTCTGGCTAGATGGCTCAACCTTGTCTGACTAGATGGATATGGGGTGGTACCAATTGAAGCATCCCCTCACCTTCCTTCTTTCGGGTGAGCGGTTTGTTTCCTCACCCATCGTTTAATCAAGCAATAAGTTCCCTACCCGTCAAGCTTTAAGGCATAAGAATCCCTACCTTCAAAAGAAATGCCCTAAATCAGTAATCATAGCCATGACCTAAACCATAATACCTTATCAAGGCCTTATGATTTATTGTGTGTTCGAAGCCCAGACGTTTCACCCTTTCTTTGGCTTTAACTCATAGTTTTTGATGCAACGTATGTCTTTAAATCAGGTGGTATTGCTTCTATTGTTGGGTGATTGCAATCCGTTGTGTCCCAGTGGTATTCCTTCACCTGACACAACTAAACTAACAATCTTGGCAGCAACCCAACGTATATGATGCATTGGTTCAGTAGGGTAAGCGCGTAAGTAAATCCGGATAAGATAAAATAAATTTCTAGTAAAAGGAGGGGTCTAAAAAATGGGTAAATCAGGCTTGTGGCATGGGCCTGGGAAATTTCTGGTAGTTAATAACATAAAAATTCAATTTAGGTCAGCATGAAAAGAAATATCTTCTATATGGCCATCACCTCAGCCTTCCTTATGGGTCATGTGTAATTTCCATATGGGTTTGGTGTCATCGGGTGGGCATGCTTACCATCGGTAGGCTGATCAGAATCAAGGTTTGGGTCAATGCATTCATTCATTACTGGAAATAAATATTTTTCTTAATACCTTGCAAGGAAATTTTCCCAGTCACCATCCCAAAAACATCAGTTTCTTTATCAACACCAGTTGCAATACCAACAAGCTATTCTGAAATTCAGCTATCAATTGTTCAGCAACAACAATTGGCCTTGCCACACAGCCAACCATGACCACAACAATCTAATATAAAACCCACTCAACAATATGGTCTCCAATTAACTCAAAAATATATTATACAACAATCTCAACCCTCTCTTCTACAACCTGTTCAACAATCTTGACTTTAACAAGCTCAACAATCTATTGTACAACAAACATCTTAGACTGCCCTTTAGTTGTTGATAATTTGATTTCATCTAAGCAATGTTGCGAACATCGGTATTGGCATACAATCGGAAAGGGTCCAGAAAACCAAACAAATCGTAAAAATTGGGAAAATATCAGTAAAAATCGGTAAACATCGGCAAAATTAAGATACCATAAAAATATTTTTAAAAATTGGCAAACATCGGCTAGGCCAAAAAATCGTGATTTTGAGATAAAATCGGGATGTTATCGAGATGTTCACAACACTGCATCTAAGCATAGATGAAATATACATTTGGATATTCTTCTAATATTTCAGATTAATGAAAATGTTTTGTCCCCTTATATGGGCTAACTGTGGGTTTTCCAGCATCAATGGAGTTGTCAGTTCAAACTAGACAATCATTTGTTGTTGATGAGAAGGAAAAGCTTTATCAAAGGGTAATATAGGTCACATTATAACTTTTCTACCATTGCTACAACAATAAAATCAACCACAATAGGAGCTGTAGCAAAGGCTCTAGACAGCTGGTGATTTATTTTAGCAGCAAGAACATATTTCTATTGAATAACAAAATCAACTCTTACGATAGCAAGGGCTCTCGAAGGTGTCTTCTAGTCAATCCACTTTGTTTCATTTACATTTTATATACCTTATCCCATTCAGATTAAATCCACTCTGTTTCATTTAAATTTTATATACCTTATCCCATTTGGATTGTGGTTAAGGCTTTATTAAATATCAATAATCATAGTCCCATTCAGATTAAATCCACTCTGTTTCATTTACATTTTATATACCTTATCCCATTCGTATTGTGGTTAAGGATTTATTAAATATCAATGATGATTATCTATCATTGTCACACTATATCTATTGTGCGTATTTGACTTCATCTAAGCATAGGTGAAAGATAAATTTGGATATTCTTCTAATATTTCAGATTAATAAAAAAAATTTGTCCCGTTATATGGGCTAACTGTGGGTTTTCCAGCATCAATGGAGTTTTCAGTTCAAAATGGACAATAATTTGTTGTTTATGGGAAGGAAAATGTTTATCAAAGGGTAAGATAGGTCACATTCTAATTTTTCTTCAAATTTACAATTTTCTGGGATGTCCTTTGCATTAGTCGTTGTATATGTATCTCCATTCTTTCACAATGATCAATATTTTATATGTTAGCCTAAGTGCTCTTTCTCTAAAGAGTATTGGAGTTTTGTCTGATTGGGAAATATGCCATGTCATATTCACCATTTAATTGTTCACAATTATGAATCAATACAACAACCCATGAAGATATTCCTTGACATACCTGTACTATATGCCTTTTTTTCCCCTCTGTTTCAATCTAAAATACCTTGATAATTTTTTTTTTTCAAAAATGCATATTATATTTCTTTGTTGAGAAATAATGACTACAATAATAAATTTTCACTCTCGAGCCAAACTATGATTATATAGAATACTCTTCCCTACATAAGAGAGGGCAACCAACATATCCAATTAGCTCTCAAGGGTCTAGAGAGTCTATGTATATTCTCTTGAGATTGGAAGCTTTGACATATCTTTGGTGTCTTAGGAACAAAAAAAAGTGATAGAAATTGTTAAGTTCTTAATGCAGCTACAAAACCTGAAGGAGATGTATTATCCAAAGATAAAAGAATTATTTATAAATATTTCAGCGAAATGTCAAGAGGTGTGTTCCTTTCCTTCCTTAGTTCTAACTTCTAGCTGCTTTTACCTTTGTCAAATTTATAAAATAACATGGTGGCATTATGAATATATTACAAGTGAGATATGGAAACTTCAAAGCATAGAGTGAAGTATTCTTATGAGATTGCAAGAATAGGTTGGGGTTGTTTTGGCAATGCAATCCATGTAGCCACCATTAACAATGATAAAACGGTTTTCAACTTTTCATGTATATAAAATGAATATCAATGGTTATGAAAATTTGGTATTTTAGTTAATTTTGGCCTAAATTCTCATAGAATTGTTGTTTTATTAGCCCATGGAACCTGATCAATATGAAAATCTTAAGCACTGCAGTCAAACATTGCAATGTATGATGAAATATCTTCAAGTATTTAAGAGAAACATTCCATCAGGGTTTAAAGAGGATAAGGTTGATGCTTTTGAGAAGAAATTCATGCCATTATGAACTCATTTAAGCAGATAAAATATTCTCCACAACAACAACAGGGAGAACAATAACTTGCAAATCAGACTGTCATCCAAGTGAAATTTATGTAGAAGAAACCGCAAAATATGTTATCTGAGATGTAATAACAAGAAAAGCATGTCAATAAAATCCAATAGATGAATTTACAAACTTATGTTACTTCAATGCAATCAAACATTGTGACACCCATTCAACATGGTTCCATGCCTTTACAACAATCTAGTGTACAAACATCACAACAAAATGTTCGTACTACAATGCAGTCTGCTGCCAATATAAGTTTAATGCAAGGAACTAGTGTAGCTACCTTATAACAGAGTTCAGTAAACCATCTTCAAAATAATATTATCATTTCTATTTAGCAGAATAATTCTCCTTTTCAGCAGAATAGTATTAACTCCATACAGAAGATTGGGATCAATCCTTTATATAAAAACAATATAAATACCCTGCAACATCACCACCATGCTCTGAAGCAACAAGAAATGCTACAAGCACAAGTAAAGATGTAGCAACAATGACATATTCAAAATCCCCTACTAATACAACAACAACAAATCTAGCAACAACAGTAACATAAGAAGCAATAAGTTGTTCAATTACAGGTAGATTTTTAGGAACAACAAATGCCACAACTTCAACAAATTAATGAGTTGAATATTGACTTTAGGACAAAGTATTCTTCTATTAAATAAGAATGTATGCCGCAATGCCATCAGTTAAGTCAACATTGAGTTTATGAACACCAATAGAAACAACCTAAGACATGATCGGTTCTGTTTCTTCACCTCAACTTCTTAAGGTTGTTTCTCCACAGGTTTTTCAAAATTCCTCTCTATAGATAAATCAACAAAGTACAATAGCGTCTTCACTTCAGGTTTCCAAAGTTGTAATTCCCATGCATCCTGCAACCTCACCATTAATGGATCCCTCACCCTATACTCTCCCTCTTCTTTCACCTCACATTGAAGATGCTGAGAAGCAATCTTATGCCATTTATTCAATTTCAAATGCTGGAAATGCTCAGGTTTTTCAACATCCCACTCCTATATGAAAACAAGCTAAATATCTAGCTATTCGAACACCTGGAATTTCTACCTCACCACTATTAGCTTACTTTCCTTGTAGCCCAGCTCAGAATACTATCAACCAGGATGGACATCAAATTGTTTTATCTCTCGTTTCTTCAATTTCAAATGCTAGAAATGATGAGGGATTTTAGCAACCCACTCCTATACAAAACCATGTTGAATCTCTAGATATTGGCACACCTAGTGTTATGCAAAATTATGGATTACAGATAAAGCATTCTTCCCTAGATGAAGTGCTCATCTAGAACAACAGGTCAAAGAATTTGCAACTACTTTTCCTAATAGTAAATAGACACACAAAATAGATCAAAGAAATTACTTGGAGTCCAAGCGCTTCCTATTCTCCTTTTTTTACTCTTGCTGTAGCTTCAAATCTAAGGTAGATCACAAAAATATTTCCTACAAAGATGAACACTAAACAAAAAAAGATAGCAATAATACAAATGTCTATTCAAGTTATTCAGTTAAATCAATAAAACATGAACCATATGCATCAAATAAGAATTCATACTATTACAAGTATTTTTAATCCATTTGATGTTGTTCTGAATAGGTCTTACAACTGATGAACATATTAGTTATGTGGATTTATTTCAGGAATGATTTGACCACAAAGCATACTTTTTCTCCTTATTTTTCGAGCTTTGTTAAAAATGAAAAAGGATTTGAAGCACACTTTATCTCTTTTTCGAGCTTCGATAATAGTGAAAAAGGAACCCCTGGAGTCTTCTTTCAGCCCTTTTCAAACTCTGATAATGTGAAAAGATTTCCGAGCACTTGTCTTTTCGAGCTCATAAAAGTAAATGAATTGATATCTACTCAGTATAAGTTTAACCCTTTTCTGGACTAAGATAGATAATTTACAAAAAAGGAATACCTTGGTCGAACATGGCTAAAGAGGTTCTCTCAAATAATATTTTACACTTTTTTCAGATATGAGCGACAATTTTACCAAAAATTACTTATGGAGTTTTCTTTCGTCCTCTTTTTCAAACTCTCTAAATATGAAAAATTACTAGGCTGTCACTGTCGTGAAGCTCGTTAAAACATAAAATAGTGACAGACTTGTCTATCATGGCAAGAATCAAGTTTCATTCATCGCTAGACTTGTTAAATTATTAAATAGCGATAATTTATTTTCCCGAAGGGTTGAATTATAGATCAAGAAAATGTTATCCTCCTCAAGCTTGTTAAAAAATAAATAGGTGTAACTGGTCGACAAATGACTAGGGAAAATTTGGGAAAGTGAACAATTTTTTTTACAGTAGCAAGTCGCTATTGAACACGACACTTCACTCCATCACCGTGACTATTTGGGTTGGGTAATATTCTTGAAGGTTCATACCTATGGTTCATCATACCTTCATTTAGGTTTTGGGTCAACGCTGCCAACTCATCTTAGTGTCGCGATATGTTCAAAAGAAGTCATTCAGTGAATACTCATCCTTCTGCAATACTCATAAACCTTCATTCTCATGACAGTCATCCCTGAACATTGCTATATCAATTCATACCATTGTCTCCGAAATCAGTAAACCTCGTTTCGCAATAAGGTGGCTTCCTGTCGACAACAAATCATTATCCAGGAAGTTCACTTAGAAACATTATATTCCAGTACCGTGAGGCTTATTACAGCATCGACAAGATCCTCACTTCTGGACTTTTGACCGAAATATTTTGTTTAGCATTCGACATCAAATCATCTATTCACACCTTAGGAAATGTACTACAGTACCTTGAGGGCCATTGACATCAATGATGGTTCTCTCACGTTTGTTAACATATCACATCATTGGCTGGTAATCAAACAACGTCTTTCCATGTTTGACTACAAATCATATATTCGCATGGCTAGACTTGTACCCGAATGATCGAGTGAACGAGAAAAGAAGACCTCGGATCTAGTTTTAGCCATCCAGGCTGCAATTTCAGGATTGTTGTACACATCATCTTTACGGTGACCTTTCCTACAGATCGTCATCAAAACATGGGCCTATATTTGTAGGCATGTCTATATTGGGCAACATTACAATGTAGACAACTTTCTGAATTAAGTACATGTTATTAGAAAGTTTATGTGCTGAGCATGGGAATGCCTTCCCTCAATAATTATGATCAAGAGGATATATCATGATGTAATGTATTGTAAGATAGATGCAGGTCGCCACTCCACTTCATCTCTAGCCCATCACAGTGTAAAGCATCTCAATCAAAATATTGTTATTATTATTCTGAATTCATTCTTTAGGGGGGAATTGTTATGGGTCAATTTGGGAACCATTCCAAATTACCTAGTTAACTAGACATCATCTCTAGAACCAATGAATAGGGTCTATCATCCCCTATCATTTCACTTGCTACATGCCCTGAGACAAAGAACAAGACAAATCATTCATGACTTTCATTTCCAAAGGTTTCCAAGATTTGAATTTTATAATATATCATATGAGAGCTCACCAATGCTACCTCTAAAGGGACTAAGTGCGTTGCATATGCAAGTAAACCCACTCAAGGGTGCTCTGCAAAGCACTTCCCGACACTTCAGGGTGCGTTGGTCACATTGGGAGCGAAATTCTCATTGTTATGGAATCTCCACTTGGACAGTGCCTTCTAGAAGGGTTTACATGTGTCAAACTTTGAATCCATGTGTCCATTTGATACCTTTGAGACTGGGAACATGTCTTGCCTATTATTAGAAAGTCATTGATTGTAAAACTACCTTCAGATCCTTTATAAATTGAGCACAGATCTTAGTGTTTGAGAAGGAATAATATGAGTAGAGAAATGCTAGTGGAATTTCAATTGAGGAATTGATTTAAGTGACATGCTACTGGAGAGATGTGCATTGTGATGAGGGTGGGATGCTGCTAGAGATGGTGACACTAAATTGATCACTAGTTTGTAACCTCCCCTTCTATCCATTAATAAATATTGTTGCTTACTTTCCCACATATGTATCTGTATAAGCTTCTGTCTTTCATATTATGAATTCTTATTTGATGCATATGGTTCATGTTTTATTGATTTAACTAAATAACTTGAATAGACATTTGTATTATTGCTATCTTTTGCTATTTAGTGTTCATATTTGCAGGAAATATTTTGGCGATCTAGCTAAGATTTGAAGCTACAACAAGAGAAAAAGAAGGAGAATAGGAAGCACTTGGACTCCAAGTAAGTTCTTTGATATATTCTGTGTGTCTATTTACTGTTAGGAAAAGTAGTTGCAAATTCTTTAACCTGTTGTTCTATATGAGCACTACATCTAGGGAAGAATGTTTTATCCATAATTAAAAAACACGAGAGAACCATCATTGATGTCAATGGCCCTCAAGGTACTGCAATACATTTTGTAAGGCATGAATAGATGATTTTATGTCGAACAGCAAACAAAATATTTTGGTCAAAAGTTCGGAAGTGAGGATCTTGTCGATGCTGTAACAAGCCTCATGCTACTGGAATATAATGTTTCTAAGTGAACTTCCTAGATAATAATTTGTCATCGACATGAAGCCACCTTATTGCGAAACGTGAGTTATTGATTTCAGAGACAAAGGTATGACTTGATATAGCAATGTTCAGGGATGATTGTCATGAGAATGAAGGTTTATGAGTATTACATAAGGATGAGTATTCACTAGATGACTTCTCTTGAACATATCAGTGACACTAAGATGAGTTGGCAGCATTGACCCAAAACTGAAGTGAAGGTATGATGAACCATAGGTATGAATGAGCTGTCAAGAAGATTACCCAACCCAAACAGTCACGGTGATGGAGTGAAGTGTCATGTTACAAAGTCTTTAACCTGTTGTTCTAGATGAGCACTAAATCTAGGGAAGAATGTTTTATCCATAATTAAAAAATGCGAGAGAACCATCATTGATGTGAATGGCCCTCAAGGTACTGCAGTACATTTCGTAAGGCGTGAATAGATGATTTGATGTCGAACGCCAAACAAAATCTTTCGGTCAAAAGTCCAGAAGCGAGGATCTTGTCGATGTTGTAACGAGCCTCATGGTATTGGAATATAATGTTTCTAAGTGAACTTTCTGGATAATGATTTGTCGTTGACAGGAAGCCACCTTATTTCAAAACGGGAGTTATTGATTTCCGAGACAAAGGTATGACTTGATATAGCAATGCTCAGGGATGATTATGATGAGAATGAAGGTTTATGAGTATTGTAGAAGGATGAGTATTCACTGTATTACTTCTCTTGAAAATATCGGTGACACTGAGATGAGTTGGCTGCATTGACCCAAAACCGAAGTGAAGGTATGATGAACCATAGGTATGAATGAACTGTTAAGAAGATTACCCAACCCAAACATTCTTCCCTAGATATAGTGCTCATCTAGAACAATAGGTTAAAGACTTTGAAAATACTTTGAAACTACTTTTCCTAATAGTAAATAGACACACATAATATATCAAAGAACTTACTTGGAGTCCAAGCACTTCCTATTCTCCTTTTGTCACTCTTGCTGTAGCTTCAAATCTGAGCTAGATCGCCAAAATATTTCCTGCAAATATGAACACTAAATAGAAAAAATAGAAATAATACATATGTCTATTCAAGTTATTTAGTTAAATCAATAAAACATGAACCATATGTATCAAATAAGAATTCATAATATGAAAGACAAAAGCTTATACAGATACATATGTGGGAAAGTAAGCAGCAATCTTTATTAATGGATAGAAGGGGAGGTTAGAACCCAATGATCGATTTAGTGTCACCATCTCCAGCAACATCCCAGCCTCATCACAATGCACATCTCTCCAACAGCATTCCACTCAAATCAATTCCTCAATTTAAATTCCACCAACATTTCTCTACTCAAATTCTTCCTTCTCAAACACTAAAATCTGTGCTCAATTTATAGAGGAGATGAAGGTAGTTTTACAATCAATGAATTTATAATAATAGGAAATACATGTTCCCAGTCTTAGAGGTATTAAATGGACACATGGATTCGAAGTTTGACACATGTGAACTCTTCTAGAAGGCATTGGCCAAGTGGAGATTCCGAAACAATGAGAATTTCGCTCCCAATGTGACCAACACACCCTGAAGTGTCAGGAAGTGATTTGCAGAGCAGCCTTGAGTGTGGTTACTTGCATATGCAACGTACTTAGTCCCTTTAGAGGCAGCGTTGGTGAGCTCTCATATGATATATTATAAACTTAAATCCTTGGAAACCTTTGCAAATGAAATTCATGGATGATTTGTCTTGTTCTTTGTCTTAGGGCATGTAGCAAGTGAAATGATAGGGCATGATAGACCCTATTCATTTGTTCTGGAGATGATGTCCAGTTAACCAGGTCATTGGGAATGGTGTCTAAATTGACCCATAACAATTTCCCCCTAAAGAATGAAGTCATAATAATAATAACAATATTTTGATTAAGATGCTTTACACTATGATTGGCTAGAGATGAAGCGGAGTGGCGACCTGCATCAATATTACAATACATTACATCATGATATATCGTCTTGATCATAATTGGTGAGGGAAAGCATTCCCATTCTCAGCAGATAAACTTTCTAATAACATGTACATAATTCAGAAAGTCATCTACATTAGAATGTTGGCCAATACAGACGTGCCTACAGATATAGGCCCATGTTCAGATGACGATTTGTATGTAAGGTCACCGTACAGATGATGTGTACAAAAATCCTGAAATCATAGCCTGGATGGTTGAAAATAGATCCGGGTTCTTCTTATCTCGTTCACTCGATCATTCGGGTACAAGTCTAGCCATGCGAATATATGATTTGTAGTCGAACATGGAAATACATCGTTTGATTACCAGCCAATGATGCGAGCTGTTAACAAACGTGAGAGAACTATCATTGATGTCAATGGCCCTCAAGGTACTGCAGTACATTTCATAAGGTGTGAATATATGATTTGATGTCGAACACCAACAAAATATTTCATTCAAAAGTTCAGAAGTGAGGATCTTGTCATTGCTGTAGAAAGCCTCATGGTACTGGAATATAATGTTTCTAAGTGAACTTCCGGGATAATGATTCGATAGGAAGCCACCTTATTGTGAATCGAGAGTTACTGATTTTAGAGACAAAGGTATGACTTGATATAGCAATGTTCAGGGATGACTGTCATGAGAATGAAGGTTTATGAGTATTGCAGCAGGATGAATATTCATTGGATGACTTCTCTTGAACATATCGGTGACACTGAGATGAGTTGTTAGCATTGACCCAAAACTGAAATGAAGGTATGATGAACTATAGGTATGAATGAACTGTTAAGAATATTACCCAACCCAAACATTCACGGTGATGGAGTGAAGTGTCATGTTCAAGAGCGACTTGCTACCGTAAAAAGTTCTGTTAACTTTCCCAAATTTTCCCCTGTAATTTGTCGACCAGTACCTCTTTATTTTTTAACAAGATTGAGGAGGTAACATTTTCTTGATCTATAATTCAAACCTTCGAGCGAATAAATTATTGCTATTTAATAATTTAACGAGTCTAGCGATGAATGAAACTCGATTCTTGCCATGATCGATAAGTCCATCGCTATTTTATGTTTTAACGAGCTTAACGACAGTGAAAACCCGATCCTTTTTCATATTTAGAGAGTTTGAAAAAGAGGACGAAAGAAAACTCCATAAGTACTTTTTTCTAAAATTTCTGCCCAGATTCGAAAAAGTGTAAAATAATATCTGAGAGAACCTCTTTAGCCATGTTCGACCAAGGTATTCCTTTTTTGTAAATTATCTGTCTCTATCTATATCAATTCATTTATTTTTACGAGCTTGAAAAGACAAGTGCTCGGCAATCTTTTCATATTATCGAAGTCTGAAAAGAGCTAAAAGAAGAGTCCAGAGGTTCCTTTTTTGCTATTATCGAAGCTCGAAAATGAGATAAAAGTGCACTTCAAATCATTTTTCATTTTTAACAAAGCTCGAAAAATAAGGAGAAAAAGTATGCTTTTTGGTCAAATCATTCTTGAAATAAATCTGCATGACTAATCTATTCATCAGTTGTAAAACCTATTCAGAACAACATCAGATGGATTAAAAATACCTGTTTCATGATAAAAATTATAATAAAACCATAGTCATAGGAACAAATATTCATTGCAAACAATTAAATGACTAATAAAAAGAGTTTTACTATTCATTTTTACCATTTGAAAGTTACCATTTGGATTTTGGAGCTTTGAACTAGTTTTTCCCCCGAACTTCAACGGTCGATTGCGTGAAATTAGTAATAATGTTTTGAATAACCCTTACAAGAGCACATGTCGAATTCCCCCTGCAAGAGAAGATTCCCCCCAAGCTTCATTTCATTCACTTAAGTAAAGTACTGGTTACTAATAGCTGGATGGAATGAAGGTTCATTTACGAGATCAGATGGAAGACTCGTCATAATTAGGAGAGGATTTGTTTCATTTTTTAAAGAGCTTGACACATGAAAAGAACTATGCTCATGGCCTGTTTCATTTTTTAACGAGGTTAACATAGTAAAAGAACTATACTCAAAGACACTTGTTTCATTTTTTAACGAGGTTGACACAGGAAAAGAGAACTATCCTCAAAACCTGTTTCATTTTTTAACAAGGTTGACATAGTAAAAGAACTATCCTCAAAGGCACTTGTTTCATTTTTTAATGATGTTGACACAAGAAAAAAGAACTATCCTCAAAGGAACTTGGACTAGTGAGTGTGTGTTGGAAAAGACATAGTCTAACAGAGTCATCATTTAAGAAGTTTAATGAACACAACAAATGACAAGTTATAACATGCGTTGACGGGTCTTCTCTAGGGTTTCCATTGAATTTTGGAATTTCCAAGGGTAATTTATGTGGTATCACCAGCCACCAAGGAGAATAACTGATGGGATCAGCATGATATTGCACTGAAGATGTGAATAAAGGAACAAGCCATTCAATACTCATAAAGGAGGAACCAGATAGGATTCCAAATGATGACATGGGTGAATTCAATGGACAAAACATTGAAGATGAAGCAACAGTAGATGTTGTCACAAATAAAATATATAGTTCAGTCTGGGATTTTATTTTAGCCATGGTCAAATGACCCAATGTATACCCTATAGAATATATGGGAACTCAAAGTGAAATAGGATCAACAAAAGCAGAGGAGGGTGATTGAGGAAAGTAATTGTACAGGAAAATCTCCTATCGAAAATAAGTTGGAGTTAAAGGTGTCTCCTCTTGTGATATTTCTTCAATCGAAATCAAACCAGGTGGAAGAACTTCATCATCTGGCCAGAAGTATATTTCAGGTGGTTGACTACGCGATATGGGAGACTCAATGGCTATAATAGATTTTGGAGTGACCAATACAGGAAAAAATTCCGATTGTTTGACTTTGGGATCAAGATTTTCTCCACTTAGGGAATATAGAAACTAAAATATACGGGGATGATAGACCATATTTAATTGGTTGTGGGGATAATGTCCATTTTTAACAATAACAACTGCCCCCTAAAGCACAATTGGATTCGGATCAACTTCTAGTTGAACAACGTTGGGTATGGGAAGTATGGTCTCACAGCTTGGATGGATCATGACCATGGGTAGCTATGAGGACTCTGTCTCGACAACAGTAGACAAGCCGAGAGTTGTAAAAACAACTTGTTCCAACTCTGGAATATGTGAAGATGATGCTTCACTAGAGGTACTGATGGTACTAGTTTCGGTAGAGTGATGTCGCCTTTTCTGTCCAGAAGTAACTTCTGGTGGTAAAGGTGGTTTCAATGCTACTCTAGGAAAATGACAGGGAAAAGGATTTTGTTCTTCCACGACGACTGATTTATTTTAACCCAAAAAAAAAAGAACAAAATAAAAGGGTAATGCTAGGCAAAAGGTTTACCAAGAAAATATGAACTGCAGAATACCTCTTGGCGAACCAAGAAGTATGAGCAAGCAATCTCCCCGAATGTTGTGTTTGGTGTATCAAAATTTACAAGGTAGCCGACTTGGTTCGCTATGGATGGATAGAAACCTAAATTTGTCCTCCCAAATATACCTGAAGGTACATGGAGGCCCAAGTCCTTATTAGCGCTATCTAATTTGAAATCGCATAGTGAGAGCACCCCTTTATACTTTTCGTACTGTAACACCGTCTGATATACCCGAAAGTATGTGGACAAGCTACGATACGTATGTGGAGTGGGGTATCACACTCGGAATGTATCGCAGGCAATTAACGACAACTGCTATGTTTTATGATGCTGGAACACATATCTAGCCTAGACCTTCTAAATGTTATCTTTATGGTTCCAATGCTTTCTTAGGTAAATTGAGATAAATTTTAAGTTGATCTTGTTTATCAATTTTCCTTTCAAGGTTCACCGTGATGATGTATTGGAAATTATTAAGATGAAAAATAAAATGATAAGCAATCTTTCACTTTTAATTTTTCAATGAAAATCCTAGCTACTAGAGGGAAAAAGCAATCAATTTGAGAGAAAACAATCAAAGAGCACAAACTAAAATGCAACTTCCTTAATTATTCCTATGCAAAACCCACAACTCACTATATGCAAATGCAGGTTTTTCTTTTCAGTCCCTTTAATGTGAATGCAGAAAAGTTAACTAAGTGCATCAAATCAATAAAAAAAAATGTCTTTTACTTTTGAGAAATGAAAAATTTAAACAACAATTTCTCTTTTGAAGGAAAAGTGATGAATTTAACAACAATTTCTCTTATTAGGAAACGAAGAATTAAACGACAATTTCCTTTTTCAAAAGAAAATGGATCTAATGCAACAATGAAAATAATTTGAAATTAATTCTTCAATGATAAAGAAAAACACTTTAAATAAACATTGAACAAACTTTTCTTTCAAAGGAGGAAGGAGTAGGTAAGGTCACTAGCCAATTTGAGGTATCAGACCATTGAAAACATAGAAAACAAAAGGCTGAATAAAATGGCAATGAAAAATTCAAAGGGAATTTGGTTGGCTTAGGGGGAAACGTAGTCTCTAAGGGGAGACAATACATTGCAACGCAGGTCTAAAAGGGAGACAGTGATATGCAAAGCACTGTGTCCTGTCCCACAGTGCGTTGGGTGCAGTGTATAAGGAAAAATACAATTGTTTAACACACTTCTAATGAAAATTTGGATTTAAAAAAGCCTAATATTTTTGAGTAAATGATACTGGGTGAATAAACAGAGAAAATCAGAGACAAATACACTAAGGATGAAGGGTAAACTCCCCAATGGAGTTGCCAATTTTCTATGCTGAATTATGGATTATGGATAAAAAATTCTTCCCTAGATGTAGTGCTCATCTAGAAAATGGGTTAAAGAATTTGCAACTACTTTTCCTAATACTAAATATACAAACAGAATAGATCAAAGAACTTACTTAGAGTCCAAGCGCTTCCTATTCTCCTTCCATCGCTCTTGCTGTAGCTTCAAATTTGAGCTAGATCACCAAAATATTTCCTACAAAGATGAACACTAATAAAAAAAATATAGCAATAATACAAATTTCTATTCATGTTATTCAGTTAAATCAATAAAACATGAACCATATGCATCAAATAAGAATTCATAATATGAAATACAAAAGCTTATACAGATACATATGTGGGAAAGTAAGCAACAATCTTTATTAATGGATAGAAGGGGAGGTTACAACCCCGTGATTGATTTAGTGTCACCATCTCCAGTAGCATCGTAGCCTCATCACAATGCACATATCTCCAGCAACATGTCACTCAAATCAATTCCTCAATTGAAATTCCACCAGCATTTCTCTACTCAAATTCTTCCTTATCAAACACTAGGATCTGTGCTCAATTTATAGAGGAGCTGAAGGTAGTTTTACAATCAATGAATTTCTAATAATAGGAAAGTCATGTTCCCAGTCTCAGAGGTATCAAATGGACACATGGATTTGAAGTTTGACACATGTGAACTCTTCTAGAAGGCACTGGCCAAGTGGAGATTCCGGAACAATGATAATTTCGCTCCCAATGTGACCAACGCACCCTTGAATGTCGAGAAGTGCTTTGCAGAGCACCCTTGAGTGGGGTTACTTACATATGCAACACACTTAGTCCCTTTAGAGGCAACGTTGGTGAGCTCTTATATGATATATTATAAACTTCAAATATTGGAAACATTTGCAAATGAAAATCATGGATGATTTGTCTTGTTCTTTGTCTTAGGGAATGTAGCAACTGCAATGATAGGGAATGATAGACCCTATTCATTGGTTCTGGAGATGATGTCCAGTTAACCAGGTAATTGGGAATGGTACCCAAATTGACCTATAACACCTAGAATTTCTACCTAATCACTATTAGTTGAGCCTTTCCCAAGTCATTGAGTCTCGCCAAGTCCTAGGGAAGCCAAGTCTTTGTTGATTCCACGACATTGGTGTAAATAGATGACATCATTTTTTTTGTTCCATTTCTTCAAGGGATCTGTAGGTGTGAGCTTGTGGTTTCTTTTCTACCAGGTGATTCTTTTTGGCCACATCACCTGATTGAAATTTATTGACATGTCTGTCATCATTTTAACTTCTTCTAATGCAAGTCAAGATAACCTGCTTTTCTATGTTCAAGCATCTTTAACACCATCCCTGAGCCTCTGCCACAAGATTCTCTCTCTTTCATATTTGCAACAGTCACATATGGATGGTTGGAAATTAGCATTTTAGTCCCATTACACTCAAAAATAAAGAGATAGGGTGGTTGAGATGATTCCATACTTCAGTGAGGTTCAATCAAACTTGAAACCATGTACAAAATTGAGATGTTGTTCAAGGTTGCTTGTTCCTCTATGTCAAGCAGATCTTGCAGAGGCTATGACAATGAGGGGAGTTAACTTGGATTTCACAATCCCCGTCCTTTATTTTTGAAGAAATAAATGCCTTTGATGAGACTTGGTTTAGTGAACATGATCTCTTGTGGGTGACTTAGTATAAATTGATCGCTTATCCACTTTATTGTATTATATTGGAGACTTGGCCAATTTTGATCACTCTTCCCACAACTTTTTACTCTATATATAAGCATAGTCTTCGGTCTAGGAAAACCATACCTTGCATTGTTGGTTTTGTGATTATATCAATTTTGTTTTTGTCAAATTTTTATTTATTGAACAACTTCATCTTCGGGTGTGAACAATTGCAGGAGAATGTTTTGCACCATTGGATATAAATGGTAGGCGATGACATGTATATGAGTGTTCAGTGTTTTTTGAGGGTGGCGTGGAATTTGTTGCAATGAGTATATGGTTTGACCTCAAACACTGCCATTATATTTCCTGTTGATGTCTCTCTATCATCAATTAGAAATTACATACTTAAGGGATGATTTAAATGCTTTTTGTTAATTGAATATATTTCTTGCCTCCAGAACTTGTATAAATTCATCATCTTTGTTGCATTTAAGTTCATTTTCCTTGTTTTGGAACAATAAAGGTCTTGATTGTAAAGGGTCTTCATCCAAAGGGTTTACATCATGCATCAAAATGAGAAATGAAAATATTTGCTCCCATTTATTTTTCCCTAGTTTTGTTGTGCTAAATTAGGATAACTAGAAACAAAAGTAATGATTGTTCCCCTATATGCAAATAAATTTTATTTTTATTGTTTACATCCACATTTACAATGAGGACTAGACTCATGGTCCAAAAAACAAAATTTGTGATATTTTAATCCACCAAAAGCTCAAAATGGGCAAAGGTAAACAAAAAATTATAGATATTCTTTAGTCTAGTACATTATTTGTTTGGTGAATCTTGGCAGTGCTTCTAGTAGATCCTTATGTGGATGGCTCAAAATGGTGAAAGGTAAGCACAACATTAGAGAGATTCTTTAGTCTAGTACTCTATATTTTTGGTGAACCTTGGTGGTTCTTTTGGTTGATCCATCTACTATGTGTGGATGGCTCAAAATGGGCAAAGGTAAACACAAAATTAGAGAAATTCTTTAGTCTAGTACTTTATTTTTTTGGTGAATCTTTGTGGTGCTTATGGTTGATCCGTTTGTTGTGTGTGGATGGCTCATTCTTTTTCTCATGTTGCTCTCATATCCCTTCTCCATCTCCCTATTGGGTTGCATGCTTTAGCAGTTTCATCTTTAGAAGTTTGATTGATAGATTGAAAAAATTATGACTTTGGCAGATCTCATTCTTTCTTTCTCAAATTCCTTTTTGCTCACATGTGGTGGAAAGCTTATTATCATATGTAGAAATTATATAACTGATATGTTATATGTCTAAGATTCTCCCGATCACACATTATTTGACTTCATGCACAATACAAAATATATTCCACCATTGATCATTACTTGCAGAAATTAAATCAATTGCATGCACACATTGAAACCAGAAAAATTCACACATATGAACACAGTGTTTTAACGGGAAAGCCTGAAGCTAAAAACCCCAACTATCTGTATATAATATATGTCATAGAGATCATGTAACAATCCTCATAAAAAGCTAATCATGTCAATCTCTCAGTACAATACAATTGCTACACACTAATCAGGCCCGATCTAGCAAATCCATGCATCGATCTTCGCCACCTGCTAGCCTGCCTCTACTGCAAAATCCCTACTGAATAATGGCTCGGAATAAACTCAAATTGGTCCATCCTTGCTCACACAATCCTCATTGGAATCTCCAATCACTGGGTGTTGCAAATCATGCAACACTATGGTCACAACTGATAGTCAACCTACTCTTTCACCTACCTCTCCACTGGTCTCCACCGAACTGGTCTCCACCGAACCGTCCATGCACTGTATGCACCGTAGTTAAATGATGCATTATTCGTTGATTAATGAGTTAATAATTAGTGAATTAATTGATACTTATTCACAATTCACTCTCACTAGTGTATCAATCGTTTAGACTAGATACACCATTCTCAACCGTATGTCAACTAAAGCAAACCGAACACAACTCCACCAACTACCTCAATAATTCCACCAAACTCACACATGAGTTCTAACCGAAGTCTCCATGAAATAGCTCCACTTAACCCTCGAATAGAGTAATTCATTATGTCAGCTCCTCACACATCTCAGGTACCCTAACTAAGTGCTCCAAGAGAATAAGATAATGTTTATAGTCCAAATATTATTAAGAGCTAATAATATTCACATATCTATTTAGACCTGGCAATCTAAAAATAGATTCCGCCCAAAGATCGGAAAAAATAGAAGTCCATCTATTTTTCCAACTTGACCAACCATCCACAAATAGCATCCTGCAACTCATAGAATATGATCGACATGTCTAAAAATAGACATAGTCTAAAAATAGACTTGCACCAAAAATAGCCTGCGGGCCCACTTAGTGAAGGCAACTCTTTTCACTAAGCTCATCATCTTGTTGCAATATCAACATCATAATCTCACTACATTTTGTATCTGAGTGTTCTCAAATATGTGAAAACCTTTCAAAAAGAAACATGGGTAGACCATACTGAAGGTTGGCAATGATGGATTTTATAAAATTTTAGAATCTTCCTCTTCATCTCTAATGCTATTGTTAGGGCTAAGAAGACCTATCTAAGGTTATCGTTATTCTACCCTAAATATTTAAACAACTATAGTAAGTCTTGAGTTATCCACAAAGTCTTGGATAGACGGTGATTGGGTGCTCCGTAAAGGCACTCCTTGATGTGAATTCATTGGTTCAATTCCCCCCACCCCCCGCGATCGGGGTGATATATTGGACATGATGAAGATGTACTTCCACCAAGTTTACAAAAATAAAAAAAATCTTGAGTTTACTTTTATATGGAGTAGGAATTTTATATTCTAAGTGGCGAGAATAAAGACTAGATTCCAAGGTATTTCATCAAGTACTTTTGAGAATTTATTCCAATCATCACTTGACAAAGTATTACAGTTGTCGACTATAAAGACTCCGTAATGAGAGGATGGGAAATAAGTAACCACATTTTCAAGGGCTATATGAAAACTCTCAAATGCCTAGGAGCCAATGCCACCAATTTATTTATATCTAAATTCTTACCAAGACTTTGAGTTAAACATGAACAACAGAGTCCACAAGGTTGTGAAAGATCTAGAGAATGGAAGTTCATGGCTATTGAAAATATTCTACCAAATGATGTTTGACCTGCTCCTTGAGGACTATGGAACACATAAACCGGGGCAATATTTCTCCTCACTATATCATTCATGAGAGCTCGAGCTGCTAAATTTTTTCCAACCAATTCTCCAAATGTATTTGGAACATACTTCTGAGACAAGCTCCTACACCTAGGCTTGATATATAAAACAACCACTACCCATAATATGTTTTCCATGTCCATAATGATCGATCAATCTTGTTTCAGAAACCATGTCAATATTTTGTCTCAGACAGATTTTATGGTCAACATAGAGATCTAGCTCACCTAAAGGAATTCTTCCTTGTGTATCTGTATCTATACTTTTATGAGATCCACCTAGCTCAATTATTAGGGGAAGTGACTCAGAATTCAAATCTAAAGAAGAAAGATAATGATTTGAAGTTTCTAATGTAGTAGAAAACACCCTTTGAGAACTGTAATAACTTTGTGATGCAAGCCCTTCAATTTTTTATGTGGTCGAATTTGAAAGCCCATATGAGAGGATCCTACTTGCCAAATCCAATATATGTTTTCCTCTAGCATGTATTCTAGACCAATTCCATGGAATCCCACAACCCTTTTTGGGAATATCAATGACTTTTGATTTACCACTTATTTCTTGAAGTCTAGTCTTTTGTGAAACTGTGAAATATTTGTTACTAATCCCACCATGACTACCATAGTTCAAAGCAACTATAACTGATAAATATTAAGAATTATCTCTTGCTTCTCCTTGAATGCACCTCTTAATGCCTTTTAACTTGTGTTTTCTTGACCTGTCGATTTCCCCTGCTGGACAATTTGGGTGATAATGTGATTCAAATCGAGAGGTTGAACAATCCTTATCATCAATTGGTGAGCCTTTCTGTGCTTCTTCATAACGGATTATATCTTTATTTATACAATCGTTATTTTGAAAGAGGTGCGGAGAACAAACCATGAGATCATTTTCTACTCTGTTTTTCAAGTTACCATCCAAAGTATTTGATACATTGTCTTTAGTATCCCTGTTAATGCATCTTGGGGGTAATTCCATTATATAAGCATTATATTTCATTCTCCCTTGAGAATGAAATGCACCACTTGAAAATGTATCATTTCTATAAAAAATAAATTGTTTAGACTTCCTTTCAAGCTCATAATCACTTCTCCAATTTTTAGGACTCTAACGGTGAAAAGAAGTGATAAGGTTAATGAATAACAATCTCAACATAGGGTTTTCCCTATGCACAATATCCTCCCTAAACATAGAGAGGAGGGAAGGAAGATAAAGGATTATTCTATAATATTTGACCTCCCCCCCTTAATGTTGAATGTGGATTGTGTGAAGTTAGAACCTCCTCAAAACACTAGTGTACCAGTAGTAAGTACCAACAAAATTCCACAACCGGGAAAAGGGGATTTTTGATGGAGAATTGAAAGGAGCCACTAAAGTATGCTGCATATAGGATATCCATGAAGACAAATATTATAGTCCAGAAAAATAATATCCCCAGAAACTGTGGACCTGTGACTAAAAATTGTCTTAGCAACATCATATGTCTCTTACTTGGCCTCAGTTATTTTTTATTGCTTGTCATACCCGATGGTTTTGTAGAATTATGGGATCTTGGCTATCTTTGAAGGATTGGACTGAGTTTTTGAATTAGTTCTTCATCTCCTTTAACATAAATATGACATATTACAAGGGATATTATATTGAATTTATTCTTTCAGAGGATTTCCGGTTGAGCTTTATACTTTTCCATATAGAGAATAAGGTCGATTTGAACACAACCTCTTATGGTTTCTTTGCTACTCAAATTTTCTTGTCTTTCTGCTGAATATAATTGATGTTGTGGATGGAATTTTGTGATGATGTGTTGCTTATAGACTACAATTCCTTCATTTTATATGTAACATCATCATCATGCATGTGAAATGGCATCTAATTTGTTTTTATCTATTTTCTTTTAATGTAATTTTATAGTTGGAATCTTAGACCAGTCCATCTTTGTTACACAGGTCATCTTTCCTTCTACATTTCTTGGAACAGGTGAAAATTGGATTTTGATGAAGATTTTTTATATTTTTTGAGTTTGACATTGGTGAGGCTACATCATAGTCATGTCTAAGAATAACACCCAAATAGGGTGGAGAATTGAACCAGTGACTTAACATATAGGAGTGCTTTAAAAACACACTCGATCATTGTCTATCGAAGACCCCGTGGATGATGAAGGAAATTAGAGTTACTAAATACTTAAATTGTGAAGTAGGTTAGTTCTACATTGATACTGTCTAGATATAATATTTTTTATTGTTGTTATTTGTCCTTCATATTTTTTTTTTTCCATTTTGGTTATGGAAGATCAAATATTCTTCCAATAACTAATATGAATCTTTATGAACATAATGGCATCGAATCGTTAAATATTCATAGGATTTTGTTGAAAGTTTGTGTGAGGAGGTATATAGTTTTTTAGTAAATACAAACACAAGTATTCAAGGATAACATAGAATTGAACCATTGACCCATATAATGTCATATGGTTCTACAATTGTTTCCAAAATTATAATTTTTACACCATCTAGTGACATCACTTATTATTTTACTTCATAATGGTCATAGGTAAATTTTTTAAAAGCAAAGGGATGGGTTTGGAAATGATGCTAAAAACACAAATATCCCCATGGAGGTCTAGTGGTATTATTTGCTGAAAAACTAGCATGAGAATGATGATAATCCCTGGGATTTTTCATGAATATATCCATCAAATTTGTGACAAATGCATGATCAACTGCCCTACCACATGAATATTTTGTAAATTCCAGCCCCAAATTGGTTTATGAGACCATAGGGACAAGTGATGGATGTTGGATTTATTTCTCATCCATCCCAACCCACAATACTAAAAAATATAGCCACAACCAAACACCAACAATTATTTCCCTCATTGAAAGCTTATTTAGGTCTTTCACCCAACATTCAAATAGTGACAAACCTCTTCGACATAGAAAAACACAACACAAGGTTATGATCTCCATTGAATCCATCCCCTCTAGTTCCACAGTTTTGGCATAAATAATTTAATCTAGTGGTTTCTCTTTGGGAATCCTTGAAATTAATATAAATTGGCTCATTACAGTGATGAATAAGACAAGTGGATAATGTGATTTCAAAGATACCTTAGCTCATTTCTAGTTTACACTTATTTAAACAAGTGAGTAATGAGATTCCATGTTGCTTACTCTACAACTCTCTCTTCAAACACAATGTGTTCCTTCCACTTCTACCACAACCCTCTAGCTTGGAAAGCACTCACACATATTTCAATATCACTGGCTTCTTGGGTTGGTTATATGGAATTCCATCTATGGAGGCATGTGTTCTCTTAGCATGAGGAAGCATGTCAGAATGACAAGGAAATAACCTATTGAATAAAAAGTATATGTTATGTCTCCCATGCACCAGGATCATGTGTCTTCCATATAAAGTTTTGAGTTTGGACTTTGAACATATGATCAATAGGGTAGATGAAATATGTTTTAATATAGAATGGTTAACCTATAAAACCCCTGCAAGCGACGCAGGTTAACAATGATATATTGGGTTATAAGAGGCACCCCAACCCTTGATAAGAAATCCCATGTGATGTTGTCATACGGGGTCTCAAGATGACTCATGCTAGATTTGTAGGAAACTCCCTTTTACCAGCTCCATGTAGAGGGCCATATTTTCCATACAGAGAGACATACCCCAGACTAGATCCATCTCTTTTACTCAAATTTCTATCTAGAGCCTGAGACTGTAGGATAGCTTCCCTTTTGACTTTAGTGGAATACCCTCTATCTGACAATGGGCATTCGATGCATTGATGCTTATCCTGTAATTGGCTCCAGAGCTTTTTCTTTCTTCTTCTTAGCATTGTGGTAGTCATTCTTAGATCTTTTTAAGTAGGATTGATTCTTGATTTTATAGGGGTGGCCTTTGAAATCACACTTTGTACTGCCACTTATGAATTGAGCAGTCTTGTTGATGTAATTTTGGTCATTTTTTGGACATTATGTAACCTATCTTACCTTCCCAAGGACTCCCTTTGCTCTTCCACTCTTGGATTCAACTCCTTTGTTTCTACTCAAGAAATATTTTTGGAGGTTATTATATTATTTATTATACTTTGGTTTTATAACAGTTATGCATAACATCAAAACCGAGCCTGCCTACCATTTGGACTAATGACCATTCAATAGTGGGGCCTTTTCCTTGGGCTTCGAGCTAACAAAATTTGAAAATAATGTTCACATTCTACAATATGGGGTCATTACAATTCAACCCTCTTGGATTGACACAATTCTCTTAAACCATTGCATTGAAAATAATAAATGATTTAGTATTTTATAATCCAGGGGTTAGAACTGGAATCTTAAATTATCTATGTCATAAATTCACTTACAAATACTGATGGGGGGAATTTTATGTTTGGACAGTTGGAAAGATCTTAAAAAAACAAAATTTACATTGATGTTGGTCATTTTTATTTGTGCTTTAGTATCAACTCTTTTTCTTCATTAGAATTAAGTCCATTTTTTACTGGCAGATAATTGAACACATTGTTTTTTTCCAATTGTTTGTAGTCTTAAAGTGAAATAATTACTGTATTATTGTTTTATGAAAAGAGATACTCTTATTGTGATAAGTTTCAATATTTTTTATTTGTTGGTTATTGTCATGTTTTGAGTTCAGACTTGTGAAATTACAAATTGCATGTCGCTTTATGTGAAGGGAATATATATATATATATATATATATATATATATATATATATATATATATATATATATATATATATATATATATATTCACTGTGGTTCCCTCGAGATCCGTGTTACATTTGCACATAAGTTTGGATATCATTCAGATATATAAAATTTCTATTTTTTAATTTGAATATTTACGTGATAAAGGAAAGACAAAGGTCCCAATTATAAAAAGTCACCCAACAACAACATTGATATTTTTCTTTCATTGAACCTGTAACATATTGCATATGTCTTCATTAATTCTCTTCTTCCATATGCTATCCACTTGTGACATTTCCTTTTCAATATTTGGTGCATTTTCAAGTTATAGGTCATTTGTAGGCTATAAATGCTTTCAGCGTTTCAATTCTAATTGAGTATTTAACTAAACATATTGAGTCTCTTATACGTAACTATTTTTCCCTCCACCCACTTTTCATAAATTCCATAACCATTAGGTAGAGACCTGCATATTCGATGATGTTTTTCTTGTTTAGTAAAATATTGTTGAGACTTCAATTTATTGAAAGTTGTAGAATTTACAATCTATAAAGTTTCAAGATATAATTTTTAGAAGTCTAATTCTTTAAAGGGTGTTATCTCAATGAAAGAGCACCTTCTTTACAAGTAGGAGGTTGGTGGTTCGATTCCATCATGCCCTGGTATTCATATGGAATTGCGGCGATAAGTTTTTGGTGACAGAGGCTCTTTTTACCATCACCAATGAGCTTATGATGACATTTTTTGACCCTCACCAAAATATGAAATGGTGATGGTCAATGAACACCACCATATATATGCATCAATAGTGATGACTATGAAAGGTCTGTCACCATAAATCATTGTTGTTGACATGAAATGGTGAGGGTCATTTTTTGTCATTATATTCATTATTCATGACAGACCTTGATGTCACCAATGAGCTTATGATGACATTTTTTGACCCTCACCAAATATGAAATGGTGACGGTCAAAAAATGACGCCATATATATGCACCAATAGTGAAGACCATGAAATGTCCATCACAAAAAATCATGTTATTCATATGAAATGGTGATGGTCACTATCCGTCATTATAATCAATATTCGTGATGGATCTTAAATGTCACCAAAACACATACTTTCGGCAACGCCACCTTTGGTGACGTTCAGTTTTTTGGTGATAGAGGCTATTGTCCATCACCATTGCTCATATGAAATGGTGACGGTCACTATCCGTAATTATAAATCATTATTGATGACGAACCTTGAATGTCACCACAACCCCTATACTTTCGGTGATGCCACCTTTGGGTGGTTCAATTGTTGGTAGTGAAGCTATTTTGGACCTACAGTTAAACTTATGGTAGCATTTTTCACCCTTCGCAATGTCCTTTTTTTCATAATGAGAAATTCAATCAACACATTACCTAATGATTCTGCAGGGATATTCACTAAAAACTCCTGTATCATATGGTGTTATTATTGTTGAGAAAGGCATCTGAAATATTCTGATACTTTTCTCAAGCCGGAAGAAACTGTAAAATCTTCATGCGTCTCCTTCGCCCTGAAAACTGAACAATCACTGACAATTTTTTGCCTACTTAGGATCCCTATTTCCTTGGGCGTTGTTTCCTTGGGTAATTAGACCTATTCGTCAGAAGCATTATCCAATATTGCCGGTCCATCAAGGCGAACCTCTTACAACACTTCGCTACATGCAATTTAGATGATTACATGGCTGATAGTACCATGCTGCCTTTGAACTCCAATCTCCACACCGATGGATCTCATTCATTTTGTACATAAGTTATTTATGGTAATGGATCTTCGTGGTCCAATTGATTGTGATAAGAAAAATGCTATGAACCTCCCTCCTGATTCCTCGGACTTGGTTGAACCTGATTAGCCTTTAACCAGATAAGCCCGAATTAGTCAATTACATCGAGATTTTCAAACTAGCAGGGGCTCCTACTGACTGTGTGAACCACTCACCGTGACTCAGGATTAGACCCTCGGCTCTTGGTCGATGAACCTTTGGTAAACTAACTTACTTAACTACCATCTGGCTTTCATGATATGCGATTTGTTTTATTAATTTAATTCCGGGGGAAAATTAAATTAGAATATTTCTTGGTTTCATTTCGATGACCACAATTCCTCAGAAACAACAACCTTTAGGCCCCTTATTCAATTTCTAGTGGATACTTTACATTCTTGCTTGGACTTACAAATCTAATGAGTAATGGTATTAAATGCCTTTGATCACTATTCAAATTTAGTTCATATAAAGGTCTTAATAAAAAAAACCATGGTGCTTTTTATTTTTTGAAGATAACCATTTTAAATCGCTTTTTCCTCTTGGATTATATGTGGAGATCAACAAGAAAATTGACTGTACAAATGTAAAAACTGTTAGAAAAATCAAGAGACAATGCAACCGTTCAAATTATATATGGATATGCATGCAATAAATAACTTGAATTTGGATTATTTGATGTGATGTAAAAAATTAAATGTCTGGAAAATATGGACAATTTTCTCTTTGAACTTTACCATTATTAAACATCAATTGGTATTGACTATAAGAAACATTTATGGAAGATGATTGTTGTCCATTCGAAAAAACATACTAAATAATCCAAGACAAACTTTAGTCACTTTAAAATGAACTATATAACTAAATGTAAATGAATCAACAACATTTTTTATACTTGGAAGAAGCATGGTGGGAAGAAACCCTAAGGTAACTATCAACTCCTTTAAGGTTGAAAGTTGGCACTTCGGCTTGGAAGAGGATCTTATAAAAATCAAATACTCTATGGTCACTATGATAAGATTTTTTTTCAATTGATGATATGGGTATCGATTTGAATTTAGAGGATGAGATGGATTGGATGATCTTCAAAACCTGAACAGACATGGATTCTAGCTATAAAATAAATGAGGTCATATCTGGATGAAAATTTACAAAGCTGTAGATGAGTTCGTTTGACTATTGAAATTGGAAAAAATATGAGTGAAGAAAACAATTTTTATAAGTCTTAGCAATAAATTCATTTAATGACTTATAATTTAAAGAAGGGATCAAGTAAAAATCAGAAAATATCATAATAACATTTCAAAACATGGAAAAGTAATTAATAAGAAATACTAACAGATGAAATTTAACACATGGTGCTATTGCAACTGCTCATTATTATGGGATACAACAAATTTCTAAACATATCCGGATTACAAGTGTTTCAATAGTTTCCAACCCTTTCTTCTTCTACAAAAAATTGTCTTTATAGACATTGATTTTTCTATGTGCATAAAACAAGTCAAGCATATCTCTCAAATACATGCTAAAAATTTCCAAACCTATCCGCATCTAAATAATGTTGTTGGGACCATTCTTAGAATAAGGAACAACAAGGATCGAATTGATGGATGGCACTCAAATCACTTATTTGTCATGAGATTTCCCTCTTGAATTCCTGAAAAATAAGATTAAGTAGTCATGAACTCTGGACTGTATGTGAAACATGTGTTGACAGAGAAGAGGTTTTCCTAAATGGGACTTATTTGGGACAAAAAATACTGACACATAAAAAATTAATTTTCATTTTTATGGGCAATTATTTGTAAAACAATTTTTTAAACAGAAAATAATAAATTTCCAGATCTGAAAATTGGTCTCCAAAAAAATTCCTTTGAATCTCTCAAACCATTGCTGTGTAAAAAATTAAGAGAGTTTATTTTAAATGAGTCGGTTAGAAACAAAAAAATATTCTTGTTTTGATTAATTTCTAACTACTCGAGAAGCTGTGCAATGAAGTTACTACTTTTATGAGGCATCAAGTAAAAAGCAAGTTTGTTCATAGAAAATCTTGACATTCCCGTTATTGACATTTTGATAAAAAAATTTCAGAATAATAATGTGATAACAAATGGTTTCACGGGATCTTGTCATCAGTGATGGCACCAATAACTCCTAGATTAGAGGCATGATCAGTTGTAGGCGGCTCAGCTGTGGAAACCTACGAACTAACTTGTGACATGCAATAAACGGACCCATAATGCCAGAACAATTGCAACTTGCAAGCTGAAACTACGGCTTGTACACATTATCTTATATTTAGAAAAATGTATCAAAGTAAAATGCACATACTAAAGAGGTTGGAACTAACATTGCTGTGATTTTAAACCATCGTTCCTACTAGGGATGATGAGATAACGGATGAAAATAAAGTAAGAAATTAAATACTTTTGATTTCCTAGTCTAAGGTGAACCATGGGCATTTGTTAGGTGAAGTAAACCCAATGCAACCATGCAAGCATCTTTTCAGGATCATTGAAACCTTGGATGTATTTGTTTTGGAGAAAAATAAAAAACCTATTTAATGATAGCTCAAAAGAATAGAATATGGATATTTGCAAGGTTGGCTAGTCTTCCCAGGATTCAGGCTTCATTGTGAAAGGGATCCTCATAAGACTTGGCCAGTTACACATTTTTTTCCAGAATTTATCGACGATATAGAACCTATCCAAGGTTGCAATTTCTTTCATAAATACCTCACATCACACGATGTTGTCTGTGGGACTGTACACAAAACAAATGTGGTGAGATATTGGTGTAACAATTGATTCTTGATTATATCAATGTATGTCATAGAAATATGGGACATCCATTCTGGTATAAAAACAGAGTGACTGAGGATGGTTGGTGATATGGTTTGTTCATCATCTTGATTTCTGAATTTTTGGTTTTATATGTTAGTGATGAATTCTAATGATTTCTCCATTTTTTCTGAACGTTCACAAGAACTTGCTCTTCTTTAGTTGAAACAAAGATGGAACAATCTATAGAAATCTATGACAGTATTCTTATTACCTCTTTGTTGGTTGGACAGGACAGAATCTTCTCCTTTAAAAATTTACGAGTTTTTCATTTCCAGGATAAATCAAGAGTAGTTTCAATGTCTGACAAAGTTTCAAAACATCGTCTTTCTTGATGTTCTTCACAATTGTAGTAGGAATTTATCCTCTTGATTGGTTTCATATTTTTGAGTTTTCATATGTGCAATTTGAAAATTTTGATTTACTCCAGTTTCATCTTGGAACATAAACAAAGAAAATAATGACTTATTTGAAAAACATATCCAGATGACATCTCTATCATTTTCTTAGTCGTTTGAAGAATGTTGAAAACAATGTTGACTATCTCCAATCACAAAAAAGTGGTGAATCTTTTGTACATTTCATAAAACTCATAAAATGACAGGTATTACTATCATCATTAAGATTCTTTCAGGTTGATTTCCAGCTAAGGGATCATTGTTATTTGTAGAAAATAGTCCGGACTTCACTTCAAGACTAACAGTCTCTGTACAGTTCTTCCTAATGAAAAAGACATTCCAACATGGCTTCTTTGAGTTCATCCTCCATTAGACCTCATACGTTGAATATCATTCCCATTATTTAAATAATAACTTCCACAAATTTTACTGAGCAACTCTATAAAGATATCTTTATTTATAGTTTACATAAATGTTGAATATAATTTTCAAAGGAGTAAATTCTAGTAGATGGTAAACCTTCATACCAAAGATCTTGCCTTTTATTCTAAGGTTTCTATTGAAATTTTCATCGAAATTCTTCATGAGAACAACTTGAAAGCTATATATATTTGGAACAAATTTATGAAATTTGACCATTGTAAACCAACATCATCCCTTTCCTAATCCTTAAAAACTTTGGCATACAATTTTTCCAATCTATTTGGGGATGGTGATTGAGAAAACCATGAACAGAATCCCGATCTATGAGGCAGTGATGCAGATATGTGATCCGTCTGACAGTTGGATAAACCAGGAAATATCCAGACATTGAGTCTTTGTCCCAATGGGTCATCATGAAGTGCAAGGCTCTCTGGGTCGGTTGAGAATGGAGTCGTCCAGGTGGGCAAGTGTACAACATTTTTTGTGTATGCCCTTTGTTCTCATCGGAGAGAAAGGTGTGATATTTTTTTCTCCCAGGGGACAGTGACATGAGGTTGCATGATTATCCCTGGAGACAGAAAAATACCAAAATGTTATCACTTAAGGAAAGCACTGTATGTGAGAGAAACCTAAGGTAACCTCAAACCACTTTTAGGTTGAAAGTTGGCCAGCAACCTAGAGGGGGATCCTCTGCATGAAAATAAACTACTCTGTAATTACCTTTGTAGTAGAAAGGTTTTTCAATTTAATTGATTTGGACAGTTGATTTGTTGAATTTGAGGATGAATTGGTTCGATGATCTTGAAACCTACGATTGGGCATGGAGTATGTGTCAACCAAATGAGATCACAAATGTAATGAGATTACAAATCACTGAATGTGTGTCCTTTGACTATTTGGGATATTTAGAAGAAAGGTGGACAGAAAAAAGTTTTATAAGTTGTGAATACGGATAATTTAATGATTGATAATTTAGAGAGCATCAAATGAGGATCAATCTCATAAACTGGACATTACATATATGGAAGAAATAATTAATAATAGAGAAATACTAACAAGGAAATGTAACATGAATTTCCTACTAAATTCTCATTAAACACTATAAATACATTCAAGATTTCTTAAACATATCCAAAACTCTAGTGTTTTTTCAATAGTTTCTGTATCCTTTTCTTCTTCTACGGAAAATTGTCTTTGAACAGGCAGCAATTTGCCTAACCATAAAAGATCCAGGAAACATATCTCAAATACATGCACATAGGGCATTTAAATATCTGCATCTAAATTTGATGTTGTTGCTAGAGTCAGATATATAGATAAGGAACAACAGAGATAGATGAGTGGTGGCATCCAAGTGGCCAGTTGCTCCATGATCTTTTCATAGGATTCACACAAAAGGCCAAAAATATCCTTGAAACTCCAAATCCATGACATTTCTTGAAATAAAGAGGTTTTCCTAGATAGGTCCATTTTGAACAAAACAGCTCTTCGATTTCAGGTAAAATTCATTCTCTGTTTGTCAGAGACATTGTTTTGAAAAAAATTGTTAAAACAGAAGACAAGAATGAGACACAAATATCACGAAAAACTAGGTCTCAAGATTCCCTTGAAACTCTCAAACCATTTCATGTGTAAGAAATGAAAGAAGTTTTAAAATAGGCTTTGTTAGCGGTGGGAAACATAATTTTGTTTTTAAAAATTTAATCATTTCTCACTCTTGCTTATTTCCTTAATGTTACTACCACACACGGACAAACAGAGTAAAAGCTGATTTATTACGGAAAAAGCATTGACACTCCCGTTGTCAGGCATTTTTTTTAAATTATAGAATAACAAAGTGATAGAATAATCAACAATGGATAATTCCAACATTTAAACTAGCCTCTTCACATTCCATAAAAAATAATGAGACATAACAAATTATTACTTCTGAATTTGTATATTGGTGGAGTTTTTCATTACCTCTTTATTTTGAAACTTAGTTCATTAGTTTTAGATTACGGATGGTCAAAATTTATTGGTACATGTTTTGGTGACAGTTCATTCAGGGCTTGTTGGTAGGGGGGATGTTAAACGCTGAGTCCCTAGACAACAAAAAATATTGAAATTGACATTTCTTATCTTTGGGATCATGATAGTCACACATGAGTTCTCGGTGTGATCTATATTTAGATATATAATTATAAAAAGGTATATTTTAATGTATTATAAATTCAGATTTTGAGATCAATATAGGGAAAACAAATACGCTCTGGATTTTTTTCAATACCATCTTTTTCTATGTCGTCGTGCCAGTAGTATCGTTTCTTAACGACTGGATATATCCAAAACTTAAGAGGATCAAATATCTGAAAGTGCAAACATGTTTTTGAAAATATTTTGAATTCCTCTTGGTGGGGCGGAATCGTCCGGAGAGATGGGTATTCGGGCATTGGTTTCAACGCTCACTGTGTTTCGGCGACATGAATAACGCCTCTCGTGTCGATCCTAACTGCGGCAGGCTATGCACGCGGGGCAATAACGCCCTCACAGGTTTTGGTCGTGGATAATCGTCGAACGTTGAGGCATATCGGAGGGACATGTGCAAGTTAAAACTCACTTGGCCTCGCGTTGGGGGGATTGTTGAACGTGGATTCATGAACTCAAAATATGTTTAACGACCCAATATTAACATATGAGCAGGATCCTAACTGCGGGCCGTAAGCGTTAATTTTCTAGGTTTTAGTCTGAAAATGATAATGACATGTAAAGATGGAATTAGGGTACGGAATGTTATTTTTGTTTATCAAATATTAAGAAGCGTTCAATTTCTTATGGACGGTTTTATCGGAAAGGATATATTTGAACAGACAAAAAGTGAGTACATTCCATATCATATATTATTGTTAAATTATTTAAAGTGTAAAAGGTATAAAAATTTCAATCCTTTTTTTTAATTCTAATTTAAGCATAAATCTGATTCATTTTTAAAATATTTGCATTTTTTGAAATTTTTACTTTATTTTTATTTTATTTTTATTATTATATATATATATATATATATATATATATATATATATATATATATATATATATATATATATATATATATATTTATTTTTGCGAAAATAAATAAATTTAAATAATTATATACAATGAATATTAAAAATAAAAATAGTAATTCTAGCTTTATTTTATTAAATAGTTCTTTTATTTTATCAGAATAAAGGTATTTTTACAACTTTTTACAAATAACAAGGTTTAACATATGAACAATACTATATTTCATGTCAATTGAGTTTATCTTGGTGGATGGAAAGGACTGTTGAATCCTCGTACCGAAGTTAATTTCAAAGGTAGGATTATATTTAAATTGAAGGATTTAAATTTATTTAACTGTTATAACAATTAAACAATTATTATTTTTCATGGCAGAAGTTGGACAATTTGAGAATTTATATATAAATTGATTATTTTATAATCTTTATTCTAATAAGTTAGTTTTAATATCATTTTTTAAAACATAACTCACTTAATTAAGAAAGTTATAAATATAAATAATTCAGAAATAATTTCAGTATTATTAACATTGGATGAATATAAAGATGAGTTTACACATATTTATCTAAAATACTCATGTAAATGCATTATTAAAAGCAACATTAAGAAATTGAATAAAATATCATGACATCTTAACTATTCACATGATAGAAAAATGCCATGTGTCTTAAATGATTTTCCAATCTATTCCTACAATTTCTTGAGGTGATAAACATTTAAAAACATGGAATTGTCTCTAATGTTTTTAGACAAATTCTAGATCTATCATCATTTTTTATGAATTCAACATGTTTTGACATTAGTTGTTAAAAATAAAATCTTTGAGTAGTAAGGACTAGATAATAAATAGAAAGGAAAATTATATAAATAAGAACATTGTTAATTACAAAGTGAAGATTTTAAATGGTGAATATCTTTAACATTGTTTTTCATAAGAAAAAAACTTGTACTGCTGAAGAACATATATGTTGCGGGACAAATGGGTATGTTCATAGTTTCTACTTGAAAAAAGAAAAGCTGAAAATAATATATAGATATGAACCCTCCATTTAAAAAATATGAACTTAAAAACTATATATACAAAACTGTGCCAACAGATCAGTTCCACCACTCCTAACTATAATTCCATTTCATTATCTCTTAGTCATACATTCCATACCATGTCCATTATCAGGTTGGGATACAATAGGGTAGTTGGATCGCTTTCAGTTTCGTTTAAATTTCTGGATGGTTTTTGAACTCCAGGATTTGTAAGTTCCATGATATCATGATATTATTATTATGAGTATAGCCTATTGAAAGGCCATTAGGATGTAAAGGTAAATATTTTAGACATCTAGCTTCTCTTAGTGTTGTTGATTCTAACAGCTAGTATTAGAGTTGTAGTAAAAGTTATTATATGATGATCAGTATAGTTATAGATACATGAGAGTTCTATGGGAAATATGGAAAAAACATGAAGAAGAAAAGTACTCATATGCATTAGGGAAGTCAGAATGCAGAGACAACCTACACTTGTAGGAACACAACATCAAATCTAAGAAGGAGATCATAGGACATGTATATGGATTATAGTTTAAATCGGAAGAAAAGTTTGTTTTGTATATGCTAAATCATTATGTTAATCAAGGAAAATGAAAATTTCAAGGAAATAAAGATATGTTATAATTGGAGAAATTCATGCCGGATCAAAGTTTATGGTTGATGTGTATGGCATTAACTAAAACTAGAAAATGATGAGGCTATTGAATTCCATCTAGATTTGTTAAGGTCATATTTGAAAAATTAGGTTAGAAGTAAGTTGTGTTGAAAGGCTAGGTTAGTACACATTTGGAAATATATAAGGAGAGAGGTTAAGTAGCGAGAAAATGAGATCAAGGTATGGATCAATAAATAGAGATGGCAGAAAGATGGTCATATGGACAGAAAACAAATATGGAATCAATGGTTTGGATAATGAAGGAGTAAACATGTGATGAGGCAAATGGTGTATGACAAAAATGAACATATGAGCACCTAAGAGGTTTGACCTTCAAAATTTGGTGTATTTCCATGGCAGATTTATGGGATCTCTTATTGATGCATACATGTTTCATAGGAGAACATATTTTTGTGAGGATTTAAGACTTTGATGAAACACATGTAGTGTAGTGGTGGCTGGATTCCTTGACTTATGGGATGGACACTTAAAGATAGTTACATGTGTGAGTGTATTGGTGTATGATATAGATTGAGGGGGGATCGAGACATTTGGGTGAGATGGTTGTTAGATCATGAGGACTAGGTTCGTCTCTTGGGTGTAAGACTAATAGAAGTTGTTAGGGCAGTTTGGTGACTTGACTAGGTCAAGTTAGTAATGGCCTTCATTTTAATTTTATGATAAACCATGGGTTTTCCCATGGTGACGTGATGTTGAATATGCTTTATTTAAAGGTATAAAGACCTAGGCGAATGTGAGATATTAGGTGATAATTGGCTGATGAATGATTGAGTTGAGGTTAATCTCTTTTGAGTTAATTTTAAGAGGGATTATTGGATGGGACCAGTTCAGCTTGGCCAGAGATGATTGTGATGATTTTAACTCCATATTGTTAGAACCACATGGATTTTCCCAGGAGTGTTCATGTTGAATATAAGACTGTTAAAGAACAAAAATGCTCAGGCAGGTACCTCATGGCCATTAGGATCTAGCTGATAATGTCTTTAGAAAGGGCATGACCTTCTCTTGTTGCTTGGTAGATCCTAATAGGAAAATGAAGAGCCTAGATTTAGAAGGATGATTAGCTTTTTGATTTCATTCAAAATATATATAAGATGGGGATCCATTCAAAGGCTTCAAATTCCAGGTCAGGCAATGGAAATCATAGGTTTAGCCTAAGTGTGAACTCGGTCTTAACAGTCCAGTTGACAGAGTTGTGAACCACCCCCATCACACCATGGCGTTTTGTAGGTAGCTAGAAATATACAAAGAATCCATAGAGATATAAATTAAACCTTATCATTTCGACATATCTTCCATGAGAAAAACATGAATATAATGACGTCTTTGATTCAAATATAATACAACTACAAATACCATGAGAGGATCTCCTTGACTAATAATATGAAGAAACTGAGGATTTCTTTGTCAAAATATGGTACAACAAACATTATCTGTTTTTCCTTTTGGGTTTGAAATATCGTATTTTGCAAGATTTTTAGTAACCCCTATAGTAATTCTGAAGGAGGATTTTTGTGCCCTAGAATATACAGGCATTTAAATAATAAATATTTTATGGGTTCAGAATATAAAGGAAAACAGAGACCTAAATAGTTTTGTCTAAGTCCAGTTAATTTGTGGATCCTCAAGATGAATTTATTCCAACGTGGAGACGAGGAGAATACGAAGTGAATATTAATCTCCATGGACTTTGTTGATGGACATGATATAAAGAGATGTGAGACCGATTCAAAATATTTAAGGTAGATGAGTAATCATTTTTAGCACACAAATCCTTTTTAAATATTGTCATATGTCAATAGCTTATTTGTATGAACATTCACAGTATTTTGTTATTTTAATTATTTATTATTTTCAGACATCGGATGCAGGTCTCTTGGTATATTTTAAGAGAATAAATATTCAATGTAAACCTTTTACCCAAATTTAGCAGGAGAACTATTAAAGAACGTTTTTAGAACAAATGAGACAATCATCATCTTTGAAAGGTAAATTGTGATGAGACAGGATAATATGTGTGCATTAGTTTGGCTTAGGAGATTATGTTGGTAGTGCATTCCTTGTATTTAAGGGTACATTAGGCTAAAATTTCCATCAACAGAAAGAGACCTGGTGTAGAAAGATCTACAAGATTTATATAATAAATGATCATCACCTTCTTATTATGACTAATCTGAATGCAACACTTTTCATTCAGTATCCATGACATATATCTCTGACAAAGTTGAATGATCTAACCAGTACCTACAAAAATTAAATATTCTGCGGTTTTTTGGAGAGGATGTGTTCTAGTGATAATTGAGTTTTCCCAGTATTAGAATTAAAGAGATCAAGCAGGAGAAAAAAATGGACAGTCGATTTATATGAATTGGAGTATTAAAGGATACTAAAAGAAAAAATACTTTCGACATAGCCTCAAAAATATCTATATAAGTGTTTATAATTATAAATTATAAAAATAAAATTTATAATGAATTAAAGTGTTCACTTATTTGAAAATTAAACATAGAACGTGTTTCGGTGTGTGTGTGGTTGTGTTGTAAAACTATTTTGTTGAAGGATATTGGGAAATTAGAGATATGCGTGTGAATACTTATAATGTATAATAAATTTTCACGGTTTTAAGTAAGCAGTCTAATCATTATTGGCTTGTTTGTATATTTCATTAATCTTCTAGGTCATTTAAATTTTCAATTTAATTATTTTTCAAATTTCAAAAAATATAAAATATATATTGCATGAACAAATTTTAGATATTTTGTAGAGGTTGTGGTGTTTCTATACGTTATAAAAAATGATGCTTTGTAAAGCCGTTTTTGTTTTGTCATTGTCTTCCACTGGAAACTATACTAGCGATTTGAAAAACTGAATCATTAGTCAGTACAAATAGGTGTAGGATAGCATGAGAAGTATCATTATGAGATGCAAGTAATATTGCATGTTATATGCTATGTTAAGCGAAACAAAATGGCATGAACTCTATCGTTTCAGTGGCTGACTATGAAATGCCAGCCATATGGAAATGCCTCCGAACTATGAAAAGAAGTGAATGAGCTAGGGATAATTTTAAGGATGAGGTATCTTAAATTTAGTAACCTTGGTAGAATCTTTTAGTCCTAAATATCACAATTTAAATGTTTGGATGATGAATTTTATAAAAATATTTATATTTCTAGTATTTTATATTAAACAATATATAATATTTGTGATTGCATTGAATGAGATAATTTCTTAAATAGCATTGGGCGAAATCAATTTTGAATAGGATAGCAGATGTTTTATTTCAGGACATATAATATTATTGCCCAAATAATTTAACCCTAGGTAGTCCTAATAGCTAGCCAACATGGTACATTGATAGGCGCAATAATTTGCCTAAATGGGTTGTGCCTTTTCCTTTGTGAATTGATGCTTCAATTTTTTCAATCATAGTTTTAAAATGTCTCTATGTTCCAATGGAATATTCCTTCTTTATATTTTAGTTGGGTTTAGGAGGATTTTTTTTCTTTATTATCTTCCTAATCTTTTTGGGTGTCTTTACAATAATAGTCTTTGACACTGCGATGAAATCTGAGAAGGAGCTGAAGTCTTGCATTACTAGCCCCGAGTGTGGAAAGGATCAAGGATCTAATTACCTTGAGGGATATCCCCATCGTGGTGGAAAGGCATTTGTGTAAATATGAATTTAGTTCTTGTGGTTAATTTGATTATATGTACTTAAATGTATCACGCTATTTTTGTGGTTGTGAACAATTTGTGGTGGCCTTAGGATCTGTTCACCATGTACAACAAAATGATCAGAGGTTCTAAATTTTCATGAATTCAAAGTTAGAGGATTGGATTGAAACTAGGATAGTTGCGTAGATCTCGTCTTCATGATTTCGGTGCCATGAACGATTTGAAATTGATGTCGTATGAAATTGCGTTCTAATGAAAATGCCAAACAAAGTAAAATTAACGTGATTTGACAATTTGAACACGATGAGATCGACGAAGATGGAATGTCTAGGTCAACAAAGGGGAATGTCTGATCAGCAAAGAATATTCACGAAATATTCTTTCTGGAAGGTTCTCCAATGGGTGGACAAGTGTCCTTCCTTTTATTGGTGTGGTTTGGAGGATTGATGAGGAGCGCCATGTGGCCATACAGGGATTTTCCATGTCCCCAAGGGTGTACTTCTCGGAGGCTGATGGGTTGTGAGGCTTGACACCCAGACCTCCATCGGGCACCACACAAACCTTACCACCTACCTGTCGTTTAGTTCTTCGCCTCCATGAGGTTGCGATTTGTATTATGGTTTAGTGGCCACATGGGGGTTGGGGGCAGGCAGTGAGGTACAACCCACTGAATTCTGCTGGCTGTCCACGGACATCGGACAACTCCCAGCACGCGGTCAATACCTAACACAGTGGTCTTCAGCATATTCTCCCGGTTCAAAAGGTTTAAAAGTTGTGTAGTGGATAAAGTGCTCTAACAATTATGATAAACACGGTTTGGAGGTGCATGTGGCCACCACCCAATGACTAACATAATGCCTGATCAATTGTGGTAGAACAATTAGTGGGTGCGGCTAAGTGGCAATGAGTAATTTTAACTCAGTTCATGTGAAGTTCTCTTTTTAGTGGGCACTGGGATCAGGCAAAGAGTAGAGCTGTCAATTTTCACCCATTACGAGGTGAGCAAAATTGTTTGGACTGAACCGGAGCATTCTAAAGCCATTGGTGCCAAAAGTGACCATTAGAGCAGCAGCAGCAGTGCCTTAACGGACTGAGAATAATGAAAGAGTGGACAAGCCATTTCCAGGAGTTCGACACGTGAGATGTAGGCAGGAGGGTGAGGAGCCGCCATCATGCTTGCTGTCATTTCATGTGGTTACTTATTTCTACGCTGCCTGCTTTTCGGTGTTATTTATACTTTTATTATGCTTCTAATTCAATAAAAATCATATACAAATCATGGTCGGAACTCCTTAATCCTTGAACAAACTAGACAAGTATGCATGTTTGTAAAATGAAAGACACTTAGCACAACAAAACTAATAATTCATTTCAGATCAGGTTGGTATGTCAGAGATAGGGTTTTTTACTTTGATGAGCGTGATAAAATTTTAAATAATTATTTGCTTCCCATTTTGCAAGTTTTGGGATGAACTTCTGAGAACCAAACTCAAGGAGAAAGAAAATTGGTGGAGATTTTGGAAGGTCTCAAAAAGACCAAAGAGAGAAATATTGCCACAATATCCACCACCTAGTTCTTACTCCTAAAGAAACTTGAATCTCCATTAAACACGCTTCATGAGAAGGAAAATTCATGAAAAATTTTACCTAAGGAGGAAGAAAAGTGTTAAAGAAAGCATTTCTGACATAGGCGAGATGGTTAGGGTGTTATCCAAAAGAAGAAATGAAATTTGGAAGGAGAAGATCAGCGCTCCAAAAGGAAGGACAAAAGTTAATATTCCAAAATTTGCATAACAAATTATGGAATGGTACACTATTATAATAAATAATAGGAGATGAATAAAATAGATAGAAACCCATGAGTGAGAATAAAATGCCATAGTGGTCGGACAATATATTGGACTTAATTTTGCACCTTCCGGACGAAAAAGGCAAATGCATGAGAGCAAGAGTCATGAGACAAACTAATGATGTGGCCATGAAAGTGTAACATGAAGAGCAGTCTGGGTTCAACGAGAGGAGAGAATATTCTTTGCTGGAAGAAACCTAATGTGTGGGGTCAGGGCGAAAACATTCACTGCATAAAATAGAACAAGTAGCCATAGTGAGACATTTTGAGCATATTGACTCTGAATGCAGGAACTATTTCATACTCCGGTTGTTGGGCGAGTTGCGGTCTTGCTTAGCTGAGGATTTTGTTTAGGATTTCCTCTCCCTTCTTGAGAACTCTTAGAAGGATTGCACTTCATTTTACTCCACATCTTGTCAGAATGACCGTATTCGATCCAGCACATTATTTCTGCTAGGTAATGTAGTGTTGGTCGATGTTGCGATGGAGGTTCCCAACATTCATGTCTCATATTTGGACTTCTTCCCTGCGGAATATTAGTGAGAAGGTTTCCGGAGGCTTTGTGGGTGCCGACGTGGTAGAAACATCTCCATCATGAGCAATGGTGATCTGTTATCCATACTATGTTGTTCTAATTTTTGTAGTGAGGGGTTGCCTGGACTTGGAGAGGAGATCTTCGGTGCTTGGGATCTAAACACTTGTGATAGATCTGTTAGAGGAGATTATTTTAGATTTCATCATGTTCAACCATATATTCTGACATTTGTTGAGTTCCAGTTGTTTGCCCATCAACTCCGGCATTTACTGTGAGAATTGCCATTTGTACCATGTATTCACCTTAATCCTCCACGGAGATGGTGTTTGTATTGGATATTTCTCCAAGGTTGGGAAGCTTTCTCCCCTCATTTATTGACTGAACATTGTCATATCATTACATTGTCATATATTTTTTGCAAAATATCTCATATAAACTCGCATTATAGCTTGACACACTTGCCCTTCAACGATGTTTTGTCACTTTTGATATATATATGTTCCATTGAGGTTGCATTGCCTTTCAGGTAAGAGGCTCTTGCCTCAGCGTGTTTGTATATTTCTGCTATATTGTACAATTATTGTTCTTGCTGTTCCTTGTGTTTGGGTTATAAGAACAGGCATCATTCCATTGTATTGCCCCATCAATTTTAGTTCCTCATCGGGCACTGAGACATCTGGTGGGGAGATACGCATTTGTTGTACCTAGAAGGATTTCTTTGGAGGCCTCCTCTTAGATTTAGCACTTAGACATATTTTTATAAGATCTTCGGGTCCTGGTTTCAATTCTTGTAGCAGCCATTCTAATCAGTTTTCAGGCTCATACTGCTAGCTATTCCAGTTGGAATATTAAATTGGTAGCCAAAGCAACTTTCTTGGCTTTCATTTTCATGGATCTGACTTCAGAAGAGATGAGATTATAGAGGGATGGGTTTTGTCTCATCATATTTCAGATCCATGAAGAACACTCCCCAAGGAAGGATAAGCGAGAAGAAAGAGCAAGAACTTGTTGCACTTCCCTGTTATAAATTCAAGGAGACAAAGAAATAAGTAGGGAAAAAGAACCACATATTTTGGAGGAGAAAAGGATAAACACAGAAAATGCTTCCCTAATGCAGCATAAAGGGCAAGCAGCTACACATCGTACGTATCAACTAGGTCATGTGAGATTGCGGAAAGGAGATGGAAGAAGAAGAGGTTGCTAGGAGGGAAATATTACAGTGATTTCCTAAGGAGTATGAGTCTCAAACTCAGAAAATTTCAGGTCCATCTCGATTTTTGAGTTTTGCCAAGATGAAGGTGAGAAAGGAGGATAGCAGGATAGGTTCCATCTATATCTACCTTTGAGTTGAGTATGTTCTGACCAGGCCCAGGTGGAGGGTTGGAAGACCTTCTTGCTGACCTTGATGCTCTTGGAGATGAAGCCATCAGGAATTGGGCCATTTGAGAGAGTAGAGCTTATGCTGGATGGATAATTGAATCCATTTTCTTTGAGAAATGTAAACATTGCATCTTATTCAAGTTTTATTAAGGCATTAGTGAAAATAATGATTGATGATTCATGAAACACAATGTGGTGGAGAAAAAAAAGAAGATGAACTAAGCACGACATGAAAAACTTGCACCATACTTTTCAGGAGAAACACAGCATTCTCACCTTTTGAGCAAAAGACATGGAATGTCTTTTACAAAGGATCCAATCACGTTGGAAGTTGCCCATTCATGATAGCAGAGATTGAGACAATTCTTTGTTATCACCGAGGCAGGTTCTCAGTGGAGGAAAGAGGGAGCCCTTGCTCCAAATAGAGGGGTTTCTTACGTGTTACAAAGAAATTGGGATCTCTGTGGAGACAAGGGGCACAGCTCATGTTTTACATGTGCCATTGTTGAGGAGTGATGAGACCATGGAGACACGGGAGAAAGGTGAGGAGAAGGAACAACATCATGGGGATAGGAGTACACATCCCTATTCATTTCTGGAGGTTGATGCATAGCTGGAGGTGATTGGATTCATGGTGAAGGCTTGTAGACAGATTTTTCCATTCATATAGCAATCATCTCTTGATGATGTCTCATATGGAGAAATTTTGCCGGAGACTAATGGATGTATATGGGGAATGGATGCTTCATGTTGAGACTTATCAGTTGTAGGAGGAGTGGGGCCATGGGACTTGATCTGGTGCTGGTCTTGATGGAGCCTGCTGAGGAAGAGGGGAGCAATTCCTCAACATCATCGATCTCCCACTTTCATTCCAGATTGGTTGCCATGGACAGGTAGGGAAAGAACGGACCTTCCAACTTGCATCTTTGGCATGAAGTCTGTTGAAGATGATGGCTCTCTTGTATGGCAGAGGGCTCCTGAATGTGGACAGAGTATTCAAGGATCTTCATACTTTCATGATCTTGGATGACCATTACTGAGGAGAAGATGGCCCAGTTAGATATGGGTCATCTGCTATCATGAGTAGATATTCTTTCCTGAGTTCTAAGCTCAGAGGTACCTACAATGACTCGGGAGATTTCTAACCACCCCAGTTACACTTCTTCTATGAGAGCATAACACACCATCAGCAAGGAGGGTATTTTGGAAGGGCATTGGGGATATATAAATATGTCTGGATATGGGCATGGATCAGACAGATGGAGGAAGACACATGAATCTCTTTTGGAGGGAGTTAACATAGCCAATTTTTTCCTCTGGGGAAAGAGAGGAGGACTCATCTATGAGCCATGTTGTTTATTGAAGAAAAACATATGGTAAGGGTGATGATTGTTTATGATTATTTATATGATGTATGTCATAAACATATATGTGCAGGATGTTTGCTCAGGGTCATTCTTCTGGCCACAAACCATGGTCTAGTTGAGAATGCCAACATGATTCAGTGTCATTTCTGAGATGACAGGAAAGAGGCTTATTATGAGACATGATCATGCACGTTTAAATAATGGACTATATACTTATGAAGTTGGAGTAAGAAAGAAAGGTTTGGGGACCTCATTTCTCCGGTATCTGTTAAGTTGAGGAGATGTTGCGTTGGTGCACCCGAGGGACCATTATTGACACGGTTGTTGCGCCGTGTGGCAAGCATAGTTCTCATTTTTTCTATACATTGGTTCTATGCTGGGTTTGTCTTTATGAGTAACATCTTGAGAAAGACACGTGGGGTGGATGTGTCCTTTGAGGAAGAATTCTCACACTTTTTTCATGTTCTAGGGGAGCATGGGACATAGTGGTTTACTTAACAACACATTTTTGTCTGACGAGATGGACATTCCCGATGAAAATATGTATATTATAGTGGTTTCGTTCATCATATATAGTGTTGAAGCCAAGTTGAGTTGCGACGTTGAGAGAATCTTTAGGGGTCTAGTATCGTTATTTCCATAGAAAGCTTATTGTATTAGATCAACATAAACCTCCAGGAGAAACATCAGGCCAGACAGAGAATGGTTCTTGTACGGATAAAAGCTACATTATCTCTGAATACGAATTTTAAACATACCCCTTCATGAGAATGGGTGGAAGACAGTTTCCAAAATTTCCCTGAACAGAAGAGTGACTAATTTTGCATGGATGATAACAACAAGGATGAGATGCTATGGGAAGATAATTCCCATCAGAAATTTTCAGATCAGTTCCTCCAAAGAACCTCAAGACATCACACTTTGAACATCTCTTGAGTATCTCATGACATGATGATGGCTTGACTATTGCTGCATGCGAGAGCAGAATGTGGAAGCTGTGATTGATGAATAGTTTCCTTGGAGAATAATGTACATGGATACTCTGGGGAAAATTGCTGATGATATCCTTTAACATGAGAAAAATGCTGAGAGGAAGACTATAATATTCCCAGGCCACCATTAAGCAAATTAAATATGATTTTTTCTTCTCATCTGGAGATAGAATAAAATGGGTAAAATATTACATGGTAAAATACAATCCTCATAATGAAGGATCATGGATGCTCTTAATTTTTCATCTTCAGTGTGGGACAAATACATGAAACAAGTTCAAGATTGACCAAGTCAATAATCTTTTGGGGACCATGCAGAAAATGACGTTTGAAGATATTGTTGTGGAAAACCTAATAGCAGAATAGAAACAAAAAGACATTAATTATAAAAGATGGACAACCATAGTGGAACATACTGAAAATATTGGTTCGTACGAAACTATTGCATCATTCAAACTATTGATGAGTTGGTGGTATATAGAGAGATTCTTGTTGAGATTTCCTGTTGAAGAACTCTTGAAGAATTTAACTAATTTCTCCACACTATTGACAGGCCAAAGCATTGTTGATCCTTTACGATGCTTCTGTTTAGTATAACGTAGTGTTGTAGTGTTGTAAATAGAAGATTCCACTACTTTTTTGTTCATACATATATTATCTTGAGAGGATAGAACTTCTATTCCTCGGATGGTAAGAAAAGATTTCAGCTTTATTGTAATTTGTCAAGGCCAACACGATATCCATCCCATATCTGATGTGATCTATTCTCCATACTATGTGTTCGTTTGCCAGTGAGGGAACCTACACTTTGGAGGAGAGATCTTGATGCCGGGATCATGCATGATAGATGTGTTGGAGGTTATTTCAGTTGCACGTAATATCGGTATCTCCGGTATTTACGGATGCAACTGTTGTTTGACAACTCAGCCATTCTGTAGAGTAGATTTGTACATGTATTCATTTAATCCTCCAGGGATTTTTGTATTAAATGTTTGGGATTGAGGTGTAGCTTCTAATTTATTGAGTTGATAATACATCATATCATTCTGGCTATATGTATTTTTGTTACGTTATCTCTCATATAGCTTCAAGTGTAAGCATTTGCCAATATGTGATGTTTTGCCACTTTGTCCTGCATAATTCCATTGAGGGTAGCATTACCTTACATGAAGCTCTTTATCAATTTGTATCTACGTGATGATATATTATAAAATTATTGGATATACATGTCTGCATGTGTTTCTAAGTTAAGAATAGTATTTTTGATTCAAACTTACATGTGCTTACATTGGACTGGGTCCTCATCGGGCACTTTTAGAGGACATCTAGGAGTGGAGATATGTTTAACCACTGCTAGAAGAAGTTGTTGGAGCCTCCTCTTGGTTTGAGACTTAGACATATTTTTATAAAGATCCCAGGTCCTAGTTTCAATTCTTGTAACAACCATTATTGGAAAATAGTTTCAAATTATTTATGCTAATTATTTCTAGGGTGGAATATTGCAAAGATCTCTGGGATAACATGATGAAGAACAAAATAAAAGAATGATAAGGAGAAATGGAGGTAATGTGGAAGCCTGCAACATATTCACCCTCATCATCTCTCATCATCATCCTCCACTTCTGTGGGATGCCATCAGCCACAGTCCAGGCATTTAAGCCCCGTCTCCTTTATTGTGATGATAAAGTTTGGATTGTAATACTGTGTTAAATATAAATATGAACAAGATAAATGTGGATTAGAAAATTGAAGTCTATTCCCAAAATACCTGTGCCCAGACCAGTGGACATGCAGAAAAATAATTAAACTGCTGAGAATGAAGATGCAACATTTATTTGGTGGGCAGACAAAGGAGAAATCAGAAGCTTTCTGGGTAAGATTATTCCCTATCATGAGCAAGGACTGATGACAGGCTCTTAAACACTTGGAGGTTTTATCCATTGACTCATATGCAGAAATCCATCATGAACTTGGGGCTTTAGCGGGTTCAAGGACAAAATGTGCAAAATACACCAAAGAATTTTGGAAGAAGGAGCTCTTTATTGGAGGTTGGATTTACCGGAAATGAACACTTTGATAAAAATAATGGGAGGCTTACAGACAATACCTAAAGCACCATTGTTCTCATATTGCTTGCAGTCTGAATGGTTGTCATTCCATGCACACATCCAGGACTGAGGAAAAAACATTTCTGAAGAGGTAGGAGAAGCGATAACATTTAAGGTGAAGGACTCAAGGAAAAGGACATTCAGGGATAAAAACAAAAAGTCATCTGTTAAGAGAGGAGAAAAAAGTGATTTGTAAAAAATTGGTACAAAGGAAAGAATGTGATAAAACTCATTGTGGAAATTACATCCTAAGTTGAAGACAAAAAAGGAAAAGCCCAGTAACAGAGAAGGCATGGAAAACTACGCACAAGCAAGCATGATTTGGGGATAAGTTAGGGGTGATGAAACTTATTAAATCACAACCATGAGCAGAACATGGAAGGAAAAATTGAGGAAACTAGCTTGGTGCAACTACATCAAGCATCTGGTGCACTGACACTCCAAATTGAAAGAAATAATAGAAGTTTAGTGACTTTGAACATGGAGATTAGCATAAACATACCAATATTGACACTTTATGTAGGCATTTGGGTCACAAGAAAGCTTAATCTATGAATATTTAGTCAAAAAACTTAACCTTGGATATACATAAAACATACATCATTGAGTTGTATTTTTAAGGATGAAAATCTGTAGGTTTTAATGCTGTATTGAGGTTTGCAATCGTGCAGAACTTTGTTGACATAGTTGAATTAGATGTGGTTCTTGTTGACATAACTATTGTATTGGGGATTCCTTATTTTATGATAGGGAAATCGATCATATCACTGAGAACAAGTACCATTTTATTTAAAGATATGCAAGGAGTTCATTGTTAGAGCACATAGCAAGACAAACATTGCTTTGGTAAATGTTTGGACATATGAAGTGGTGAAGCAATTCTGGTAAGAATTTTGTTCTTCTTATGATTAAGACTAAAGATGATAGTAATCATGAACCTTTTGAAGGATGAAGTCTAAGTTGAAATCGAATTTATACGATGTGGTTAATGGACATACATCTTGGATATTTGAGGAGTAACATAAGTTTCTCAAAAGAAATTCAACATGAGATTCGATTCTTTGACAAGATTGTCCTCTTCCAAAACATTGGTATGTATTGCATGTCGATAATGGAGAATGTTGAAATAAAGGCAGGCTTAAGAGATGTTGGGTAAGATGGACGGGCCAAGCACCTGCTTAAACAAGTTTCACCCATAGTCTTGATACAAAAGGATGAGACTTGGCACATGTGTGTGGAATTTGAGCCTAAGACATACAGATTATGACAAAAATACGTTATCCACTCCCAATAATATATGATTTTGATCGGATGAAAGAAGCAAACTTTTCACTGAATTGAATTTATGGATGAGTATCAATCAAGTAAAATAGGACAATCACTATGAAGGCATTTAAAGCAAAGGGACTTTTAGGTAGCTGAATTCTATGCTTTAGTTTATCTTGTACAGAAGCTTTCATGTGATTGCAGATATTGTTGTGATCATTCCTTGATGAATTTTTAGTTGTGTGAATAGGTAACATTTTAATTTCTGACAAAAACAAGAAAGAATGTCTTGAAAAGAATGGATGACTGCTTATGATTTCAAAAAATGTGAGTTTGGAAAGACTTCTTTGGTCTGTTGGGACATATTGTAGGAGGAGGAGTATTGAGGATTTGATCCTTATAAAGTGGAAAACTAATTTATGAATTGGCCCACATAAAAACAATTCTTGGTAGGAGTGCATGTGGGGTGAAACCAATATTGGAGGGAAGTTTATTTTTCTCTTTTGTGCCATCACGGCTCATATGGTAGAAAAGTGTGAAGAAAAGTTCCAATGGGGAAAACGACAAAAAGCTTTCTTGAAATTAAATGCAAGATGGGTTAAACTCTAGTCCTTGCATTGCCAACTTTGAGACGACTATTAGGATACAAATCGTGCTGGACAGCTACTTTCATAGGCACAGTTCTTTGCATCTGGTAAGCTTATCACCTTTCATTCGAAGAAAATTTTTAATGGTGTTGTGATTAATATCCTACATGACAAAAGAAATATATGCGTTGGTACAAAATGTCAAGAAATTTGAAACACTGTGATGGGGTAAAGATACTATTGTACCTGCTAATCACCAGAAACCATTACAGACATTGCAATTCTGGCTTAAAAGTGCAACAATCGAGACCATTACTAGAATTGGATGGGATTTCTTCAACATTCATGATTGATTGCAAGGTACAAAAAAGTAACGATATTCAATAAATTTATGAATCATAAGTTGAGATGAAAGTCATTGGTGCTTCTACTTTGTGAAAAATGATTATGTTGTACATGAAATTTACATAGAACAAATGGTATACACATGACATTGATTTTCAAAGATGTATGTGCTAGTTTCGTGAAGGAATCAAGGTGAAGAAAAATATTGTCACATGCATAAAAATTTGTTGGTTTCATTTGGGAAATCTATGTATTCCAGGAAGAGGCTAAGTGTCATGAGAGAAGCTCATTCTTCTCTTGTGTTGGACACTTTTGAGTGAAAAAACAATAGGCGCATCTAAAGGTATTTTTATTGGCCTCACATGATAGATAGTGTGTCATGTTTTAGAGGTTGTTCTATGTATTATAGTAAACTGGTGCTGACAGACTTGGATTGCTTGCCTTTGCTTATTGATATCATCAAAGGTAGGGAGAGCGTCTACGTGGACTTTGTTTGATCTACCTATCGAAAAAAGCGTAATTATCATTTTTGTGGTTATTGAATGAATTCGATGAAATGTGCCTGCTTTGCTATGCCATGTAAAGAAACAGTTATTGCTGAAATTTAATTCAAAATGTTTTGAAATCATTTCTTGGATTGCCCTTCTATTATTGTGTGAAGTTCAGGGTTCATTGGGAATTTTTTGAAATTCAAATCTAGTGGAGAATTATGAACAAAAGTTGAAAAAATAGTACCGCTTTCCATCCACAAATAGATGGAAAAAACAAAGTAGGCGGGACATAATAGTTTTGTATTGAGAGGATATTGTAACAAATATCCTAGGATTGTGGGATGAACTGTTGCATTCTGGTAATAGCCTGGCCATTGAAAAAATATATAGCTTTGACCTGCCTTTTTAAGTATGCTTTGGGTATTTTCCCAAAATTTCCATTAGACTTCATGTTGGGGAAAGGATGTTGCAATTGGTAGAACATGGTGTTGTTGATAAGGCTCGAAATTTCATTGAAGAATTTAAATTATACATCAACAAGTTCAAGAATAGCTTGAGAAAATTAAATAAAATAAAGAGATATAAGAAAAACAATTTGAGTCTTAAGTTTCTGAAAGGATATGAGGTATAGTTGCACATTATGCAGAAAGGATGCAGTAGGGTAGGTAAAAACACAAAGTCATTCGCTGGTCCTTTCAAAGGTCCATAATATAAAGTTGGTAATAGTATTCCCAGACATTTCCTTCTTACATGCAAATGTATTCAGTTGTTAATGTTGAACTTACTTGTACCAGGCCACCTTTGATCGAGTAGGTGGGAAGTGATGTTCAACTACCTTCTATTGAATATTTCTGTAGAATTTTAAGATGAGCTCAAAAAGAAGATACGATTCTGACGGGAGGACTAGAGCATCAAAGAAAGTGTTGACTACCTTTGGTGAGAGCAAAACTAATATACAAGAAAGGAAAAATGGATGGAGGTTGGAAAAGGTGGGGGATGCCCTCATCCGAATAGGTAATCAGAATATGAGATCCAAGCTTCCCAATGGGGAGGAATGATCGGGGAGTTCATAATTTTTTCCTAAAGTTCAAAGTTACGGGGATTGGGTTGGAAAGAGAACAGAATGGTTATATATCTCATCACTGCTTGATTACGACGGCGAGCAGTTCCGTCGATGTCATAGATGGGGAAGATATAATTAGGTAGAGGCCAAATAGGTAAAAGCGCAACGAGTTTGATGACCGAGGTTTGACTAGGATGCATGATAAAGAAAAATTGAATGTTATTAACTGTAAAAGAGAATATTCCTTGGAATATTCCTCTGTAAAGTTCAATCGTAGGTTGACAGTGTTCTTATGTATTGACAGGTACGGTTTGGAAGATAAATCATAGGGTGCACGTGGCACAACATTGGACGCACGTGTCCACTGAAAAACTTACATTATAAAATTTTAAATACTGGGAAGCTGACACCCGGACTCTGGTAAAACGTATAAGACATACCACTCACACTACACATTGGTTCTTAACCTCCAGCAGGTTCTGAGTTTGTAAATGTGGTTTTAGTGAAAATGCACATGGGGGGTGGGAACAAAGCAGGTGATCACAACAACGGCAGGCGGTCCACGCAACTTGTTGTCATGTAACATGATCTTTAATCCCGACACCGTGGTCAATACCTATTTTAGGCCTTGTGATTCAAGCAGTTAACCAAAGGTTTGCGAGTGGATAAGCACTCAGAAACGGTTATAATAACCACGGTTTGTGTGTGAACAGCCTTGCCAACATTCTTGTAAAACACGGTGATTATGATGGAACATTTAGCGAACGTACCTAATTGTTGTGGCTTGATTTTTAACTTGGTTATTAAATTCTCATTTGTGGAGCTTTCCTGGGGAATACGGGAAAAAGAGTAGGAGACTCAATTTTTAGCCACTACGGGGAATGAGGAGTCATTTTGAGCTAATTGGAGCATTATGGAAGCCATTGGTGCGGAAGAAAAAGAAACCATTAGAGCATTTGTAACTACATGTAATAGCAAAATTTACAGCATAATGAAGAATGAATGACAGTGGGCAGATGATGACTATGTAACCTAGGAAGAGACAATGGCTTCATTTTCATGTATACTGTCTCATTCATGGTGGCTGTTCTCTATTTTACTGCTGCTGGGGTAATAATACATCCTTTTATTATGCTTCTAATTCATAAAAATCATCTACAAATCATGGTTAGTTCATAATCCTTATGCAAACTAATAGACAAATATGCACATGTTTTATAAAATGAAGGGAGCATAGCACAACAAAAATAGCATTCATTTAAGGTCATAGAATACCATCAAATCTCATAATGGCTGAAAAGACACATGGTGGAGATTATCTTGAGTAGAGGTAAAACAACACGTGCTACAAAGGAGAAGAATGGAAGATAAGGGAAAGGCATGAAATGTGGGGTTCAACAGAGAGGAACACATGAATTGGCTACAATCTGACAAATGGAAGGAAAAAAATAAATATAAGCTCCAAGAGAGTGTAAAGATTACATGTAATAAAATAAATACTAGAGGGAGGTTGAGACGAAATGAACAATTCCTGCTGACATCATATAGATTTACTCAAATTATTTTAGAATTGACATAGAAAGAGATGGCACGAGAAGTATGGACAGAAGGAAATAAATTGGAGCTTGGAAAAATAGCAACAAAGACAAGGATCTTTAAGTTTAAATGGTGGTATTATTCACTTGAGAAAATACTTGAGACGCCATTGTAAGAGAGAACCTAGGCAGGTGAGAGGAGATAAAATGAGCCTTTTCATTACCTAAGAACAAGAGGATCTTAACTTTACCTTCTCAAGCATTAACATGAAAATTTTGAGTGCATTTAAAGTATCCTCACTTTTTCAATTCTTGAATAGATTCTCCATGTGTAGTTGGGCACAATAAGCCAGTTTTAGGAGGCTATTTTAGGGGTTTGCTACCCTTTGATGAATGTGGAAACAACATCAAGCAAATGGTAGAGAAATGTGAATGGTGGTGCATGGGGGTACACCTAATCACTATGAATTGTATGTAGCCCATTAATATGGAAAGTGTAAAAATGAGGTAGACCCCAAGACACCTTGGTATGCATTAATAATGAAATTATATGATCAATGTGTTAATTTGGTGCGGTGGAGGAAGTGAATGTCACCTACATACTCCTAGTGAGCCAGAGGATGATAACAAAACCAAACCTCCCCTCTCTCACAAGATTTGGCCGATTATCTTTTGATAAAGGGATATATTGAATGTAATTTATTAATTATATAAAATTATTTAAATGATAATAAATATAACATGTTTCATAATAAAAAAATATATGATAAGAATATTCTGAGAAAAGAAAAGGGACTCAGTTCTATCACAACACTTTTAGATTATAAGAACATTAAAAAAAGAAAAGAAAAGAAAAGAAATCAATACTTAATCACTTGGTTATTAATACTTGACATGTAACTTATTAATAAAAGTTGAATAATAATAAATAACATATGGTGTATTAAAATCTTGAACATGCGGACTTCACAGTAAATGATAAAATTATCACATTCCCCAAGGTGATGTCATGGAATTAGTTTGGGACTATGAAACATTGGAAATGCCTTCATATGTTTCATTAATATTGATGGGATGGTAGGCCCACCAACGTCACATAAAATATAGGATACTCTCAAATAGTGAGATGAATATCTTTGAATGTTCAGTGCTTGGTATTGAATACTAACAAGGCATAAGAATGTTTTTCCTTGCGGTAGTTTAATTATTGAACTTTAGGTTCATAGGCAAAGTATCTCTACAAATAATTATGTCTACAAATATATAGAAAAAATAAATTCTAGTAATGTCTTAGCTTTGAGTCTGGGGAAGCAGGGTACATTGGAAAATAATATATATTTACGGAGTATAGCAAAAAATTTTCATTCTAGGTGCTTGAGCTTGAATGTATATGTATGTTCTTGTTAATAACCAGCATTAATTTCAGACTAACAAAAAGTGAAACTAAGCGCAACAGAAACTAAAAATTTTAGACATATATTGTATATAAATACCTACATGAGTGGACACATATAAAGCAATTTGTTTTGTATGATAAAGATATATGAACAACGACCACATTTCCATGCTTTGTTGAATGTATTACACATACTGAATCATGTGTCAATTGTTTTTGGTAAATTTTTGTGAAATATATGGGTATTAATGTCTAAGACCATAACTGGAAGAAAAGGGACTTCTTCTTTTAAATGAATTAAATACGGGGGTGGGGGGACATGAGAAATAGCTTATTGTGAAAACAAAATGTGAAAGGAAGAATATGGAAAATCACTTTAATTTCATTTTTCTTCCTTTACGTCCCAGAGCAATGAAATTTTGTTAGAATAGCAGGAACAAAACTTGATAAGATATGTGATTACGATTAGAATGTAGATTGCATGATAATACTGACCTGATTCAAGAGATCACATAGTTACTTGACTGAACAAAATACATGTGATGAATGAAATAATTTAATTTTTCACATGTTTTAAAAAGTGAAATTGAAACATAACAAGAAATAAATAATTATAGGTTTATTGGTAATTTTATGCCATTTAAAAAGTAAAATATAGTTATATTAATATTACTATTCAAAAAAGGGGTATTTTGTTTGACATGGGGGGTTTTGGTACACATGTTTGTTGTGAATGACTGTTCAGTTCTTACTAGCATTCGTGTATGGAATATAATGTCAAAGGAGTATCTGTGAATTTTTGTCACCCTCACATGAAGAAAAATAATACAAACTGCTTATTATGGTTGTTGTTTGGTCTCAATCTAGTCTCTAAATTCAGAGACTCAGTGTCAACTTCGAGGTTGACCGTCTTTGGTAAGTGTCTTGTATATACCTAGGTGCTTGTTTCTTAATGCGTTGTGTGTATGTTTCATGATGTTTTTTGGTCTTTTGTGGTTTTATGTTACAAGGAAAACAGCTAGAAAATAATGGAAGGCAATGATTAAAAAGCAGAGCGAAAACCTAATTGAATATCAAATAAATGGATAGGAATGCAATATTAAAAAGCAGAATCAAATCTAAACTATGACTAGAAGAATATTGATAATGACTTTAAACGTAAATGAGATTCAAAACACAAACTAAACTTGTGAAATTCTTTCATCAAGTTTGAGAGAACGAGACATGGTCAACTAAGTATACAAATATTTATGACAGAAATATTTTAGAAACAACTAACATTAATGATGCAACATTTTATCACTTGATTGAGATTTGTTGATATATTGGAGTAAAACATTGTTATCATCATGAATCTTCTACTCTAAATCTGGTTCTAACTCTGTTACGCAGCACCAGTTTTACTCATCATTTCATTTCACTCCAAGGTTATGGATTTTTGAAATAGTGTGAGGAAATGTTTATTGTGAGATAGTAAGGAAGTGTGAGAGGAGTATAGGCCATAAAAATGAAATACAGATATTACATTCATTATGTTTGTAGGTCAATTATGGATTTTAGAACAGAAGAGGTTTTGTAAATAATGAAGGTTGTTTTGTTAAAATTGTTATTAAAGAGTAATCTAGTATGCGATGGACAACAATGAATATGGAGTGCAAATGTAATGAGTTAGCCAAAGTGAACCTAAAATGTCGTTCTATTAAAATGATGTTTAAAACTTCCACAAGTCATTATCAAACTTGAAGCAAAACAACTGAACATGAGTTAGTGCAATTAAACTTTCCGAGATATCCTAACTATGTATACAAACATAAAGGCCAAGGCAAATTAAAAACTAAGATATCATGGCTATCTCTCACTCATCTAGTATGATATTTTGGACAAACGTTTAAGAGCGAGGTGACTATGGTACATAGTGAAAAACTTACCTAACTAAAACGTTTCAAGATCACAATCATGTCGTGATGCTAAAGATTTCTTGGAAGAGTTTCTTCTTGTGGAAGAGTATTTAGCATAAGTATCATGTGAGTGGTGAACAAAGAGATTGTTAAATTCTACAATACTATGGCAGCTACCCCATTCATCATTATAATATTTTTGGAAGAGCTTCTTCTTTTAGTTTTAGGAATAAGAATGTAACTAAAATAGCTAATGACAACTACAAATTCAACTTCCAAATCATTTCTTAAGCCTATGACATTTCCCATTCTCATTATAATCTTTTGGGACTTCTTATTTTGGAAGAGTTTTTAGATAGTATAACTACGGTAGCTAATGAAAACAACTACGGGTCGCTTCAAAAAAACGTAAAAAGCTGACTGAAGATACTTATCTAAATTATATATGAAAAAATAAATCATTTTAAGGCAGAACCTCTGCATTTTGTTGAATATATCCCAAATCAAATCAAACGCTTCCAGGAAACAACAATATACATTTAAGTTAAAGTGGAAATAACTTGAACAAACTCTGCGTCTTCATAAATATGTTTAAAATCAAAGCAAAATCTAGAACAAAATCTAGCCTAGCTCTAGGTTTCCCAAGTGTTTATATAACAAATGTGCATAACAAGACTTGCAACAATTCCGGTTACCGTAACAACAATAAAATAACATTAGGACTCTTGAAGTGAGACAAAAGCTAACAAGGAAATGGACATACGAACTAAGGCAGTCCTATTGAAATGCATGCTTCTTAAGTAATAATTTACGTACCCAAAACCATACAGAATTCGTTTTATTTCCTTCATGGTGAGCAACGAACAATGTGAACATGACGTGGAATATGCCCATATAGTTTTTCTTGAGAGGCCACAAGGACATACCCAAACGTGGAGAGCAGTGCTGTGAAGATCTGCACCTGCATATGGAGACCCAACTGTGAGATATCACGTTACTGCAGTAGTTCAGTCCGTCGTCCCTGACGGAAAAAATCACAAAACTTATGAAACAGATTGTGTAAATCATTACCAAAAATGGACTGAATTGAATTCATGCAAAATCCCAATTGGGTCTAGGATAACAATGGAAAAATGAGGTAAAATAAGATGAAAGGCTTTGGTGCAGGGCTCAACATACCCATTGTGTCTACTTGTGTCTCATGCAAATTATCTATGGACTCAGAGGCTCTGCTGAGACTGCTAATCTCTCCTTCTCCTTTGGCAAGAGCTTTAGAATCTTAGGTTTCGATATGAAACTGAACCTTGGGTTGGTAATTATACTGATTAGCTTCTTGTTCTTTCTTCAACATACATTGGTCTTTTAAAATTTTGTCCTGTAAAGGGATAAGGTTGAGTTCATGTAGGTTTTAGACTTGACTTGATCATGTGGAGGCCTTTATTCCTACATTTTTTATGTCTATTAAGTGTTCAACTCATACCTATGTAACAAGCATCTTCAGACGTTGGAGGCTCAGGGTTCTCCTTGCTTTGAAGCTCTCCTTTCCAAATTTTCCACACCAGTCATAAATTTCTTGTGAAGACGGGATCAAAGATTCCAGAGTTTCTTCATTGAATGCTATTCAACATCTTCTTAAGTGGATGTTTCTCTTTCTCTTAATCACCTGTTTGCATTTGATTTGTTTTCTTAGTTTGTAGTCTGTGGCTTCTTCTTGGTAAGAGAAGATCCCTCTCCCTTTCTCCATATGGCAGATTTCTTTGATTACCTTTTCTTTCTTAAGTTTTCTCTTGGTGGGGTAGCTTCTGCGAGATGATTTCCTCCCTGTTCTTAAGAGTGATTTTTATCAATTTGTTTTGAGACTTTCATTTCTACTTCTCTTGTAGTTGTTGGTTGGGTAGTTTCTTGTGGCTCTTCAAAATGATTTCTTATCAGGGACCATTACATGTCATTTGTTTTTGGCTAAATGGTATTCCAATCATTTAATTGTTCATGATGACATAGAGTTAATGTCTAAAAATTGAACCCTTCTTTGAACAGGAAGCCATCTTTTTCAAACTTTGAAATAAAAAAATGGGAGTAGGACATTCTTTATTTGATACATTATGAGTCTAATGTGAAGTGACAAAAAATGTGCCATATATACCTCCACATGTAATAAGTTTTGAGAAGAAATGTAATGAATGTTTCTCCATTTATTTTTCAATACGGAACTTGGAATTGTGTTGACATCGTTGACATCCATATGATTTTCAGAATTTGCTTCAGGATTCATTGTAGAATTCTATTTTTAAACCATCTCTCACCATTACGAGCAACCACGCATTCTGCCAATGAAAACAGTGTGATGGAATTTGACATCTCCCACTTCAGCTTCGAGTTCCTTGAAATGATCGTGCAAATGTTTTTAGTGAATTCTTTGTGGAAGCCATTAAATTTCTCCAAAAAGTTGACATCCTATACGGTAACAACATTTCTTTACGTGAGTAGCCTTGGTATTTTGAACCCTTCAGTTCGGTTCTTACAATAAAACCCATAATTGCTTCTTCAATAATTATGTCATTTTCTTCTGCAAATAATAACTTTCACCTTAAAGTCCAAATGGCTTCAAGTTCTTAATGACAATGGCTTCAAACTTGGGAATGAAGTATACCTCACAGTTGTGGGTAACTGTGACCAAAACTTAGTTGATATGCCTCTGGTTGACAATGAAACTTTGGATTGATATGCCTGCGGTTGACGGTGACAAATGACTAATCCCACCTTTGCTGCCCTCATCTCTGGGTGGTAAATGACTTCAAATTCTCACATAACTGCTATCCTGTCTGTCTCTTGGTAACAGATAGCTTCAAATTATTCCTTGCTATCACCTCTGCGTTTACTGTTTTCCAACCACGATGATAAGAATATCTCGTTTGCGGAATGAAGTGCGACTGAGAATGAGTGATGGAAGTGATCACGGATGAGGAGGTAATGGAGTGAGGTGGAGAAACGAATTAATGATTGAAAAGGCATGGAGAGATTTTTACAGCAGAAGAGAATAAATAATTCGATTATTTGATTAGTGGCATTGAAGAAATTCAAACATAAAGCCATTTAACAGCAAATGATATCGGATATGAGATTTGAAATACAAATTTTAATCCAAAGTTTGCAGAGGTTTGGTGGTCATGATCTAAGTAAAAATAATTAAAACAACCTTTTAAAATTAATTATAACTAAAACTATGCCATTGTGAAATTCCATTATAATCTAAACTTATTTACCTCTGCTTTTCCTTTGATTTTTGAATGCATATTTGCATTAGTATATTTGGAGGAATCCTTCATAATCCTTCTTGATGCTTTTGTTATGGATATTCTTGATCATTCTATTTTGTTCTATTATTATCTTTGGTTGTTTTCGAGTTTGTAGGCTATGAACCATTGTCTTTGGCTGTGAGAAGAATTTGATGAAATTTGTAGAATGTCTGATAAAGAAACATGAAATCCTTTGTCTGCATTGTTTTGAATATGAGGATAGGAATGGTTTGAGAATATAGGATGAAATCTTGTATGATGAATGAATATGGATGATGAGACATGATATGTATGAAGTGGATAGGATGAAATGAGATAGATTCAGTTTATGAAATGGAGTGGAAGAACATGAAGCCCTTTACAGAAATCCATGACATGTTTTATTCATTTTATGAACAGGGCATCAAACTTTAAATCTTGACATGAAATGAATGGATGGGTATAGATGAGATGAATGAAATATGGAATGAAGTGGAGGTATGAATGAATGAATAAAATGGAGATATGGACAGATAAGTAGATAAAGTGAAGACAGATAGAGATGGATCATAAGCACTATGGCCAAACTTATGATTTTGTAATAGGCTAACACAAAAACAAATGGAAGAAAGTTATAAATCAGCGTTGTGGAAGACTTTTTGATTTTTCACCCTATCTTTTCTTTATAATCATGTCGATCTGTGATTGGTTTTCATATTATACCTTTATTTATTACTTATTTATTTATTTTTATTTTCATGCTATTCTCAAAGAGAAATACATCAAATTGCGTCAGTTGATGAAGAAGAAGGTGCTAACCATTATCGTCATGCAATTCTTCTGAACTTCTTGACAAATTCTTCTCTTGAGGAGTGGTTTGTGATACAACTTCAATCTATGACCATTCACAAGAAAAGTGACTTCTTCTTCATCTATAGTTACGATTTTTTTCTTTGCCCATTGTCAAAAATTTCAACAATTTCATATGGCCCGACGATGTATAGAAATTTCATAAATGTGAATTTTGAGTCAAACGAGAGAGCCCAGGTCACCTTCTTTGAATTTATTCTTGATGGTGTCATGCCATCCCAAAGCGGCCCTTTGTGTGGACTAGACTTGTTTTGAGCACACACATCTTGCTTCACGATCTCATCAATTCATTGGTTGTCGATCTGGTATGCTTTTGTGCCCTCGAATTAAATCAAGTCCTAATTTGGTTTGTAGGCATTTTGAAAGTTGAATTTGGTTTCTATGGGAAACAAAACATGCCAACAAACAGTTCTGGGGACCTGCTTCAGTAATATTTCTCCATGTGGTTCTATAATTACAAAGGCTTGGGACTTCTATCTACCCAATCTGTTCTAAATGAATAGTTTTTGTTAAGTTGTGTCAATGACAGCAATGGTAGATTCCATAAGCCATTTGTGGATGATAAGAGAGTAGATTTTCTATATACGTTTTGTACTTCCTCCATCATTTGCTCCGTTAAGCAGCAATGATAATTGAAACCTTAGTCTGGCTGTTTCCTTGGGACACCAAAACGAGTAAAATTATCCTCAAAGAAAAAGTAACCTCTGAGATACAACTTCATTAACCAAGTAATGGTTTAGCTTCTACATTTAGTAACATAAATAAATTTTAAACAAACATATATTCATTTGGTATGTGATACTGGAGGACTAATAAGTCCTACAAAATCCAAAGCCTTATTTCAAGAGTTCAAAGACCTTATTTTTTGAGGTTGTAATAGCATTCTACTGAAGGAGAAGGTTTCCCTACCCTTTTAACTTGCATTGTCACCTTTTGACATACTCTTTAGCGTCTTTGAACAGATGGACAATAATATCTAAATTAATGATCTTGTAGTGTCTTCTTATCACCTTGGTATATGTCCCTGGGTTATCATGACATGCCTTGAAGATCTCACGCATCTCATCTTCACGGTGTACTTCTAATGATCAAATACGGACACTATCTTATTGATAGCCTCCATTAATAACCCATGAATATTTTTCCTGCTACAAATGATTTTTCTTTTATCCTTGCATTCATAATTGAAGGAAATTTTCCAGTAAAACTAAACTAATTAGCAATATCGGCAAATACATGGAGTTTGAATAGAGATTGCAAATCTTCATCGAAATTGATCTTCATTTCGGGTATCTTTGATATTTTGAAATTAGAATGAAATAAGGCTACTGTTTGTTTTAGGAGCCTATCTATAATAGTAATGTTGGTCCAACAGAGTAACAACCATCTTATCATATTTGTAATGGCAGTAATTGATTTATTTATTCATCTCTATTGAGAATGATCGAGGTCTTGAACAAAAGTTTCATAACATTATATAGTGTATTTGTTTTTAAGTTTTCAAAACATGACTAATACTTTTTTCGATTTACGGTATAGTTCCTTTCTGTAGGGAATCAGTTTATTAGTATAATAGATGGCATATAGGGAATTAAATCTTTTTGTCCCAATCTTTGCTCTAAGGATATATCGGAAGCATCTGTCGAGATATAGAAAAGTGCTTCAGTTAGGTCCCTTAATATAGGTGCTTAATTTTGGTTTGAGGTTCAGCTATTTGTATTGAAGTCAACAGATTCACAATCTTTGGTGAGTAATTCTGGAAAGAGTGGAGATGCTCTCTTGGTAAATTTTCTATAAATCTCAAATGTGTAAATCCTAATAAGACTTCTAACATCTCTTGAGCAACTTGGAATGGATAGGACAGAAATGACACAGAGTGCTTCCAAACTCATCAACCATAATCCAGATACAGAATATGGTGCCTAAAACAAAAATATAGGTAAACATCTGCATGAACATTTTTGTAGCTAATTAGAGTTTGCTTTAACAGCATCTTTTTAAGACTTTTTCTTGAGTTTCTAAAACTTTCTTCAAATGTATTCCTGTAGTAGCAAATCATCCATGTGCCTAAGTCTGTAAGTAGATGAAAAAATTCCTGTCTTGCCCTTTGGATGTTCTGGAGTGCATTGCATAATAGTGAAACACTCGTGCTGTGATGCCCAAGGATAGGTGAATATGGTTTTATCTTGGTCTTCAATGCTAGTTGGGTTTGAGTTATAGCCATTAAAACTGTCAAGAATGAAAAGTACTTTTTGCCCAGTAATATATCTAATACTTGATCTATGAAAAATGAGGTAAATGGTCTTTAAGAAGTAGCACATTTAGTTCTCGGTAGTCAACACCCTCCAGCATTCCATTTTTCTTTGGCACAATTACCAAGGGCTTGTAGCTATGGAAATAGGATAGATGGAAATTAACATTTATATTGACATTTACAAATTTCCTCTTTAACTCTTTCATTCTGAATTTGGATTCATGGTGTCTTTGGGAGTTTGTCCCTGATTGGTTTTAATTTGCCTCTCATAGATGTGATGATGAGTCACTTGGGGCTGTATCAAACATGTCGGTGTATTCCCATGCATATGTAGAAAGATGTCTACGTAATACTTTGACTAACTCTTCTGCTTGAGATTTTTCTAGGTTCTTGTTTGTGTTCAAAGTTTTTCTGGACATTACTTGTTTGTAAATTTGTCCATAGAAATGAAGAGACTGTCTGGATAATAGACTGTCTTAAGATCCCTCACAAATGGAATTCTTGTGTTCGGAAGGGGGATTCAGAATTTTCTAAATCAGTCGGGGGTAGGATTATCTTCACTAATTTAATTGACGGAGAGTGTTGTGATATTCTTCTGTCTCTGTCCTCTAGTGAAATGTCATCAGATGTATGGGGTGATCCTGAAGCTGAGATATAAAAGTGAATTTCATGGTCCAGGCAACTGTAAGAAATATACATATACTTGGGACTACAACTAATAAAAAGCATCAATTTTGTGCTTAAACAAGGTCTTCCTAATATAACGGAGATGGCCTCTGAATAATGCCCAGGAGTTAGGATCATGAAATCCCCAGGGGTATTGGAGAATCTGGGGACAACTTTGGAATGTCTTCAACCACCCCAGGCATGGTTTGATCAGGTCTATTCTCCTTAATTGTAATAGTGTGGGTGTAAGAGAAGATTAGGAAGTTTTCGGTTTGTCATGATTTGTCTACTCATGATATTTATTATAACATCCCAATCAATGAGTGTGTTTTGAATTTCAATTCCATTGATGTGAATTTTGACAACTGGATTTTTAAGATTGAGATGCTTTAGGAATAGCAATTTTTCCCATCATAATGTATATTTTTCCTAGGATTGAATTTCTTGGTTTCTCTTATTTTCTTTTCTCGTTGTTTTCATGCTCAACTCCTTCTTGTTTTTGGCTAAAATTGGGATTTCGCCAGTGAACTGCAATAATAATGGAATTTTGTTGTCTTTCTCATTCATCTAAGAAATCATAATTAGGCACCATAATTTTTTTCTACACCTCTATCAATTTGCGTCTTCACGGAAAGGAGACATAGAATAAAGTTCAGATGGATTGCTCTAATACGAGTTGGATTTATTGAATCTTTTTGTTTGGTTTTTCAATGTTTTGTGGGTCTTGAAGAGTCCTTGATGTTCTCAAGACTTTTCCCATTCACCCAGTAGAGTCTTCCACTGAAATTGTCTGATTTCTTGTATGATCACGGAAGTTTCACTCTTTTTCAGCTTCTCTTTCTAGGACCTAGTTGAACATGTAAGGTACAGAGAATGGATAAATAACTTGGAAACTGTTGGCCTTCTATATGTATGTATTCTGGGTTCTTTCTTATTATTGGGGTTTGGTATGCAGTTTGAGCGAACCATTGATTTGATTTTTTGGGGGAATGGTAAGTATGGTTGATTTTGATGTGGTTGGTTACGATGATGTTGTTGAAGGTTTTGTTGAAGATTTTGAGGAAAATTTTGTTGAGGATTTTGAGGATAAAAATATTGGGTATGGTGGATAGGATGAATGATAGTATGGAAATGTCTTCCATAGGGACTTTAATGTTCCTTGTACAGAGCTGAGATTGATTTTTGAAATTGGGCAGTATTCATTTTATGAGAATTTAGGAGTGGAGGTTGAGATTATACATTTGATCATGGAATCCTTGTGTTTGAGTCCTACCAAGGCTCTCGATACAAAATTGAGAGACTCTATGGAATGCGCGGAATACTCTTGAAAGGACATTGTAGATGAGAGAAGGAAAATTCTTACAATTCTCATTTTCTTAGGGCATAAATGACACGGAGTTTTACTGCAACACACATCTGAAAGGTACTCTACTGAAGACGCATGTTTCTTCTACATTTTGGGACAATTGCAAGGCATCAAATCAGCCTTTTTGCTTGTTTTGTATCTTAAGGGTGTCTATTTGTTCACTAAAAACTCCCTAAGATGTCAGATTTAAAAATCATCAAGCATGTGAACTATTTACGATCACGCTATCCCAGAACTTACTTGCCCTTGCAGGGCAGGATCTCCCAGGACACCCCCATCGATTTAATTTCCCTCTTGAAAGGTTTGATATAACTCGGATAACCCAAGGTAATGTGAGTTGTGATATATACATTTCCCATCATGTTAAGATATCCAACCATTCATCCCTAATTGTTTTCAACAAAGAGCTTTTGAGAGTGTCACCAGTCTAGGTTTTCCATTTTTGCCCTTTTGATGTTGCAATTAAATGTCTCCAATAAATCCACAATTTTCATCTTCTTTTTGTAACATCTTGAACATATTTGTTATGATTAACTTGGCTTTGCTTTAATAATCCAGATATCTCTCTAGAAATGCTTGTTTCATATCTTACATGTTCTAATAAAGCATACGTTCTAGACTCTGTTCACTTAATCTTGCTCCCCTTCAAAGTTGAAAGAAATAATTTCAATTTTTGAGCATCTTGTAAGTAGTCATAAAGTTCATGACACTTCATTCGAATAAGAAAGGTTTGAATGTTCAGTTTTAGGTATAGAAGTTTGGAAGGAAAGAGGGTGAAATGTTTTTCATGGTTGTATTGGTTTCTTCATCAATGTAGAACCCAAAGAGCTTCCTATTCTTCCTCTTCTCCATTTGTACCTCTATCCTTCTCTCTTCTCTACCTCTCTCCAAATAGTGTGTGTTCTCCATTAAAAACTCCTCCTCCTCCTTCTTCCTAAGAAGCTGGAGTTGACTCTTTGACAGAGTGGAAAGATTTGTGTCTACACAGGAGTCTTTAGATATTTTCTGTGATTCAATGGATGCAGTGGAAGGTTTTTCAGCAGGTCTCTGAGCCTGAGTCTTCTACAAGTCAGGATCAGTAGGGATGGAGAATGGGTTTGAGTTGAAAGTCATACTGGCTGGAGTCTGGGCAGAAACAAAGTGGTGTTCTAGAAATCAAACTTGCCTTTCTGCTTTGTGTCAATCTTCATAGAATCTCTGCCCCTAGCATATAATTGTTTTTTGGATGCTGGCTCAATTTCGATTTTCACTTCCATTGCTTTGGCTGAAACACCCAGGTATCAATCTGATATAAATTAGTCATTGGTGTCAACAGGGGTTGGTAAGCTGCTGAAGTGAAGTGTGTTTTAACATCATCACCTAGGTGCTTGTTTCTTGCTCGTTGTGTAGTGTTTTTAACAGTGTTTTTTGGTCTTTTGTGGTTTTATGTTCACAGAACAACTAAAAACTTCTAATGGAAGGAAACTAATAGATTAAAAAGCAAGGTGAAACTAATTGGTTCAATCTCAAAATAGTAAATGCAAATGCAATATTCAAAAGCAGAATAAATCTAAACTATGACTAAGCAAGCTTGATAATGACTTTTAATGTTTAAAAACACAACTAAACTTGTCAAGTCCCTGCATCAAAGGCATTTTGAGAGAGAGCTTGAGACATAATGTATTAAGTATACAAATCTTCTAACTAAGTTTCAACAATATAACTTATAATGATGCAACATTTTATCTGATTTAAAGATTTGTTGATATAAATTGGAGTAAAACATTGTTGTCATCATGAGTCCTTCCTCAAAATCTAGTTTCTAATATTAAACTCAGTTTCTGCTTTACATACTCTATAAAGATTATGGATTTTTAAAATAGTCTTTTAGAAATGTTTGGTATACATGTGAATGAACAGAAATTAGTGGAGAATGCATTAAACCTTAAAATGATATGATAATTAATTCATATGTTATGAATCCATTATGGATTTAAGACAGAGGTTTGTAAATAATGGAAAGTGCTTCTGATAAATTTAACAACTGATAATATAGTATGCGATGAACAGACAATGCAGATATGACCTGAATGTAATGAGTTAAGCTAAAATTAGAACCTAAAATGTCACCAACCTAAAGGTCTTTGAACTACAAGTCAGTATCAAACAAAAACAAACATTAGACTTGTAAATTTAAATGCAATTAAATAGAATATCCTAACTATACTATGCAATACATAAAAGTGAAAACATTAAAAACCTAGATATCATGGTATCTCTCACTCATCATTATGATATATTATTTTGGACAGCGTTTAAAGGTATGAATGAAAATGTGTAATGTATAGGCAGAAAACACACAACAAACATTCAGGTCACAAAATCAGTAGCAAAGACATTCAAAGATTTCTTGGAAGGGTTTCTTCTTTGTGGAAGAGTATTTAGCATAAGTATATTTTGATGATGAAGACAAGGATTACCAATTGATTATACAATGCTAAAAGCCATTACACATTCTATCATTACTTATTATTTGAACTATTATTTTGGAGGACATATATTAATTATAATTCTGATGAAAAGCAATAAAAACAACTACGATTCAACTTCTAGATACCTACAATACTATAAGTTTATTTCATTCATCATTATAATCTTTTGAAGAAACTTCTTCTTTTGGAAGAGTTTTGAATGAATATAACTACGGTAATAATGAAAAGCAACTATAGACTAAACTTAAAAAATGTAGGCAGTAGAATGTTCTTATCTGGGTTAACGATAATCCGTTGCAGAGGGCGGGGGGGCCCTCTACCACTGTGACTGGAAGATCTAACAAATCCAAAATCAACATTTTCAAAGCTCATTTGTCTTCTTCAGTAAAAAAGTGAAATAACCAAAAAATGAAACACTAAGTGTTCCTTGATATGGCAGGAATCTAACAAAGATCGTTAAAATCTTAGCCTAGCTCTCGGTTTCAGTGTTTATAACAAATGTACATAACAAGACTTGCAACAATTCGGATGCATGTTTTCATATCAACGGAAATAACATTGAATGAGTAGTTCTGTGTTAGGAAATGGACATCTGAGACTAAGGCAGTCCTATTAAAGATGCATCTTCTTAAAGTAATATTCCCATGCCAAACCATACCAGAATTAGTTTCTTCCTTCATGGTGAACGAACAATGTGAACATGACGTCGGAATATGCCCTTATCTTTGAAGTTTTCTTGAAATACCACCTGGAACATACCCAAGCATTATGAAGGCAATTTCCAAATACTTGATTAGCTGCAATGATCATCGCATTACGTGGTTCAGGTCGATACATGCAATGGAAAAAATCACAAAACATGGTAGGTCCATATAAGAATCATGTTCTAAAGTAAATTTTAACTAAATTATTGATCAATTGGTCTGGGATAACAATGGAAAAAATACAGGTAAATAGATGAAAGAACTTCGTTTAGGGCTCAACAGTTGCATAAATAGAAAAATTGAAAAAATTTGTTATAGTTAAAAACTTAGAATCAAGGTAAATTAATTACATGTAGAACAATACAAACTTATTTAGATTAATTTCAACTCCTTTTAGTTTTGCTTGTTGTTGCTCTCAACATCCAAAATATCATTGTTTCCATTTAGAGTGAAAAGACCATGAATTTGTAGATTGTGTAACATATAAATTATTGTTGATTTTTTTTGCAGATATTCTTGTTAAGACATTTGAACTAATGCAAGAGATAATTTCTTTAGAACTAGTCTATTTCTAAGGAAATATCACAAGGTGTTGTTATTAGGAGTTCTTATAATGCAATCGATAAAATGTAGAAAGATAATAAGGGTTTTTTGTTTGCATTTAACGCAAAGTATTGAAAAATATTCTATCATTGCAAATGATGACATTAGGAAACTTCAGAGTGCACAAATAGGTTCAAATGGTGTGCAGTATGCATTTTCAATGACAAGTATTCCTTGTACATGTTAGAAAAGAATACTAATCAACTAATTTGTAATGAAAAATAAGTAGATTATTGGGTTTGTACTTACTTGGATTTGTCTTTTGATTATTTTTTTCAGATCTTGTTCTATCTCAATGTTCAAATGTGTGATGAATGTGGCTTGCATTGTATGGAATTTTTTTTCCTTGAGGCATTTTATTTTTGTTAATTTTTTGAAGAGCATAATTGACATATCTCCATTTTGCAACTTTTGTTCCATTTCATTGTAGACAGGTGCAAATTTTTCAAATAGTTGTAGCTATGACATAAAGGACCAAAAATGTAATTTTTTACATTGCATAAAGAAAGTGGAAATAAATGCATAAGACTAATGGGTGAGTGATACAAGGGTGAGCATGTTACCGATTCCTTATCATCTTCGGAAATTTTGTCTCTAATTTCTAATGTATATTGCATTCCAACTTTTTGAGCGGTTGTTACTAGTGCTGCAATTGTTCCTATTAGGAACATTCTGTGTTGTCTCCCAATTATTTTATTATTTCATTGGGAACATATTTTTATTCTATACAAACTATTTCAATGTTTTCTATATTTCTTATGTCATCTAACAATAGAGTGCGGTCACAATCACCATGGACATAATTCGTTTTTGGTACAATCTGGAAATTTGTGACTGCAATTCCTTTTTTAGGAAAGATATTTTCATTGTGTTTTTTTAAGAGGTCACTTGAAACAACCATTGTGATTGTAATCAATCCTTGTTGATCAGTTAAATCAACATGAAATATTTGATGCATTTTTGTTTCTTTGTCTAGAAATGTGTTGCAGACAAACATGACATCGCCATGGAACAATTTCCGAGTTTTATAGATGTTCCATTAGGGGAATTTTGAGGTCTAAAATGGGCCTCCTAAGAAAAATGTACAAAAAAATACACTTTATAAGAACCTATAGGATTCAAGATGATGATGTCAACCATGGGGGATAATTCACCATTTTTTAAGTAAAAGGGTAAAAATATTAAAAAATAATAAAATAATAAAACTACTTTTTCAACGCGTATTTTAAATTTATCTCCCAATGTTTTTTCTCAAATTTCGAGTGGGAGTACTCGTTGGATGCAAAATTTAATTCCTCATCCAAGGAGCACCCATGTTTTATACTTTCGGTGGACCCTGCTACATGAAAAATGAGAAATACATAAAAAAACGTGATTACAATCACGTTTTTCATGTATTTCTCATTTTTTGTGTAGTGGGACCCATCAAAAGTATGCAACATGGGTACTCCTTGGATGAGGAATTAAATTTTTCATCCAATGAGTACTCCCGCTCGAAATTTGAGTAAAAAATTTGGGAGATAAGTTGAAAATATGAGTTGAAAAAGTAGTTTTTTCATTTTTCCCTCTAAAATTTGATGATGTCATCAAATCTTATTTGATTTTTTCCACTATTATTTTATAATTTCCTTAGGAGGCCCATTTTAGACCTCAAAATTCCCCTAATGAATTCTTCAATTTATATTAGAATGGCAGACACTGCATTTGGAATATGCACAGATCAAGAAAAATAGATTAAACTACAAATACACAATGTTTATGTGTATATTGTGGATGTGACAGATACAAATAAGCGATTGGCATAGAATGAATTGCCTTGCTGCTTCTTTTTGTAGTTGTTTTTCTTGTTTTGATGATGTATTACTTTGTTTCTCAAGGCTATAACGTATTTGTTGCATTGCAAATGATAATGGGAAAATAATGCAATTATTTACAATGGACATGTTATCACTTAGTAATTTTTCCAGGTTTAAAAGAGAACTCATCGAGGTAACCACAAACCTACTTCAAACTCTAGGATCTAGCCTTCCTAGGGTTCAGAGAGGGCTCTCTCTTTAAAGTTTAACTTTTTTTTAATTCGTGAATATTAGGCTAGCTATGAAAGTGCAATTTTGGTTTGGTTTTGTTGGATTTGGTGGGAAAATTTCACTTGGAGGAAAAGATAGAGGGAAATCTACTTGTCCATTGGGCTATGGAGTCTAAGCCAAGCTAACAGAATTGGGATCAAGGCATAAAAGGTCAAATGCCTTCAAGGCAAGATAGATAACCCTTAGAGATCTTGGAAAATTGGTTTTGTGAGGTGGTATGATCGGGATAAAGAGAAGTTAAGGATCCTTTGATCCAGAAAAGGGAAGTAGTAGATAGAGGTCGAACGGGAGAGGGAGAAATTAAGGGTTCCCTACACCGGAAATTAGAAGAAAACAAAGAAATGATAACTAGTTAAAAACAGGGTGCTATTAACATGTCCTGTAGTAATACTCCTAGTTATAAATTCAGATTTAGAATTAAAACATAGATGTATGCATGTAACAAAGAAGAATAACAATGACAAGTTTTAGAGAGTACTTCACTCCAGATAGTTTATTACATGGATCCTGAATTATGATGCCAAATAATTGATCCAGTCTGCTACTCAAAATCAAAATCAAAAGCCTTCAAGTCAAAAAAATATCTATAGTAATCTCCAACAATTTTATTCCCCCAAAATACTTCAAAGAGTGAAGTATTTATACAAATTCTAAACTAGAATATCTTGAAAAAATATCAAGATTGGTTTACAAATATCTCCAAATGTTTTACATAAATAGAACTTAAGTAAAGGACAATAAAAATGCATCTATTTGGCACTATTTTTTATGGATAAGTGATGACAAAGAGCAGAATTCAAATTTGATCTCAACTCTTAGTTGATGATAAGGCATCCAAGTCACTAACTGTCTCATTTCTTTGTGCATTCTGCTCCAGCAATTCTGCAAACTTGGGGTCCAAGGATACCTTTGTATTTATCAATCCAAAATATATATGTAAAAATTGAAAGATGTTATTGTAGATAAATATTTTTTTGAGATAAACCTCTCTCAGTTCCCTAAAATTATTCTCCGGCTATTAACAATAGGCTCTGCAAAAAGATGTGTAAAACAGAATTTTCCACTGTCTGAAACATAAACTGTAAATATGTGCATGTATCTCTTATTATGTAATACCTGTGCAAAACAGGATATATTTTTTTGTAGACTGGTCTCTTGGGAACATAAACCTCCTTCAGTTTTGTAAGATGTATTTCTAATTGGCCACAATCTCCTCTGCAAATTGATGACTTAACAGGAATTTTCTGTAGAAAGAGCTTTCAAATTTTGTTTAATATTTCCAAATCCATAATGGATGTTAGAAGCCTGATAGACGCTTTTGTAGTTAGACACCTTAAGAACATAAACCTCCTTCATTTTTAGAAAATTCATCTTGGATTGGTCACAATAGTTTCTGCAAAACAATGACTTAAACATGAAATTTCTGCAAAAATGTTCCTTCTTGCTCTGTTTTCATCTTTTAACCTTATTGTGATTTTCACTGTTTTTACTTTCACTTTGGATAAAATTCATTGTTGTTGAAAGTATTTTCATATTTATTTACCATTTACTGCCTCTGTTTTTACTTTTATTGTTTTACCTTGACTGCTCTGTAACTTTGTTTTAACCTTCACTCTGACTTTCATTTGATACACTTTAACTTTGATGCTCTTTGACTGTTATGTTTTCATTGTCCCTGTGAATTCTTATTTCACTTTTAACATTCACCGTTATGAATGCCTTGTTTTAATCTTTACATTAAGATGCTCTTTTATCTTTCATAGGATGACTGTTCTTTAACTCCGATGCCTAGAATCTTTAAGGAAAATCCTTTGAATCCATTTCCTTGTGAGTTCTTGGAATAAAACAGATCCTTAACTAGTATTGAGATTATTTTATCCAAATTTTTCTTTTGCTAATAACCTGCGAAAATAAAACAATTAATTAATGAAATCCAGGTCTGCAAGGAGGGATTATGGCTTTGATGAATTGGGAAAACCTGTGGAATGAATTTTGACTCTGGAGGTTTAATTCTGTTGGCACTGAGTAATTGAGTGTAACATTTAGGGATTCTAAACATTGGTAAAAGAGTTTAAATCTTTCAAAAGGTTTCTACAGAAAATATGTTCTTTGAAGGAAAATATAGTTCTTTCTATGGGAAAACAAGGTTTATGGCTATTAATTTCACAAGAAACTCTTTTTCAAATAACAGGAAGGTTTATCTTTCCGAGGAGTACATGTTCTTGCAGGTATATGGTCTTTAAACAGGTTCTGAGGCATCAGATAAGTTTCTGATGGCTTTGGAGGTTTTTGGAAATGAACTGAAGCTTCCAGTGGTCTTGACAGCAGTTGTAATGGTTTTTTTGGTTTCTTTTGAGCGTGAAAACAACGTACAGGTAACTTTTTTTTCTTCAATCAGGATGAATTAACGCACAAAAAATAGAGAAAAGGGTTTAATGGGTGTATATGGAGTTTATTAGGCGTTTTTAGGTTTATAATAGCCTGCAATCAATGGTGGTCACATCAGATAGTGGGCAGTTTTGGTCTTTGAAGAGAAGAAACCACAGGTGGTTTATCGCGTTCCTTTTGGTGGTAAACAGTTTTAGATGAAATGAACGCGATCCAACGAGAATGGAACACGTGGAGGAGGGAGAGAATTGCAATACAAACTATTTCGCGCAACTTTTGCATGGTGATGACCGCGTAAATTTTATGCGCGATATTGGGTTTACAATGTAGGATATGAGTTTTGAAAGCGAAGGGTCGAGATCTGTTTGGAAGGTGTGCCAGAATGCGAGGTTGGACCGGGCTCATTATATGTGCGGATGGGTTTAAAATGCGTTTAAACCTTTATGATATAGTTGATGGGTAAAGGTTTAAAACATATATATAAGGGTTTAATTAATATATATGGGTGCAGGCTTTTATGTATAGGTGGCCACAGTCTTTGAACTTTATAATTAAACATTTGTTTAATTCAAAAACTTAGGATTATATGAATATAGGCGGGGGTAATGTTTTTGTTTTAAAAACATTTGTGAGATGTTTTGATAAAACATATGCGGGGCGGGTTTTAGTTTATTATATTTTCAACTTTCACCGTTGTCAAACCATAGGGGTGGGATATTTAAATAATGATAGTTTTAGACCAAAGGGCTTATAGTTTGGTATTTTTTATTTGCGCACATGGAGATAATAAACTTTGGTCCAAATGTTATAATAGTGGATTTTTGGGGTATTTTAAATATAAGGGAATTAATAAATACGGGAGGGTACTTCTTAGGAATTTAATAAAAATATGTTAAAAGTTAATATGAAAGGGTAGTGATATGTAATATAAACACATTTTATCTCCAAGTAAAGTTTATATGATAGACAAAGAAAATGAGTGTTGTATTTTTTAATATTTTACACTTTAACTTAGGGCAAATTGTATTTTTGGGGTTTTATGAATGTTTTTGAAGGGATGAAGTTAATTATTTTAGGGTTACAATTTTACTAAGTAAGAATGTGCCTCTACTTAGGAAAAATGGGTTTTAATGTACGAATGAAGGGTTAATGATGATAAATGTGGGTTTAGCATAAGAACTCAATATTTTTAACTTGCCAGTCATCGAGCCTTGGGTCCAGTCCCAACAAAAGTCAGAGAAATGCTCTGAGCCTATTTGACTGATAGCCTAGAATACTAAATAATTATAGGGGAGGGTAAATTAGTGATTCTTCCCGATGATGTTTTATTTACATGATTGCTCCACTGCTTTCTACCTACCCAACTTTATTTCTAACATTTTTTTCTTCATTTTGCAGGTGCATTTAGGCTTGAAACCTTAAAACATTTTCTTTCAAAGCATAAAACTAATCTAAATATGCCTTATTTCATTTGGGGGATTAGATTATACTGTTGAGCTCCTCATTATTCTCTACCTATCTACTGATTTGTCAAGTAAACTATTTGACAAATCTTTATTCACTATCTAAAACATGAAATTGAAAGCATGAAAAGTTAAGATGAAACTGTTTAATTGATCATGGATTATGGCATTTATTGACACTTTGCACATAATCATTATTCTTGCAGCAAAGTAAAAGTAGTGGCATTTGGACTTGCTCACTTTCAGGTCTTATTTCTCTTTTTTCTTTTGGGGTCTATATTTTTCTAAGTCCTTTGATTTTTCTTTTAGGAATTTTTACCCTCTTTTTGAATTTTTATTATTTTTTCATTTTTTCAAAATATGGGAAAACAATTTGCAGAAAGCAAGGTATTTAAATATTTACAGGACTATCAAAGTCAATTCAAAATTATGAATCCTATATTTATAGGACCCTAACAACGGCTTCACATGGGGATGGCATCTCCTTGTGAGATGTCAAGAACACCGTCGACTAGTAGCCTAATCCTTTGAGCCAATCCCAAATATGCATTTTCTTTGTTATAAAATCTCTGTGACTGAAACTCTTGAACTGAATTTACATCCTTTTCTGCAAACTAAAATTTGATCTGAGACTTAAAGGTGCTGCAAATTTCAAACCAAACTATTAAATCACCAATGTCTTAGGACCTTTTCCTTGGTTGAAATCTAAAATTGAAATAAGATGAAATCCTACCTACCTACTCTAATCAGTTGTCCAACTGCTGGTTATGTAAAATTAAATAGCCAATGCAACCATTCAAGCATTATGTACTTTGATAAATTTTATTTCATGTGCTTGTTGATTGTCAAAACTATAATTCTGCAACCTATTAAAAACTTGTCAACAAATGAGAGAATAAGGAAATACTTGATTTCCTTTGTTGACTCTAGAAACTTTTCAAAAGGATCTTCCAAGGTATATACACCAATGTTTAACTAATCTAAATAAATGTACATCTGTTTTGGATGACCTCCATGCCATGAGACTAAATTGTCAATTTTTAACTTTATTCCCTTGCAAAATCAACCTATGATTGTTCTGAGATAATTTCAGATTTATACTGATTGTAATGTTTGAATGCTAAAACTTTTATCATCTTGATCTTGAAGCTCATAATCAATAAATGGAGAAAGACTTTGAATGCATTCATTATCCAACATATCTGCTATTGGATCATGAAAAACTTTGAAAGATTGCTACAATTTATATATGGGTTTTAATAGAACTTCATAGATTTCTAGGGGTTGTTCATCCTTTAAAAACTGAAATACTTTAGAGCATAATGGTATAGAACTTTCTTTCAAATTTTCTAAACTTTCTTCTTCACTCCCATATTTAATGTGTATTTTCTTATCACTGTATTTGAGCTACTGAAATTGAACTTCCTCATCCCAAAAACTAGCTAGTGATTGATCTGTGAAGTTAGCTTGAATTTGGAGAACATAATTATCATCATACTGATCATACTTAGGCAAATATTCAGAATAAGGAATGTCATCAATTATACAGATTAGATCAGCAAATTTATTTTCCAGTAATCCTTATATATCTTGATTAGACTGGTTGCACTCTATTTGAAGGTCATCATTTTGATCAATAGGAGTGCTATCAGGAAATGGGCCATTTTGGGAAGGTAGAACAACATGAGCATCAACATGTTCTTCTGTCTCTTCATGGATAAAAACTTTAGTACATATATAAACATTAGAATAAGTAGAAATAATTTCTTCATTATGTAAACATTTTGAGGATGGTTGCATGTTTAGAAGAAAATTGATCTCTTCTTCAGTGAGGGGGGGTGGGAATCTTTGAATTCTTAGATTTGAATAACAATTGTTTTTTCTCTTATGTAAAAACTGATCATGAGGTTGAATATTTTCTTTAACTTCATTCAAAACATTATAAGAAACATCATTTGTTACTACAGAGGGGCTTTGTGGATCTTGATTCATCTCCTGATCTATTTAATATTTGATTAACTCCTCTTGATTATCATGACACTTAACTTGAGAATGAAAGTTATGGACTGCTACTAATAAATATTCAGGATGCCAATTTCCTAAATTTTCATTATTATTTTTAAGGTAATGTATGAGATCTTCAACTTGATCACAACAATCTTCATCTAATGATAATGATGGAAAATCGTCTTTGTAATGCTCATAAAATACCTTATGAAAATCCTTTAAAGAAAATAAACTAGCAGGTTTCAGAGCTTCATACCATTCCCTTGCTTGTCCTTCTAAGGTTGCCATGAATAGCTTCATGAGGCAATCCTGATGCCAATCACCCTTCAATCTCCATGAGTGTATATGAAATTTAATGAGATGTAACAAAGGATCATCAATATTCACATCTTGAAACATTGGAAGATTTTTATCCCAATTTACCTTTGGTAGTTTGTGTGGAAATCCAAGTATGTGATCTTTGCTATGGGAGCATACCTGCATTTTATTCTTGGGTAATCTTGTAAATTAGTCATAAATAAGGGCCACTATATCTATACAACCAAGCTAGATCTTTCTATAAAATACAATATACATTGAAAAACTTTCTTATTGAGAAAGAACATAATGTCCAAGATTAAAGCCTGATCTTTCCATATTGTTATTTCAGGTTCATTCCTCCAGTGGAGTCTTGATTGTCAAATTTATTTGGAGTCGCCAAGTGGATGTTTTAAAACTTTTCTGTATGATCATTGTCCACCATCATAGATCAGACATGAACCTGTAAAATATTTCTGAAGAAAATGTTAGTCTTTCCCAGTATGGTCGCCAATATGTTATCACTCAGTAATTTCTCTGGGTTCAAGAGAGAACTCACCGAGGTAACCACAAACCTACTTCAAACTCTATGATCTAGCCTTCCTAGGGTTCAGAGAGGGCTCTCTCTTTGAAATTTAACTTTTTTTTAATTTGTGAATATTAGTCTAGCTATGAAAGTGAAATTTTGGTTTTGTTTTGTTGGATTTGGTGGGAAAATTTAACTTGGAGGAATATATAGAGGGAAATCTACTTTTCCATTAGGCTATAGATTCTAAGTCAAGCTAACAGAACTGGGATCAAGGCCTAAAATGTCAAATGTCTTCAGGGAAAGATAGATAAAACTTGGAGATCTTGGAAAATTAGTTTTGTGAGGTGGTATGATCAGGATAAAGGGCACTTAAGGATCCTTTGATCCAGAAAAGGGAAGTAGTAGATAGAGGTCAAATGGGAGAGGGAGAAATTAAGGGTTCCCTACACCAGAAATTAGAAGAAAACAAAGAAATGATAACTAGTTAAAAACAGAGTGCTATTAACATGTCCCGTAGTAATATCCCTAGTTATACATTCAGATTTAGAATTAAAACACAAATGTATGCATGTAACAGAGAAGAATAACAATGAAAAGTTTTAGAGAGTACTTCACTCTAGATAGCTTATCACAGGGATCCTGAAGGATGATGCCAAATATTTGATCTAGTCTGCTACTCAAAATCAAAATCCAAAGCCTTCAAGTCAAAAAAATATCTATAGTAATATCCAGCAATTTTATTCCCCCAAAATACTTCAAAGAGTGAAGTATTTATACAAATTCTAAACTAGAATATCTTGAAAAAATATCAAGATTGGTTTACAAATATCTCCAACTATTTTACATAAATAGAACTTAAGTAAAGGACACTCAAAAATAATGCATCTATTTGGCACTATTTTTTATGGATAGGTGATGACAAAGAGGAGAATTCAAATTTGATCTCAACCCTTAGTTGATGATAAGACATCCAAGTCACTAACTGTCTCCTTTCTTTGTGCATTCTGCTCCAGCAATTCTGCAAACTTGGGGTCCAATGATACCTTTTTATTTCTTAATCCAAAATATATATGTAAAAAGTGAAAAAGGTTATTATATATAAATAGTTTTTTGAGAGAAACCTCTCTTAGTTCCCTAAAATTATTCTCGAGCTGTTAACAATAGGCTCGGAAAAACTATGTGTAAAACAGAGTTTTCTGAAGTCTGAAAAATAGACTGTAAATATGTGCATGTATCTCCCATTATGTAATACCTGTGCAAAATGTGAGATAGGGTTTTGCAGATGGGTCTCTTGGGAACAAAAGCCTCCTTCAATTTTGTAAGATGTATTTCTGATTGGCCATAATCTCCTCTGCAAACTAATGACTTAACAGGAATTTTCTGTAAAAAGAGCTTTCAAATTTTGTTTAATATTTCCAAATCCATAATGGTTGTGTTGTCGCACAGAATGTCTAGGCACCGCGATAACGGCTCAGATCGGGGGCTGTCACCCTGACCCCCAATCTCTCTATTTAATTTGTCTCCTTATAGCAGACTAAGGGGGGTAGAACCTATGGAAATGGAATGAAGGAGAACCAGTTGGAAACCAACCAGTTCGAGAGACACAGTTAAATGACCAAATACTTGTAAAATATCTAACAAGATTAAATGATTTGATTGAATTAGAAATATTGATACCAGTGCCTTATGGAGTCAACTATCCTACTAAGGAAATTACAACCAAGTACTTGATGAGAAACTGCAGCTATGCAATGTTAATCTTGAATGTAGAATGCAAGATAAACGATTTGAAGAAGGGGCGAGATGAAGCAAGCTTCAAATATGAGAGTTAATGTCAAAAAGCCTAAAGCACTTAGATTATAAATAATCTGATATAACCACTAAGTACTTAAGCAAGAGTGTCAATTATGAAAATTACCACAAGATTACTCAATTAAAAGAGCTCTCAAAATCAGATATTGATCACACTTACTTGAAAATATTTCCCAAATATTAGTATTCAATAAACATCCAATATTCAAGTAAATGAAACAAGACTTAAATTACATATTTTAATCGATAGATAACGTTTCAAAAAACTTAGATTCCAATTATTATTAAACCCAACTGAAGCATATGAAATTTACTAGCACTTAAATCTCAGTAATCACTTCATCAAGTAATTTATGGATTAAATGATATTCTTAAAATAATGCAAATCCAAAAAAAAAAAAAATTCTCCCATAGTCAAGCTCAGGATATATTCTTCAGCAAGATTTCAGATCTGAAATATAAATCGCAGCAGTAATTTAAACCATAGATCAACAAACAAACGATACTGGCACCAATGCCCAAAATGACTAAAAATAGTAAAAATTGTTGAACTTGAAGAAAAATCAATTTTTAGGGCTTGATTTAGAGAAATTTCAGATCTGATATTTTACAGTTATGTAGTAATTTACAGCAAGCTTTAAAGTCATATCTAGGAAAAATTAAAGATGCCCAAATGGGCAAAAATTCTGAAAATGAAGATTTTGCAATTCTAAACAATTTTGACTATATAAAATGTGTTTTTAGGGCCTAATTATTTGTGATTTGCTCACTGCAATAAAATTTGCAGAAAATAAGGGTTTAGAGATCAAACCCTTAGCCCAAGGCTTTGAAGTTCCCACCGTTGAAAATTCTTGAAATTTTGGGATAATGTTGCTGCTTGAAAATTAGAATTTTGGAGACCAAAATCCTATAAAAATAGCTCAAAAGCCTATACATCCTCAAAGGTCTAGATCTGGCTCAGATCTGAAGTTTTCCTTGGTTGATTTTTCAGATCTATTCCTGCAAACAAATATTGAGCTCAGATCTTGCCCTCTAGGGTCTAGATCTGGCTCAGATTTGAAGATTTCCTTGGCTGATTTTTTAGATCTAATCCTGCACAAGTGAAAAAAGAAACCCAGTACCCAATATGTACAAAAATAGCAAAAATCCTAAAAACCCAAATGTTAAAATTCAAAATTATGTTACAAAAATTCAGATCTACACATGTAAATTACAGATCTATACAATATATTTATAGATCTATGCACAAGAGTTGTAGATCTATCAGATATGAGTATAAGTCTGACTTCACTCCTAGATCTGAAGATCTAAGGCTCTTACTAGCCAGATCTAACTTTAAATTGAAAAAAATTAAGATAAATGTTTTTATTTAGGCACAAGCTCTAGAAAGACCCTGCAAAAAATATTCCGTAAGATAACCTTAGAAATTAGGAAACAATGGGCTTTTTCAGATTTTCTGAAATTTGAGAGTCGGCTGATCTAATTGAAGATTTCCCCAAACACTCAAATCTTGAATAATGATCTTTGCACACTTAGATCTGAATTTTAGATTGATAGATATTTTAAAAAATAGCTATGAGACCTTTCAGAAATATATATAGCTAATATTTCTTTCAAATCAAAATGAAATTTAAGAAAACCCAGAAAACTGCACAAGATACCTGTATGTAGATCAATCCATAAAGGCCATCAACCATCAAATGTCAATAAAAGTAGCAGAATTTAGAAACAATATCGCCACATAGATCTAGAAAAGGAACACCAAAGTTTGTAACCCCAAAGTCTTTATACTTTATTGATCAAAAAATTATAAGAGCTTCTAAGAACAAGTGCACGATCTAAAGATCAGATCTAAATGACATATAAAGACCTCTAATTTATAAGATAAAATCTCCAATGGCTAGTTTGGTTGATCCATGTCAAAATAATCTCGATCGTCGAAAAAGATTTAATTATCTTTTAATCTGGACCGTTGAAATTATAATTTTGAGGAAATTCAAATTTATCATTTAATTTCATTTTAATTAACTTAAAAATAATATTTTTGAGTTAATTAACTCAAAATTTTGACTTTGACTTAACCACCAAGGGCCAAGGGTCCAAAATTTCTTGAAATCCTCAATATTCCCTTGGCTTGGGACCTTTAAAAATTTATTTTTTAAGGACCCATGAATTTTTCCTTTCAAGAATTTTAACTCAACTAGGACTTAAAATTAATTAAATTTCTGGCTTAGGATTTTTTAATTAATTTAGCTAGAAAATTTAATTAAGTGACTGAGAGGGGATTTAATTATTTTTCCAACCCTCTTTACATAAGATAAATACATTTAGACACATAAAGGGGGAATACCCATTTGCGATAGACCCTCAAATAGCTACCCAATTCTGCAACTCAAAACATGATCTAGTAGACCAAGTAGTTTGTAATAAAATCATCTAGCCAATTAGCTAGGATTACTCCCAAACTACTTTTACAAAGACTCGATAGAAAACACTAGGACTCACTTAGCATCTTGATGACAAAATCCACCCTAGCTTTGGGGTGAGGCTGGAGGGAAAAACTCTGTCGATCACTTGTGTCGAGTGAAAAATCAAATTAGGGCCCACCAACTTGAAAATGAGTTGCTTACTTTGGACCCCAATAATTTCTCCTCCATTGAAGATTTTTTTTCCAAATTCAAGACCCTCAGAATTATTTTAGAAGGTTGTAAGATAAAAAAGGATGATGGTAGCCACATCTATTGCATTATTGCTAAGCTTGGCCCTTCATACTCTGTATTTGTTTTCGCCTTCCATTCCACTAGAGAAGCCATCATTTCTTCAGGAACCACCTACAAGAATCCCTCTTTTGATGCCTTTTGTGATTCTTTGATAAGAGAACAAGATAAACGTTTACACCTTGGTCTTATCACTGCTAGAAACGCTTCTAAGAAAGCCATAGCATCCCAACAACAACCATATCAAAAGAATCCCAAGAAGTCGTATCCTAAAAAATATGGTCCTAAACCAAACAAAGGCCCTAAGCAATTTCAGCCGCAAATTGAAAAATCAAATCACCAAAATAGTAAGGCAAATCAAAACAAAGGGAAGAAGACAGATAGACATTGCAAATTTTGCAATCATGATGGCCATTTAGAGTCCCAATATTTTAAGAATATGGAAGCCTTAGAAGCATAAATGAAGAAGCACAACATCAATTTGGAGCATTCTTCACCTTCATCTTCAGTAATGGCACTTTTTGCTTGTGGTTGTCAAGCATCAAGATCTAGTTATGCATTAAATGTATCTTCTTCTTCTCATTCTCATGAGTGGCTCATTGATTCTGGAGCTTCTTAACACATGGCTAAAAATAAATCCTTGTTTTCTTCTTTAAATGATTGTAACACCAAACATATTTATGTTGGTGATGATAGATCTCTTAGTGTTGTAGGATCTAGAACCATTCATCTCAATAATGGCCAGTTTAATGATGTACTATGTGTTCCTACCTTTTCATGCAAGCTTCTCTCTATTTATCAGATAACTCATTCAGGTGAAGGGAAAATAGTATAATTCTCACTTCATGATGTTGTAATCAAGGACCTCAAAGATTCTAAACATATTTTAGCTACTGGAATTGTTGATGATTCCACAAGATTGTATAAGTTTGACAACTTTGGGTCATCCTCTCTTCCCTCCATTTTTGTTGCTCATAATGATGATGTGAGAAAACTTTGACATGAGTGATTTGGTCACTTAAATTATCGCTCTCTTCAAAATCTATGTAAGGAAAATATGGTGATGGGCCTTCCTATGGTATCTTGCCAAGATGGTGTTTTCTCCAGATGTGTACTCGGAAAACATCATCGGGATAGTTTTGAAAAATGTGCCTATTGGCACGCTTCAGCGCCTTTGCAGCTTGTGCACAATGATTTATGTGGTACACTTCCTATTGTTTCTTTCTCTGGTTGCAAGTACTTCTTAACTCTCATTGATGATTTTTCCAGACACACTTGGGTATATTTATTAAAACTCAAGAGTGAAGTTTTTAACATGTTCTTGGCCTTTAAGGCCTTTGTTGAGAAACAATATGGACATCAAATTCTTAAGTTAAGATCAGAAAATGGCGGAGAATATGTTTACAACAAATTTATCAACTTCTTCACTGAGCATGGCATTCAATTGCAACATATTGTTCCATATACTCCATAACAAAATGGTGTAGCTGAAAGGAAGAATCACACCTTAAAAGAAATGGCTAATTGTATGCTTCAATCTAAAGGACTTAGTCTCAATTTTTGGGTAGAAGGAATTAACTATGAAAATTACATAGTAAATCGCACTCCTACTAAGGTTTTAAAGAATATAACTCTAGAAGAAGCTTGGAGCTCAATCAAACCAGATGTAAGTCACTTTCATGTTTTTGGAAGTGATGCTTGGGCCCATATTCCAGATGTGAAACATAAAGCCTTAGAACCTAAGAGTGAAAAATGCATTTTTGTTGGATATTCTGAATATGTCAAAGGATATAGACTTCTTCAACCAAAATCCAAAAATATAATCATTAGAAGAGATGTAAAATTTGATGAAAATATATCGGCCTGCAATTCTAGTTCGGCAGGTGTGCCACCTTTGGCCTGCGAGCCTAATTCGACATATGTGCCACCTCTCTCTCTCTCTTCTATTCTTAATAGCATTCATTCTAGTTCAAATGATGATAGCGAGGATGACAATCCTCCTCCACTTCTTGAAATTATTCCTTACACTCCATAACTTCCAAGATGGGTCCGCTCTACTCGGGATGCAATAGGTTCTCTTGCAGGCAACCTTGTCGATCGACAACATACACATTCTCAGTTCAAAAGAGCCTCTTCCTTATTGGCTCAAGTTCTAGAAAAAATTGATCCAGAAACCTTTGAAGAAGCCTTCGGTCATCCAGATTGGGATGAAGCTATGAAGGAAGAATATCGTTCCTTGTTGGTGAATGATACTTGGGATCTTGTTCCTCTTCCAAAAGGAAGAAAACTTGTCAGTTGCAGATGGGTTTACAAAATAAAGTTTGAACCAAATGGAAAAGTGGATAGACATAAAGCTTGTCTTGTCGCTAAAGGATTTTCACGAGTTGAAGGCATTGAATATACTGAAACCTTCTCCCCTGTTGCCAAAATGAATTCTATCTGCCTTGTTCTTTCCCTTGCTACCTCCTTTAAATGGGAATTCCATCAGATGGATGTTAAATCCGCCTTCTTACATGGAGATTTACATGAAGAAATCTACATGGAACAACCCCCTCACTTTATCCAACACGACTCTAGCCTCGTTTGTTGCCTTAGGAAGTCTCTCTATAGTCTCAAACAAGCTCCTCGGGCTTGGTATGCCAAAATGGATAGATTTCTATTAGATAATGGCTTTTCTAGGTGTCATTATGATAACACTGTCTACACCAAGAAAATGGGTAAGTCCTTCACCATCCTTGTTCATGATTATCTTATTCTTACTGGTAATGATCCAAACCTTATAAACCATGTGAAGTCTAGCCTAAAAAATAAGTTTGAAATGCCAGACTTAGGACACTTGCATTATTTCCTTGGTCTTCAAGTCTTGCAATCCAAGGAAGGCATTACCCTCTCCCAGTCCAAGTATGCCTGTGATCTTCTACACCACTTTCACATGGAAGACTCTAAGCCAGCCCCTTCTCCCTTTCAGTCTGGAGTCAAGTTTTCAGTCACTTGTACTACCCCTGAAGTTGATGCTACCTTATACCGTCAACTTGTTGGTAATATTTTGTATCTAACCCATACCCGTCTTGACCTTTCCTTTTCCATTGGGCTTGTCCCTCGATTTATGCACCAACCTCATGAAAGTCACTGGAAAGCAGCTAAAAGAATACTTCGATATATTCGAGGTACAGTTCAGTTTGGGATTCATTACAGTGCAGGAGCATCTCCATTTTTGATTGGTTTCACTGATTCTGATTGGGATGGTGACCCTGATGATCGAAATTCTACTGCAGGATATGTATTCACTCTTGGTTCAGGACCTATTACTTGGTCTTGTAAGAAAAAAAGTGCCATTTCTCTTTCTTCAGCAGAAGCAAAGTATTGTGGTGCAGTTGAAGCCAGCAAGGAAGCCATGTGGCTTCGTCAGATTCTGTCTGAATTTGGTCTTCATTAGCAGCATCCAACTACACTTTGGTGTGATAATCAGAGTGCCATTCAGCTATGTAAAGATCCAGTTCAGCATCAACGTATGAATCACATTGAACTCCACATACACTTCATCAGAAAGCTCATTCATGATCGTGTTCTTGAAGTGCAGTATTTTCCAACCAATGATCAAGTAGCTGAAATCTTTACAAAGGCTCTCATAGAAGCGAAGTTTACCAAAATTTGATCCATGCTTGGAGTTCAGGAAATTTGTCATTAAGGGGGGATAGGCTCTAATGCCTCCTTCCTTATCCTATTGTGTCACTTTTGTAAATCCTTCAATCCTATCCCAATTTTTTCTTAAGGGGGGATGTTAGGATATTTCGACACATAGGAAATAGGCTCCTTTTGTGTCACCTTTGTAAATCCTTCAATCCTATCCCAAGTTGTTCTTAAGAGGAGATGTTAGGATATTCCGACACATAGGAAATAGTTAAGAATAACTTAGTCTAGTGTAGAGTTAGGTAAAGTGTGTTTCTTTACAATGTACATTTGTAACTTATAATCTGACGGTCATGATTTGTAGTGATCCGATGATTATCTCTCACCTCGGTATTAACGACACTTGATCCGTGGCTTGACACCCGATTGGTCCATGATCTCTATTTAAAGGGCATGGAGGCTCATTTTTTTGGTAACCGTTTATGAGAGAAACATATGTAACTTTTATTTTTATATTAATAAATTGCCTGAAGTGGCCGTGTTGGCTCAGGCCGTGGACTGTTTCCCTCTTTGAGGGTTTTAACCACGTGATTATACTGGTGTACTGATTTGTGATATGTTTGTGAGCAGTGCCCTTTGGTTCTTGATCTAAGGAACTTACCCTGTAAATTCCTACATCGAGAAACACAAATGAATCGGTGAGAGAAAAAACCTCCTAGGATAGAAATCATCACCAAAATACTAGGCTTACCTAGGTTGTTACATACATAGTGGTCTTACTTAGATAATTTACATCATAAACATGCAGAATGGGTTTTCATAATTTATAAAACTGTCGACTGATGATGAAATCTGAATGGCGTGAACATGTCAAACATGATGAATCCCATTTGAAAAAAGGGGGTGTACTGCTATGGGGTCATTGAAAAAGTGTGGTCAACATCTGGCTCTACTTGGGGACACATTGCTTCATTGAAGGAATGTGAGAATCCAAAATCTGCATCCAAGCAACACACAAACAAACATAAGTAGTTTCCATCCAAATATCATCATATAACATTAAGCACATGAAAAGTAAAAGCTCCTCTATCATTTATTATTCTACTTAACATGAAATGTAAATCTACTTTAACTATAAAAATGAAATGCTGAAATAACAAGGTGTAAGGTTAGAGATACAATACAAAGGATGCCCTGTGGCATCAGATGTGTTCAATATAGTGCATGCTGAGCATTTTCCTACTTTGAGGAAAGTCTGTAGGCTACTTTTTAGATGTGCCATGTCCAATATTGCATATTGTAGGTCTTTGTCTTATCTGAATGTTAAGTTGCTCTCGACCATTAGACGAATCAAACCGCTTACTTCTTCTTTTCTGCTTTTTTCTCTTCTTCTTAGTGGGTTGTGATGTCAGTAATGAGACCACTGTAGATTTCTTTTCCTTATCTTGAAAATGCTTGTACAAAACATCTGATGAACCTGAAGTGTGACCAATCTTATTTTGAATATACTCTGTCAATGGTGACACATAAGCTTGGTCTTTCTTAACGTCCTTTGTAACCATAGTTAATTTTTCCTTAATGGGAAAAGTGACCTTTGTGTGATGAGATGGAAATTTCTTCAGCAAACTCGGAGGCCTATGATCTATTGAAAAATCTAACTTGGGTTGGAAATTCTGCATGTGTGATCTTTCCATTTTTTCCAACTTATTTTGAATATCAGTCATTTGATTAGAATTCTTAACATTAACAACACTAATTTCCTTCACATGACTCTCTTAAATAGTCAACCATTTGTGTTCCATGTTTTTTATTGCTTCATCATTATCCGCTTTCATGGCCATGAAGAAATTTTGCATACAGTTCATCTCCTTCTCATGATTTTCTTCCATGATCGTCATTTCCTTAATATGTTTTTCTTCCATGGAAATTATTTTATTTGAGTGATTGAATTCCATGATCGTCATATTTTTCTCTAAGGCTAACAAATTGTTCTGTATATCATCAATTTCCCTGGTATGATCAGTTGTTAACCTTGCTTCGTTAAGTTCCATATCCTTAATAAGTTGAGCCTAATTAACCTTTGAATTCTTGATTATTTGAGCTTGATTCAATTATATATCCTTAACCATATTAATCAATTCATTGATAAAATCATTTTCAAGTTCTATAGTTTCATTTACTTCAACTTTTTCCTTTACCTTTTCTTTATTTCCATATTCATTTTCAAATGCCTCAATGATTGATTGGAGAGAATCAAAAGTGTTTTTAGGGAAGTCAGCGAACCACTCCATAGCATCACTAATTAAGGTGAGAATGAAAAGCCGCATCTTCACATCTTCATGATAAAAGTATGGGTGACACTTGCTCATACATAGGTTGAAATTCTAAATGTGAGCCTAAGTAGAAAAAGCATTATTGTCACTAAAAGGTGGCATCTCATTGATAGTCAAACTCACCGAAATCGGGTAATTGTGTGGAGCACCCTGAAAGTTAGTAAAGTCAAGAGGATCAAAAAAATCATCCATGATGACTTTCTTGAATGGAACAACGAAATGGATGTTAGAGAAATAGATCCTTGTTCAAGAAAAGTCAAGAGGTCCACAAGATGCGAGATTCTTAGCAGGAATTCTTGTAAGAGATGAAAGAATTGGAGTAGCCACTTCAACATGAAACTAATTCTAAAACAAAAAAGATATTCAAGAGAATCAGATGGATATTTGGGGGGGAGGATTCTTGTATGGGAGTAAATAGATGAATAAGTGGACTCGCCACCCAAAAAAGAAGCCAATCGAAATGTCTAGGTGCTAAAGGTGCAAATGATGAGAGGATTAGAAGATAACGAAAGATAAGGTTATGAAAAGATGAAGAGATGAATAGATGAAATGATGCCAAAAAATGCTATGCTGTGTGACAGATTAATGAATGGAAAAAAATGATTAGAAGATTAGAAAATGTCGTTAAGACCAAGGATAGAAAAAAATCTATCCCCGGCAACGACGCCAAAAAATGTTGTCGCACAGAATGTCTAGGCACCGCAACAACGTCTCAGATCGGGGGTTGTCACCCTGATCCCCAATCTCTCTATTTAATTTATCTCCTTATAGTAGACTAAGGGGGGTAGACCCTATGGAAATGGAATGAAGGAGAACCAGTTGGAAACTAACCAGTTCAAGAGACATAGTTAAATGACCAAATACTTGTAAAAGATCTAGCAAGATTAAATGATTCAATTGAATTGGAAAGATTGATACTAGTGCCTTATGGAGTCAACTATCCTGCTAAGGAAATTACAACCAAGTACTTGATGATAAACTGCTGCTATGCAAGGTTAATTTAGAATGCAGAATGCAAGGAAAATGATTTGAAGAAGGAGCGAGATGAAGCAAGTTTCGAAGATGAGAGTTAATATAAAAAATCCTAAAGCACTTAGATTATAAATAATCTGATCTAACCACTAAGTACTTAAGCGAGAGTGTCAATTATAAATATGCCCACAAGATTACTCGATTAAAATATATACATATCCACAATAGAGCTCTCAAAATCAGATATCGATCACACTTACTTGAAAATATTTCCCAAACATTAGTATTCAATAAACATCCAATATTCAAGTAAATGAAACAAGACTTAATTACACATTTTGATCGATAGATAACGTTCCCAAAAACTCAGATGCCAATGATTATTAAACCCAACTGAAGCATATGAAATTTACTAGCACTTAAATCTCAGTAATCACTTCATCAAGTAATTTATGGATTAAATGATATTCTTAAAATAATGCAAATCCAAAAAAATTAAATTTTCTCCTATAGTCAAGCTTAGGATATATTCTTCAGCAAGATTTCAGATCTGAAATATAAATCGCAATAGTAATTTAAACCATAGATCAGCAAACAAACGATATCGGCACCAATGCCAAAAATGACTAAAAATAGTAAAAACTGTTGAACTTGAAGAAAAATCAATTTCTAGGGCTTGATTTAGAGAAATTTCAGATCTGATATTTTACAGTTATGCAGTAATTTCCAGCAAGCTTTAAAGTCAGATCTAGGAAAAATTAAAGATGCCCAAATGGCCAAAAATTCTGAAAATGAAGATTTTGAAATTCTAAACCATTTTGACCATATAAAATGTGTTTTTAGGGCCTAATTATTTGTGATTTTCTTTCTGTAATAAAATTTGTAGAAAATAAGGGTTTAGAGATCAAACCCTTAGCCCAAGGCTTTGAAGATCCCACCATTGAAAATTCTTGAAATTTTGGGATAATGTTGCCGCTTGAAAATTAGAATTTTGAAGACCAAAATCCTGTAAAAATAGCCTCAAAAGCCTATACGTCCGCAAAGGTCTAGATCTAGCTCAGATCTGAAGTTTTCCTTGGTTGATTTTTCAGATCTATTCCTGCAAACAAATATTGAGCTCAGATCTTGCCCTCTAGGGTCTAGATCTGGCTCAAATCTGAAGATTTCCTTGGATGATTTTTCAGATCTAAAGATTTCCTTGGCTGATTTTTCAGATCTAATCCTGCACAAGTGAAAAAATAAATCCATTACCCAATATGTACAAAAATAGTGAAAATCCTAAAAACCCAAATGTTAGAATTCAAAATTGTGTTACAAAACATCAGATCTACACATGTAAATTACAAATCTATACTATATATTTACAGATCTATCAGATCTAAGGAGTATAAGTCTGACTTCACTCCTAGATCTGAAGATCTAAGACTCTTACTAGCCAGGTCTAACTTTAAATTCAAAAAATTAAGATAATTTTTTTTCTTTAGGTACAAGCTCTAGAAAGACCCTGCAAAAAATATTCCGTAAGATAACCTTAGAAATTAGGAAACAATGGGATTTTTCAGATTTTATGAAATATGAGATTCGGCTGATCTAACTGAAGATTTCCCCAAACGCTCAAATCTTGAATAATAATCTCTGCACACTTAGATCTGAATTTTAGATTGAAAGAGATTTAAAAAATAGCCATGAGACCTTTCAAAAATAGATATAGCTAATATTTCTGTCAAATCAAAATGTAATTTAAGAAAACCCAAAAAACATCACAAGATACCTGTATGCAAATCAATCCATAAAGAACATCAACCATCAAATGCCAATAACAGTAGCATAATTTAGAGACAATATCACCACATAGATCTGGAAAAGGAACACCAAAGTTTGTAACCCCAAAGTCTTTATGATTTATTGATCAAAAAATTACAAGAGCTTCCAAGAACAAGTGCACGATCCAAAGATCAGATCTAAATGACATACAAGGACCTCTAATTTATAAGATAAAATCTCCAATGGCTAGTTCAGTTGATCCATGTCAAAATAATCTCGGCCGTCGAAAAAGATTTAATTATCTTTTAGTCTGGACCGTCGAAATTATAATTTTGAGGAAATTAGAATTTATCATTTAATTCCATTTTAATTAACTCAAAAATTACATTTTTGAGTTAATTACCTCAAAATTTTGACTTTGACTTGACCACCAAGGCCCAAGGGTACAAAATTTCTTGAAATTCTCAATATTCCCTTGGCCTGAGAACTTTAAAAAATTATTTTTTAAAGACCCACAAAATTTTCCTTTGAAGAATTTTAACTCAACTAGGACTTAAAATTAATTAAATTTCTGGCTTAGTATTTTTTAATTAATTTGGCCAAAAAATTTAATTAATTAACTGAGAGGGGATTTAATTAATTTTTCAACCCTCTTTACATAAGATAAATACATTTATACACACAAAGGGGGAATACCCATTTGCGATAGACCCTCAAATAGCTACCCAATTCTGCGATCTTTAAAACATGATCTAGTAGACCAAGTAGTTTGTAATAAAATCATCTAGCCAATTAGCTAGGATTATTCCCAAACTAATTTTACAAAGACTCGATAGAAAACACTAGACTCAGAGACTCACTTAGAATTCGAACTCGAAGACAAAATCCACCCTAGCTTTGGAGTGAGGCTGGAGGAGAAAACTCTGCCGATCACTTGTGTTGAGAAACACAAATGAATCAGTGAGACAAAAAACCTCCTAGGATAGAAATCATCACCAAAATGCTAGGCTTACCTAGGTTTTTACATACATGGTGGTATTACTTAGATCATTTACATCATAAACATGCAGAATGGGTTTACATCATCTATAAAGTTGTCGACTGATAATGAAATCTGAATGGCGTGAACACATTGAACATGATGAATCCCATTTGAAAAAATGGGAACATCCAAAAATTGACGGCATTAAGTGTGGCCAACAAGCTACATAAGCTACTAGAAACATGATAGAGGTTTTTGTAGTTGGACACCTTAACATAAACCTCCTTCAGTTTTACAAAATTCGTCTTGGATTGGTCACAATATTTTATGCAAAACAATGACTTAAACATGAAATTTCTGCAAAAATGTTCCTTCTTGCTCTGTTTTCATCTTTTAACCTTACTGTTCTTTTAACTTTTTTTACTTTCAATTTGGATAAAATTAATTTTTTTTGAAAGTATTTTCATATTTATTTACCATTTATTGCCTCTGTTTTTACTTTTATTGTTTTACCTTGACTGCTCTGTAACTTTGTTTTAACCTTCACTCTGAATTTCATCTGATACACTTTAACTTTGATGCTCTTTAACTGTTATGTTTTCACTATCCCTATGAATTCTTATTTCACTTTTAACATTCACCGATATGAATGCCTTGTTTTAATCTTTACATTAAGATGCTCTTTTATCTTTCACAGGATGACTTTTCTTTAACTCTAATGCCTGGAATCTTTAAGGAAAATCCTTTGAATCCATTTCCTTGTGAGTTCTTGGAATAAAACGGATCCTTAACTAGTATTGAGATTATTTTATCCAAAATTTTCTTTTTCTAATAACATGCAAAAATCAAACAATTCATTAATGAAATCCAAGTTTGCAAGGAGGGATTATGGCTTTGATGAATTGGGAAAACCTGTGGAATGAATTTTGACTCTGGAGGTTTAACTCTGTTGGCATTGAGTAATTGAGTGTAACTGTTAGGGATTCTGAACATTGGTAAAAGAGTTTGAATCTTTCAAAAGCTTTCTTCAGCAAATCCGTTCTTTGAAGAAAATTTAGTTCTTTCTGTGGGAAAACAGGGTTTATGGCTATCAATTTCACAAGAAACTCTTTTTCAAATAACAAGAAGGTTGATTTTTCTGAGGAGTACTTGTTCTTGTAGGTATATGGTCTTTAAATATGTTCTGAGGCATCATATAAGTTTCTGATGGCTTTGGAGGTTTTTGGAAATGAACTGAAGCTTCCAGTGGTCTTGACAGCAGCTGTAATGGCTTTTTTTGGTTTCTTTTGAGCATGAAAACAATGTACAGGTAACTTTTTTTTCTTCAATCAGGATGAATTAACGCACAAAAAATGGAGAAAAGGGTTTAATGGGCGCATATGGAGTTTATTAGGCGTGTTTAGGTTTATAATAGCCTGTAATCAATGGCGGTCACATCGGATAGTGGGCGGTTTTGGTATTTGAAGAGAAGAAACCACAGGTGGTTTATCGCGTTCCTTTTGGTGGTAAACAGTTTTAGATGAAATGAACGCGATCCAACGAGAATGGAACACGTGGAGGAGGGAGAGAATTGCAATACAAACTATTTCGCGCAACTTTTGCATGGTGATGACCGCGTAAATTTTATGCGCGATATTGGGTTTACAATGTAGGATATGAGTTTTGAAAGCGAAGGGTCGAGATCTGTTTGGAAGGTGTGCCAGAATGCGAGGTTGGACCGGGCTCATTATATGTGCGGATGGGTTTAAAATGCGTTTAAACCTTTATGATATAGTTGATGGGTAAAGGTTTAAAACATATATATAAGGGTTTAATTAATATATATGGGTGCAGGCTTTTATGTATAGGTGGCCACAGTCTTTGAACTTTATAATTAAACATTTGTTTAATTCAAAAACTTAGGATTATATGAATATAGGCGGGGGTAATGTTTTTGTTTTAAAAACATTTGTGAGATGTTTTGATAAAACATATGCGGGGCGGGTTTTAGTTTATTATATTTTCAACTTTCACCGTTGTCAAACCATAGGGGTGGGATATTTAAATAATGATAGTTTTAAACTCACATGTGAAGAAAGAATTTTTTTTGGGGTGGCTTTAAATCTGACATTCAAAACTTTGTGGTGGAATGTTTGGTTTTCCGGCAGAATATAGTTGAGACAATTAAGACCCCGGGTCTTCTACAACCTTTATCCATTCGAAGTCAATGTTGAGAGGATATTTCAATGGATTTTATCACTGGTTTACCTAAGTCTGAAGGAACGAGTGTCATCATGGTGGTAGTTGATAGACTTACCAAGTATGCACACTTTTGTGCATTATCTCATCCATTTCAAGCAAGTACAGTGGCTACTACATTTATGGACACAATTCAAAATATACATGGAAACCCAACGGTTATTGTGAGTGACAGAGATCCCATTTTTACTAGAAATTCTTGACTGAGTTATTTTCTTTGTTTTGTACTCAATTAGTCACAGGTTCATCTAATCATCTCAATCCATGATCATACATAGATAGTGAATAAATGTTTGGAAGGGTATCTTCGTTGTTTTGTATATGATAAAAACACAATGTCAAGTGGATACCTCTCGCCGAATGGTGGTATACCACTTCCTTCCATACTATGCGCAAAATGACCCCATTTATGGCACTTTATGGATATCATCCACCATCCATCACATCATCTTTAAGAGAAAATTCTAAGGTTCAAGCAGTGGAAGATAACATCGAGCATCAACAAGAAGTTCTCCAACTACGAAAGGATAACCTAAAATTGGCACAAAATCAAATGAAATAACAAGAATATCAACATCGTAGCGAGAGAAGTTTTGATGTAGGAGATTGGGTATTTTTACGCTACAACCATACAAACAAATGTCCTTCAAGCAAGCTAAGAAGGATAATAAATTATTGCCAAATTACTATGGTCCCTACAAGATGTTGCAAAAGATTGGTACTATGGCATACAAATTGGAGCTTCCTGATTCTTCGCGAGTGCATCCAGTTTTCCATGTTTCATGCTTAAAGAAGGTTATAGGTGAAAATCTTCCAGTTCAAACAATATTGCCAAAACTCGATGAGGAAGGAAAAATCATATTGGAACCTCAAGTGGTCATGGAAACAAGAACTCAACAACTACGAAATCGGACACCCCCGTGAGTATCTCATCATGTGGAAGAATCTCATCAAAGATTCTACATGGGAGGATGAATTTTATGGCGAAGCACCCGTAGCTACTCAAGCGTTGAGGACAACAATTTTTTGAAGGAGAGGGGCATGTTAGGTCCCTATATTAATAGTTTAGCCCCTTATTGTTATTAGTGTAGCCCCCTTATTGTTATTATTGTAGCCCCATGTAACCCCAATATTTTTATTATTGTGCTCTTACATTGTTATTGTTAGGTCGGCTAGGATTACATTGTGGCCCCATGGACTCCTATATATAGAAAGGAGGTTTTTTCATTTGTATCATCCAATAATTGTTCATTCATGTAATGTATTTGAGTTTTCCCCCTCGAAGTGGCTTATTTCTAATGCGTTGATATATCTTTTCTTCTATTTTTGGAGCTGGTTTCACAACATAACTAGATTATATCTATCAATATTTGCACACATTCATGCATACCAATTCTCTCTCTTAACACTCGAAATATAGAAACCTATTTTAGTGATGTCGTTAATAACAATGATCTAATTAACGTTGATATTTTGTGTCTACATGAGACACATTTGAAACAATACACGCTGCAACAAAAGTTAAAAACCTTCAATTCCAAATCAAGCCATAACAAATATGGATTACTCATATGCTTCAAAAAAGACATAAGAATTGTTGAACATATGTAGTTTGAAGAAAAAAATGTAGAATAATTGATGTCAAATGTCATTCTACACGGAATGCATATGCAATTGTCAATTTTTGTGCAACACCCTATGCAGAATTTCCCAATATACTAAATATTATTGAGAAAAGACTTTGTAATATATCTATTGGTAAACCAATACTCATTGTAGCATATTTCAATGTCGATGTCTGTCAAAGTAGAAATAGAACAAAGATAGTAAGAGACTATATGTATAGCTACAACCTCCATTTCCTTCTAGATATAAATACTTGTGGACCCGCATCGTTTATTGATCATGTATGGTATAACATAATGTTACACAGTAATTTGTCACTCTGCTCACTTTTGGTCCCTGATTCTGAAGTTACCTGTGACGAATCCTATGCAGTATTTCAATCTGGAAAAATACATAAAAACATCCTCTAAAGACTCAAAGAAAGCTTCCTTGAAAGATCATTGAAGAAACTTAGCTAAAACCTTAAATTTCTGGGTCAACGCTTTTCTCCAGTTGCATGCCCGTGCTAATGGTAGGTTGACAGTTATATCCTAGAATTGTCAGGACTCTTTTTACTGAGAAAATTGCGTTGAACCCTTTTTGGCAGTGTTTCCTCAAATGGAGGAGAAGCTTCGACCTCTAGAAGTTTCCAGGACGACGATCTGGATGTCATTCGGTGGAGAAATGGTCAAGCTATCTCATTTATAGCTTTTGATCTTATCAATGGGGAATTATCCCTTGAAAAGTGGACCTTCCTCCTTTCGTGGGCTCTTAACTCCCTCTCCCTTCCTATAAATTGATCACCATCCTTCCACTACTGTTTGGCCATTGTTGGGCTGGTCTGATCATTCATTTCCTTGCATCCTTATATTGTGATAATGCCTAAGCTATCCGGGAGAAGGAGTGCTTTAAGAGATTCGATGAAGGATGCATAAATCACGAAAGGGAGACCTCCAACATCAAGGCCATGGTTCTAAGCTCTCTCTTTCATATTTATTAATAAAACACCTTATTGTGCACCAATACTATTGGAGCAGAGAAGGAACTTTGACTAGGTTGAATTATACCAGCCTCTAACATTTCTGCAATCATACGTTCAATTTCGCTCTTTTGGACATAAGGATATCTATAAGGCCGGATGTTTGGAGGAAAAATTCCTGGAATCAAATGAATAACATGATCATGATCAATGTATTGTGGTGGGAGTCCTTTGGGATTTTCAAACACCTTGGAATGATTGTCCAAGACTTTTTGGAGATCTGCAGAAATAGATGATTTTGATGTTGGAACTTCTAGTGAGCATAATTGTGCAATTACACCTCGTTGTTCTTTCTTGAGAAGCTTTTTCATGACATTAGAGCTTATTATCTTTCTCGGCTTCCCTGTGATACCCTGTAATTCGACTTCCTTTCCTTCTGAAAAAAAATTCAAGAAAAGTTATTGAAAATTAAAAGCTACCGTCCCCAGAGATTATAACCATTGTACTCCTAGTACAACATTAGCACCTCCCATAGAAAGCATTGGACTATTCAATACATATTCCCCCATGGTTAGCTTGATATTATGGCATTTTCAAGAGCAATTTACAGTTCCTCCATTTGCAACCATCACTTGATATTCTGGTGCTGGGTATAGGAAACAATTCAATTCCTTTGCTACCTTACAATGGGTAAAATTATGGGTACTACCCGAATCAATCAACACTATTACCTTTTTCTTCTTGATATGTCCTTCTATCTTGAGAGTTTGAGGAGTGGTAATTCCTACCAATGCATTACACAATATGGTCGGACTCATTTCTTCCTCTTCTAGATTTGGTTCCTGGTGTATATCCTCTTCTTTTGAAGATTCTTGTTCATTTTCTTCTTTCTATTCACAATCTATGTAAAATAATTTCTTCTCAATGTACTTATGACCTTTAGTGTATTTGCTATCACAACTGTAGCAAAGCACTTTTGCTCTTTTTTCTTCCAATTGTTGTGGTGGCAACCTTGTAGGTTGTGGAAGTCTAGGAATAGCAACACTTCCATCTTTATATATGTGAGTGGTAGGCTTCCTTGTTGCCATAATTTTACATTCAATTTTTCTTGCCAACCTGAATGCCTTTTCCAATGAATTAGGTTCCCAAACGCAAAATTCATGTTGGATATTATCCTTTAAAGTCTCTATGAAGACATCAATCCTGTGTTCCTCTGGAATATCAGTTACCCTTATATTCAATTTTTGGAAGTCCTCAATGTGCTCCGCCACTAAACCCTTTTGTTTGAGATTTGTCAATTGGCTAAAGAAGGTGTTGCTTTTTGTATCTTCTTAATGTGCTATCATTTCCTCCGTAAAAATTGACCAAGTGAAAAATATTTTACGGGAGCAAATCCATCGATACCATACAAATGTATTTTTTTCTAAATGTAAAGTTGCAAGGCATACCTTTTGTGTGTTTTGCACATTATTGAGATCAAAATATTGCTCCATCTATAGTATCCATGTTACGGGATCCTTGCCATCAAAATTCCTCATATCCATCTTTGAAATATGGTGGTTCTTCCATCCAACATTAGAGTTTATGAAATCATGATTAACATTTATTTTGTTTTCATCATGAGTTTCCTCTACTATATTTTTGCCATTAAGAAACGTTTCTTGGATCAACTTTGCCAAACCTTCGATGTCTACTTTTATGTTTTCCATTTTTTCATTGATCTTAGCTTCCATGCCATCCATCTTAGCTTCCATACCCACTTCCATGCCTTCCATCTTAGCTTCCAAACCATTCATCTTAGCCTCCACGCCTTTCTTCAGACCATCCATCTTAGTTTCCACGCCTTTCTTCAAAACTTCCATTTCATTTTTTGTTGCTCTTTGCAATAGCGAAATTTGGTGCACTTGCTCTTGTAATTTTGATATCTCATGTTGTGTTTCTTCATCTTCATGAGTCATATTAGAGCCTTCTAAAAGCTTAATGGGTGTTGAATTATTTTTAGGGGCCATTTTAGAACCCAATACTGATATCTATTCTTCAATATGCCCTTGGAATAAATTCCAACTAATTTTTTTCAAACAAGACTTATGTAATTCAAAAAAAATACACACCTTTTTCTTGCTTTTGAGGAGCGCGATATTGAAACTAAATTATCTCTGTGATTTCGGATCTTCAATATCTGAAATTTTTCACTGAGGTAGCCCTCCGAATCCTTTTTCGAATGCCACAATTCTGACCTAATTTTGGATTCTTGAAGACAAAGTTCTGCCCAATCTCCTACAATGACCTAATTATGGATTGGTTCAATAGATCAAACTTGTATGAATTTCCACGTGCCACTACTTCCTCCTTCGGCTCTGAAATTGATAGAAAGGAACCTAAATTCCGTTTGTTTGCATCCACTTTTTACAGAATTCCAATCTAATGCTCAGAGAAAGAGTTATGAATATTTTCCCATGATCACCTCTTTGAGATGAAATTAGGGAGCCTGAAAAGGTCCTAACTTCCACAGACCATATATCTGCAAATATTGCGAACCAAGATCTGAAATTTTTCAATGATGTTCCACAGGAGTTCAAATTCATGCTCTAAAAATTTCAGATTCTGAGCCCTCGTAGAAAAAACTCTATAGAAAAAATTCTGCAATGACTAGTTTAGGTTAAATTGAGGAGCCTGCAAAAAGACCTAACTTCCATAGATCATATCTCCGACACTATTGCGAACCAAGCCTTGAAATTTTGTGAAGATGTTTCTCAGGATTTCGGATTTTTACTCTAAATATTTCAGCTTCTGAACCTTTATAGAAAAAAAATTATACCAAAAATTCCACGATGCCCTGTTTGGAGCAGCGAAACCCTAGAATACAAAGCTCTGATACCAAATGTTTTGAAACCAGCTCCAAAAATAGAAGAAAAGATATATCAACACCTTAGAAATAAGCCATTTCGAGGGGAAAACCTCCAATAAATTACATTAATGAACAATTCTTGGATGATACAAATAACAAAACCTCCTTTCTAAATATAGGAGTCCATGGGGCCACAACGTAATCCTAGTGGGGCCACAATGTAATCCTAGCCGACCTAACAATAACAATGTAAGGGCACAATAATAACAATATTGGGGTTACAGGGGGCTACAATAATAACAATAAGGAGGCTACACTAATAACAATAAGGGACTAAAATTGTAATATAGGGACCTAACAAGTTCCGATTTTTCATTTTGTCGTACATGATCCATTTCTACTGCTATTTTTTTCTTAACTTTGAAGTTTTGTTTCTGTAGAGGTTTTATCGGGAACAAGGATATCATCTACCTAACATGAGACAAAACTGTGTAGAATAATCCATGAGTTTGTATTCCAGTAGGATCAAATGCAAGATTGTCTAGTGTGAGGCCTTGTGATCTATGTATTATGAGTGCACATGCTAGTTGAGTAGGAATATTTTTTTTTGTATTTTTATTTAGCCTGTTTTTTTTATGGTGTTATTGGTTTTTCTATTCGCAATATGGGGATCCAATCTTTGGAGACTCCTTCACTATATAAGTGAGATAACTTTATGGCTTGGTGATACCCTATGTTTGCATCGAAGAACTCGATCCATATGACATCAATTTCATTTGTTTTTTTATATGCTTTAATGATTCCATTTTCTCCATTAACAAGGCCATCTTGTGATTCGTAATTGCCAGCATAGATCTCAACTAACATATTTAATTTCGAAACTGTTTGTGAAGGAAACTTTTTTATGTAAATAGGAAGGGAGGCCATCATGGTTTTCTTCTTCTTGATCAATTTCATAGATGATAATTTCTCCACCATGAACAATTGACACATTTTTATTGTTGTGCAAAGCAACATCTTTATTTTGATAAAAAAGATAGGGGACAACAGGGTCAATAGTTACAATTATAGAAAAAAAATTATTCATGTATGAGATATAATATTTTGTTGGGGTTTTTCTTTGCATTCTATTCAATATTGATATGAATTTATCATATGTTTGTCATAATGTAGTATGAAATTCATAGAATTTTACATTTTCTTTTTAGAGGTCATACGGAACTGGTTGTTTGTTTAGAATTAGTTGTTCAAATATCAAAGAATCTTGTATAAGTTCTGCTTGATAGAGATCACCACAAAATTTGATGTCAACATTTCCAAAATATTTTTTCTAGACATGTTTTATGTTTCTTCAATCTATCATCAATGCAAAACAAGAAACGACTTCCAAGCAAGGAAACCTCATCAATGAAAACTAGTCTCAGTTCTTGGTAAAGTTTTGAAGTGCATCCAACGTTTCATTGCTAAGTTGTGTAGAGGAAATATTATTAACATGCATAGGTAGTGCAAAGTGGATAGTTGTAGCACTTGCATTATATGTGTATTTTCCTATATATTATAGTATCAATCCCTTTGGATTCAAGGGATTAGTTTGAATGGTGTGCATCATAAAGCCACATGAGCATTTGAAAAATTATTTTTGTTGTGGATGTTTTCCCATTTTTGGATCCTCCAATTAAAAATAAATATAGTGGTTTGTCCATATTCATACATTTTTTCATTGCAATGTATTTTATATTTTCTTGTTGTTCTTTATTGAGCATTCTTCTTAGTTTTCAATATTCTTAATTTTAAAGTAGAAATGGATGCTCTAAAAAATGGAATCTACCGTTAAATTTCATTTTCTTTTATGGTGATGGGAAAATTACAAATATATTTACAAATCATATTTTTCGCTAAGGTGTTTAGCGATTTTTTGTTTTTTCATTGTACCAGTAGAATCTATGGAGTTGTTTTGATTTCTAGAATTGCATTCTCTAGATTTCCCCATAGTGGGTTCATGTTATATGTGAATTTAGAAGCATTTATATTTATTGTTTTTCATGTAATATATTAGTGGATTCCCATGATAGCAAGTTTTCTTTAAATTCATTCTCACTTTTTTCAAATGGGACATATAACATAATATTTTCCCTGTTGTAACTCCTAGAGACAACCTAGAGTTGCCATAGACCAGTGCCTAGGACATCTTATATAGTAGAGAGACACGATTATGTAGTGAGAAGGATCTCATCAATACCGAGCTCTCAGACTATTTCTTTTCAAATGAGAAAACTAAAATTTCAGTGGTATCCAATATTTCAGAAGCTTAATGCTGAAGAGACAATTCTGAATAAGCAAGATGTTAAGCCCCAACATAAATGCACAAGAAAATTCCAAGACCGTCTGCTGTAGCAAGGGCTGGATTCTCGAATAGTTCATAGAGAAGGATGATATAAAAGGTATCTACTGAGAATGTAGAAGAAAGGAGATATTAATTGCTATAAAGATAGTATTCAGAAACATACGTTAACATGTAGTGGGCTTAAACATTAAGAATCCATACATGATAACCACATTCGTAAATAATACTTCATAACATTCAATATAGCAGAAATGTGAATGGGGTGAGAATGGAACAACATATTACACCTGAGCCATATTTAAAGTGCTGAGAAGCTAATGAAATAAGTATCCACAGGGATAAATTCATAATAGAAAGCAGCCAGCAACTCGCATTCCAGAATGTAATACCAGATATATGGATATAAACAAAAGAATAACAACACTACAACACACCAGAGAGAATAACACACTGCGAATAATCGAAGCCAAAATCCTTATCCGAAACAAAACTTCTTTTCATTGAGGCCCTACGGGCTCTTGGCATGCATATTGGGACGTTCACAAAATAACCAATCAAGAAGATCTTACACAGTTACTTTTTCTCAAAATTTTGGAACCTTTCTTTCTCCTTTGATCTACCTTATATAGCGTTCCTTCCATTTCAACGAGAAGATATTTTGGGAAAATATCTTCTTCGCATGAACAAAATTTGTTAGATGTCACTTTCATAACAAAAAAATTTCATGATGGGGAATCAAGCCTCCCATCATGTGTAAACAGGCCCTCGGCCATTTTCAAAACAGAAATTTAAACAATTGTCTGGTGTAAAAAGTAAAATGCAAGAGTGGGAGAAAACAACCCAATCGGAACTCTAAAAGAAATACACTAAGTAAAAGTGAAATAGGCCATTAAGACCATATCATGAGTTGACAGAAAAATCACAGACGAGGCTGAGTGGAAGCAGTTGTTGATTCAGGCGGAGGCATGTTGGCGGACGAACTGGTGTGCTGACTCATAAACTGTGTCAGTCTTTGCTGACTCTCCACAGTTGGCTCGGGCATCGCTGAGAGTCCCTCCACCTCGATGAAGGCTTCGCCGAGAGCGTGAAAACCTGCCTCGGTAGGGAGCTGGTACCTGATCATGTAAAGGAGGTTAAACTCATTTTGGAGGACCGTAACAATTGTGTCAGCTTTGAGTTGAGTCGCTTTTCCCATCTGGAGGTCAGTCCGATCTCTTTCGGTTTGCAAGCGCGCTGTGTAATGATCCAGAGGCAAAAGCACGGCAGGGGCGGTCAGTTCCCAGCAGGAAGGGAGTCCGGCTGTCGTGATTGCATCCCATACCTTGTCAAACCGTTCGATACTGTCACCCACCTAGTGAAGGGCCCTTAAAGCTGCCGCTCGGGCCTTCTCTTTATTGATGATCTTATGACATTCGATGACCTCTGTAAATCGGCTGGAGATACCGTGTTTCTCCAAGTCGTTTGCCCTTAACGCGTAAAGAAATGAGATGTAATCCCCAGCATGTTGAGCTCTGTTAGGCAGATCAACCCCTGCCTCCTGCAACTTTCTACTGAGATAGGGAAAAGTAGACTTGAGCTCCCCTATCATTGTCAAAAACTCCCATTGCTCGGTTACTGCCGTGATTATGTCTGACCAGATTATGCTTCTGGCCTCGAGAAGGGTGAGGTTCCCCTTTGCTCGACTTCTCATGTCAGCAATGATTTTCTGTTGTTCAGCCGTGACCTTCTTCTCTTGCTCCACCTCCTTCTGTAGCCCTTCAACTGTTCTGGCATTTTTGGCCAGGGAGCTCTCTAATTCTGCGATATTTTGTCTGGCCGTGGATGCTTGTTTCTCCAGTACTTCAATCTCAGCTCTGGCTGCAGACAGTTGTGCTGGCAATGAGCTGACTCCACTTGATGCTTCAGATGGCTGATAGCTATGTGAATCCCACCTGGCCTGTAGTTCTGTTGCTTTGTTCTGTAACTCGCTGATCTTTTCGGCCATCTTTTCATTCTCTTCCTTCTCCTTGGATAACCTGGCAGACAACTCTGCTTTCTCCTCCTCCGCCAGTACCAATTCAGCTGTCTGAACATGATGGGAGGCAGGAATACGAGCCTGTCTTTTTGCAGATGCAACTTCCTTCTACAATTGCTTTATGAGCGCTGCCTGTGAACCTTTTCCTCCATCGTCTGAGTTCTTGATTTGGTCTTGGAGATCACGCACCTGGTGTGCGTTGGCACGACATGAAACTTGTTCAGCTACAAAGGATGCCCTCAGTTGGTCATATTTATGTTCTAGCTTCCTTAATGCGAGGGTGAGCTGCATTAGTTTATCCTTCATCATGTCGCAAACTGTTTGAAACAGGTCGCACATGTCATTGGCCGGCACCTTCTGCATGTCAATGGAAAATTCAAGCACTTTATAGCTGGGAACATCAGAATTGGGGTCCAGGATGGCCTCTGCCATAGACAATACCAGGCTTTCAGTGTCCGCGTTGATAGAGGCGGAGAGCCTGGTATGATACTTTTCCACATACCCCCCTAATTCAGCCTTGAACCTGTCTCGGATTACTTTATTCGTCTGCTCCCTTTCGCTTGGTCTGGACGAAGTGTGCTCGATGATGGCCTGCGTAACCTCTGTGTAATCGGAGGAGGCGGCGCTGTCTCTCAACACTGTTATCCCTGCCTTGCCTTTATCAAATTCACCAAACTTCATGAAGGGTTCCAGTAATTTCCCTTCTCCTATGACTTCCGCTTCACTGGTGGCCGTCCTTTGCCTCTTGGGCGGTGGTGTTGCTCCGGAGGTACCTGCCTCTTGTTCACCGGCACCCCTGTTCACTTCCTCCTCTTCCCCTGTAGCAGATGAATCCGTCTCCATCTGCGAAAACAAGGGCCAAATTTCGAGGTTAGCCCTCCATTCCATAAATGGCCTCGGCTCATGTATGTAGGGCGTAGACCTGTTCCTTTTCCTTTTATTTGAAATGATTTCTCGCGGGTCATAAGCCCAGCTTTTCCCCAACGTCAGGTCCATATTTTGCAGCATTTTTTCAGCAATTGTGAGGGCATGTCTCGAGTTTACCATGAAGGGGCCAATTTGGGTAGGCAACCTTAGGATGTAGCCTTTCTTAGCGGGGACAAAATGGAGCTGGTCGGCTTTGAGGGCTTGCCGGATGTACTCGAGGGCGTAAACTCGTCGGACGGGGAAAACTGGCAACTGGTATGGAGCAAATTCGGCTTCATAGACCCGAATTTCAGTGCAGTCTTCAGAAAGAAACCAATCTCCGGTACACTGGTATTTCCCGGCTTGCAGCCAACGTTTCATTTCTGGGAAAACCCTAAGGGAAGGCGAATCGTGAATGATGGTATAGGCGATGGACATGAAAGTGTTCACAAAGTTCGCATAGCCCTCTCCCTTAGGTAATTGACGGATGGAGAAATTCCAGTCAAAGACTGGTCTGGGTTGGGAATTCTCAGAATAGACCCTGTCTAACCCCAAATGGTCGAACTTATCTGCATGCTGGAACAAGAAGAGGTAGAACACCATTGAGCAGAAGCGAAACTGGCGGGCTTGTGAGAGCTCTTGGAATTGGGTTAGGATGGTCAAGGAGAGGAAACCAGGAATGTCCAATACAACCCCATTCTGTGACATGAGCCATAAGAAGCGAACGCATACCATAGAAATGTCTTATGGGCTCCCTATCCCCAAAAGGCCAGCGATGAGAGAGAGAACAGGTCGAACCTCTTCGATGAACAAAATTAGTGAAAACGGCTCTAATGTAGGCAGGGAAGTTGCATGTTCGATGGTTATGGAAGATATAAAGGCACGACGGGCTTCCCTCGGCTGTTTATTAAACTGGGTTACCAAGGTTTCATCTTTGAAGCTGATATATGTGGCGCTGGTAGGGAAACGGAGGGCCTGTCTGATAACATCGGGAGAAAGGGAAAAAACCTTATTCCCCTGAGGGGAAATGAAAGCACCCCGATGTACATCAAGGGCATCTCTGAGCTAGGTGATGAAATCAATACAAGAATGGACCTGGGGGATTGATTTGGTGGTAGAAGCCCGACACGACAACTCGGAAACGGTCTGCGTTCTTGCAATGGCGGCCGAAAAGCAGAGGTTTGATACTGCGTATGTCAAAAGGGTATTTAGGGTCGCAAATACCAGACTGCAAGTCATAGAGGGGTTCAAAACCAGGGGGGTTCCTAGACTCACGGACCTGAGGAGTTTCTGGCTCGTTCTTCTTGGGCGTTCCCCTCCCCATGGCTGACATTTTAAGAATTCGAAAAAGAGAAAGGAAACAGAGGGAAAATGGAGAATGGAATACCTGAACAGAGGGTGACAGTTCTCGGGAAAACGACGCGGGGAACCCTGACAGTGATTGGGGTAGACCAGGTGCTCTTCCCTACTTGGTATTTGCCGTGGATAGTAACCTGCGTCTTTTTACTGGAGTAAAATACGAGAGTGAGCAGACTGTTTGAGCTAAAAGGCAGGTGAGTAGGATGACTGAAGGCACGTGTCATAAGGACACTGACACTGAGACACGTGGTGCGCGGGGATTGGGGTTTTAAGGGTGTAGGTGGGCGCCTCATGTCGGGTTTAAGGCTGGTACGGGTCTCAGTACCAGCTGATCTAATAAACTTTACCTTACCTTTTACCTATGTATATGCCGACCAACCCTTGCAGCGTGTGATTTCCTGCGCCCAATAAACACATGAATTTCCCCGACCGAGAAGGTCCACCGTATGGTCTGCCATGTCACTGCTGCGCAGCAACCACGTATTGCCTCCTTTCTAGCGTTGAGTCCCCATGCTACGTGTCACCATTCCGAGGGGGTATGGACCTCGTCCTTCCCCTGCTGCTCGACCCCCTCGGATTCCCATGTGTGCCTTCATGCGGCTGTAATTTCTTTTATTATGTCTTTCTTATGTTTAGTGCTGTGCTCCCTCTCTTTTATATCTCGTGTTTGCTTTATGACTTTACACTCCATCCTTTGCGTTATTTCTCCATTGGCTTTTAATACATTTGGCTTCCAATACCTTTTCCCCTTTTGAGCTACTTTCGAAATATTTCTCCCTTTGGTACGAAATTTAATTCATGGCTTATCAACCTTTTTAATACACCTGTGATTAAAGTTAAAGATTGAACAACATTGGCTCCACCTGGGGACGGCACGTTTGTCCTCGAACATGTCGAGAACTACGCAGACCGCCTGTCTATCTTCTTTGAATACCAATTTTCCAGCTCTTGTGACTTCTCCCTAGACAGATCATCATGACTCATGCATTTTTTTGATAGAAAACGAAAACAGCAGCTAATGTACAATATGATAAAACCAGGCTTTTTCAGCCTGCTTCAGAACTGAAAATACGGTTTGAGGAATTGCCCATTTACAAGGGCTTCCAAAAGATCTCCCTGCAAATTCTCCAGCTTAAAGGTATTATTTCCTCCCTGTTCTGTAATCTTGAAGGGGCCGAACCAAAGGGGATCAAATTTACCATGCTTACCTTTATCGGCCCTTCGTACATCCCACCTGAGAACTAGGTCTCCCACCTGTAGCTTTCTATCCTTAGTATGCTGATCAAACAACTCTTTCATCTTCTCCTGGTATTCCACAAGCCGCTGATTTACCTGACCACGCGTTTCTTCGAGTTCCACCAGCTGGTTGATTCTTCTGGTCATACCATCAGGTTCTTCCTGAGCCTCTTGCATGAAACAAGCAACAAGCAAAGCTAATTGTATGGGGAACACAGCTGCTCGCCCATATACTAACTCGTAGGGAGATTTCCCAGTTGCCCTTTTACTGGTTATCCTGTTTGCCCACAGAGCAAACTTTAGTTGGGAATCCCAGTTCCTCTGGTTTTCATTTATTGTCTTCTTTAGAGCCCTGACCAGCGTTTTTTTTGATGATTTCGCCAAACCATTTCCCTGTGGATAGTAAGCTATAGAGTGGCCCAGAGTGATGTTATATTGCTGACAGAAATTTACAAATTTAGTAGATTTGAAAGCTTGGGCATTGTCAGTTACTATTCTAGCAGGACATCCGAACCTGGAGATAATGTTCTCTTCCATGAATTTGATGATCACCGTGTCTGTAGCGTTTCGTGCGGGTATGGCCTCCACCCACTTCGTGAAGTAATCTGTGGCAGTCAAGATCCATTTGTGCTGCCCACTTGAGGGTGGGTGGATCTCACCTATGAAGTCAATTCCCCATTGTTTGAAAGGTTCATCAACATGCACAGGAATCAGGGGTAGAGCTGCTAACTTCTGCTTCTCAGCAAACTTCTGGCACTTGTCACATGCTCTGACCCAAGTGAAGACATCTCCAAACAGTTTAGGCTAGTAAAAACTAGCCTTCAGAATTTTCTGAGCTGTGCTCCTCCAGCTATAATGTCCTCCAAAAATTCCCTGGTGGAATTCGGTTATTATGTTCTTCACTTCACCTTCTATGAGGCATAACAGCAGTATTCCTGAAATATCCCTCCAATACAGCTGACCATTGGCAACTACATACTTCTGCGATTTCAGCCTCAATGCCCTGTATTTGGATTTATCGCAGCTGGGTGGGTGGCTGAGTGTCAGGAGGTACTCAACTATTTCTTTGTACCAAGGACTAGTAATATACTTCATCTGTATTTTCTGAGTGGCCATTTCCACCTCTTGCCTCCCCGTCAGCTCTTCAGAATCTTCGTTTGCAACCATGGATAAGTGAATGCCCAAAGCTTGATGATTTGATTCTGACAAAATCTTTGCTAGCCCCTGTCCTTTAATTAACTTGGTGGGTCTGATGTCCAGTTCATATTCCTGTATCTTTGCAATCCACCTGCCCCTTTTGCCTTCACTGTCCCCCTGAATGAGGATATCCTTAACCGCTGCGGTGGGTACAAAAGCAGTAATGTGGGACTGCAGAATATACATCCGAAATGCCTTGAGAGACTTTACCAGGGTGTAAGCCTGCTTCTCCAGTATGTTGTATTTCAGCTCTGCGTCATGAAGTACATGACTAAAGAAAGCAATGGGTTGCTCATACCCATCCTCGTTTTTCTGTAAGAGGACTCCGTCTACCGTGTGCGGTGATGCAAAAGAGAAAATCATAAAAGGTTTAGTGAAGTCTGGCTTTGCCAGCATGGGAGCCTCAACAAATGCGTTCTTTATCCTGGCAAAGGCCTGCCTTGATTCTGGTGCCCATTTCACCTCATTATCTTTCTTTAACATATCTGTTATGTGTCTAACAATTTCAGCATAATTAGGAATAAATCTTCTGAGAAAATTGATACATCCTAAGAACACCTGGACTTCTTTCTTGTTTCTGGGGAGGGAGATACCATTTATAGCTTCCACCCTTTTAGGATCGATTTTGACCCCATATTTAGTTACTATGTGTCCTAGGAGCTTACCCTCTTCTAACGCAAAGAAAGATTTTTGAGGATTTAGGGAAAATCCATACCTTCTACATTTCTCAAAAGTCCTCTGCAGATGCTGAATGTGCTCGGCATCATCTTTCGAAAAGACTGTTATATCATCTAAATACACCACCAGAAACTTGTCCTGTTCTCCAACAAAGGTTATGTCCATAGCCCTCTGAAATGTGGCTCCAGCATTAATTAGCCCAAACGGCATCCTAGCGTACATAAATGTTCCCCAAGGTGTGGTGAAAGCAGTCTTTTTCTGGTCCTCCGGGAGTACAGCCACCTGATTGTAACCCGAAAAACCGTCCATAATAGACATCCTAGAAGCCCCCACCACCTTTTGCAGAATGTGGTCCATCTTTGGTAATGGGTAATTATCCTTTAGGGAGGCTCTATTCAAGTTTCTGAAATCCACGCACAGCCTTATCTCTCCATTTTTCTTTCGGACAGGGACTAAGTTTGCCACCCATTCAGAGTATTTCAATGGCACAATTATCTTAGCCTTTAACAGCTTCTTGATTTCCTTCTCAATGGAGGGGAGTAACAAAGGGTTAATTTGTCTGAGCTTCTATTTATGGGGTCTTGCATCTGCCTTCAGGGGAATCTCATGCTGCAGAATGCTGATATCAAATGTCTTCAGGTCTTGATAGGACCATGAAAACACATCTCTGTAGGACTGAAACAATTGTAGATACTTCACTTTGTAGTCATCAGGGACCTTTCTGGACAGCTTCACAACTTTGGGTTCAGCTTCAGTACCCAGATTTAGGTCTTCCACCTGGTTTTCATCTGCCATTTTTCTAGGCTGCTTGGAGACATCATTTTTGTCAAACAGCCTTTCCAGGGGTACCAGGCCTCTAGGGATGATGTTTCCCTTCAGCTGCAAAACTTTACTCCCAACCATCTTTTCTTCCCACTGGTTTTCTAATTTATCCTTAGCATCATCTTCATCACCACAGTCGATTTCCATATTAGAGAATTCCCCCACCGTCTCTAGAAATATTTTCGCTTGTTCATCATCCTCAAACACTTGCCAGTGTTTGACATTGTCTGGAATCGATGGTCTGTACCTCACTTCTATCTCATACCTCAGGAGGGGATTTTGAGGTGGGCGGAAGGTACTAGCAGCCACGTCCAAGGAGTCTGCCATTCTGTTCTGCTCTTGGGGCATGAATTGAATGTTAAATGCCAGGAAAGAATTCTCTACCAGATCCCAAACTTCATTTCTATAGGCCTTTAGCCTAGGATGTTTGGCTTGACACTGATTTTTCACTTGTCTAACCACCAACTCAGAGTCTCCCAGCACCTTCAGATTCTGTATTTTCATACTCCTTGCTGTTTGCAGCCCCAATATGAGTGCTTCATATTCAGCCACATTATTTGTGGCCTCATATTCCAATTTGAAATACAAGGGGACCCATTGACCCATAGGTGAAATGAACAACACTCCAGCCCCATTTCCTTCCCTGGAATTTGCACCATCAAAGTGGAGTTTCCAGATTTCAGATCCACAGTTCTGCACTGATGATTCAGCCTTTATCTGACAGAATGAGGGCTCATGGGCATACTCCTGATCTTCTTCTAACATCAGACAGGAGAAATCCCCATCTCGGCTGTAGACTGGAGAATTAACTGAATCACCTGCCTTAGTGACTGTTTTAACAAATCTGGTCTCTCGGTACAATCTCCTCTCTTGGCCACCAAAGACAAGGATAGTGGCATAAGACAGGTCCAGCTTAATTGATTCTCCGATTCTGGTTCCCCAAGACCTTGACAGTAGCATACCGAAGCAGGCTGGGATGTCAGCCACTACGATATCCATCACCACACTTTTGGCAGGGATCTGAGCCAGAGTGACTGCCAGATCTTTAATCATGCCCAAACATTTCACTCTTTTGGAATCAAAAGAATAGAGATCTTTATATGGGCGAGTAATTTGGAGTCCCAATTGCTCCATGACAGATAGGGGCATGAGGTTGTGAGACGCTCCTGAGTCTAACATACAATTATGCAACAGTAGATCATGGATCACTAAAGATACATAAAAGGGAGGGGTGGAGGAATCTAACTCTTCAACGTGTGGACCAAACACTACCATAGGTCTTTCTTCTTGCAGATTAAGACTGTCTAGAATGTGTGGTAGATCAGGAGGGGAGATGAAGGAAGAGACCTGTGACTGATAGGCAAGCTGTTTCAACAACTCAGATAGAGGGACTGGTATTTTTACTTTTTCAAGCTCTTTTTGTAAACAGAAGACAGATGAAGGCTTATCTATTGACACTTCTTTTTATTTTGGCTCTTTACTTTGCAGAGGAGGCTTAACTTCTTTTACTGGAGGTTTATTATCAGGGGATATAGCTACTTGTGAAGACGAAGGTATTTGAATATCAGATTGCAGAGATTGGTTAAGGGGCCTCTTACCTTTTTCTGGGGGTTCTTGAGTATTGGCCTCTTTCTGTGTAGATGCTGACTTTTGGGGTGTGTCCTCCTCTTCATCTTGAGTGCGGGTTCTTTTTTTGGATGACCTGAGGTCATATTTTCTATTAAATTGGGCTTGCATGAAGTCAACGAACTGTTTTCAGTAGTCATCGATCTCGGGCTCTTCAGTATCCTCGTTGTTCCTCATTTCTGAGTGAGCTTGTAGCTCCCCTACCTCACTTTCTTGTACAGGGAATTCTATGTCATCACTGTCTGAGAAGACGGGGCATGCCTCATCTTGTTCATAGGCAGAATTTTTAGGAGAAGCCTCCACTTGTCCCTCCAAGTATAAAGGATGCGGCACCTGATCTTGTTGCTCCTTCTATCCCCTCTGCAGAATCTGCAAGGGTGGTTTCCTGTATTGAGGATTGAATCCCCTGTTTGGAGCATTCTGGAAATTCTTTGGGGGAGAATTCTTGGCCTCCATCTCCAGCTTGACCAGCTTATTCGAGAGATTCTTGATCATTCTATTCATCTCTTCAATCTTGTCATTTGCCGAATCTCTATCTTGACTTGCAGTGGATACTTCTTCTTTGCCCCTTCTTCTAGTATCATGTTCTTGTTTCCCTTTGGACTTGCCATTTGAGACAAAATTTGCTTCTATCTCCAACGCGTCTGTCTGTGCGTCATCCAGAGTGGCTGGCTTTCTCTTTCTTAGTGAGAAACCAAACTCAGAATCAAATGCTGCCACAAAAACGACCTTGGTAGCGGTCTGATGAGGCTTCATCTCAGTTGGGAGGCTCAGGTACAATTTGTTAAATATTCTGATGAACTTTGACACCCCTTCATTGTGCTTCTTCTTCAGAGTGTTAAACTCGGTAAGGACATCCCCGTGATCCTTCCTATCGCCCCACTTTTTGATGAAAGCATCCTCCATAGCCTCCCAACTGTTGATGGAATTAACTCCAAGGGTTTTAAACCATTTTCTGGCTTCCCCATCTAAGGATTGCACGAACAACCTTAGAACTACGTCCAAATTCTCAACATTGAAATTCTCTGCGAAAGAGCAGAAAATTTCAACATGCTTTTGTGCTTCAATTTCATTCTCACCACTAAATATGGGCAGAATCTTTAAATAATCCTGTGGCATGTCATTTAGTACTACATGTAGCTGTAAAGGAGCGTATCTGTTCTGCAAGAAGCCAGGGACATTCGCCACTGGGGGAGGCGGAGGTAGAATGAGAGTCTGAGCTGTGAGTGGTGGAGGAGGGGGTGGAAGTGAAGTATGAATAATGATGGGGATGTAGTGAACAGCAGCTCGGGGGGTTGATGAGAATGTTGGGCTGTGAACAGCAGATATTTCAGTAACTTCCTTAAACTCCTCAACTTCAAGGGTAGGGTGGAAAGAGTAATGCGGAGTGTAACTAGACTCGGCTTCGTCTTTGATATGGGCACCTCCCCAAGGTGAGTTCTCTGAATAGTAACCAGTATCTCTTATAATAGGGTTAGAGCCTTGTATTTGGGCGACTTGAGAGGAAGAGGACGGAAGATATGGAAAGTTTTCTAGGGAGAATTCAGGAATCTCGGTATGAACTGACTACCTTTCCCTCCAGCCTCTTCGATGTAGGATTCTCTCTAGGTCAGACACAGAGGGTGTCCTTGACTGAGATGTATCTGACCTTAGGTGTGGCTTACGGGGAGCCAGGACTGCAAATAGGTTTATCTGTAATATGAATGTGGAGTCGCCAAGGTGAGGGGTGCACAACTCTCAACTCTTCATGCTCACCTAACTGAAGAGTGGATGGGTTTTTTCGAGGCCCAGGGATTTAAATTTCTTCAACTTCGATTCCCCGGCAACGGCGCCAAAAAGATGTTGTAACTCCTAGAGACAGCCTAGAGTTGCCATAGACCAGTGCCTAGGACATCTTATATAGCAGAGAGACACGATTATGTAGTGAGAATGATCTCATCAATACCGAGCTCTCAGACTATTTCTTTTCAAATGAGAAAACTAAAATTTCAGTGGTATCCAATATTTCAGAAGCTTAGTGCTGAAGAGACAATTCTGAATAAGCAAGATGTTAAGCCCCAACATAAATGCACAAGACAATTCCAAGACCGTCTGCTGTAGCAAGGGCTGGATTCTCGAATAGTTCACAGAGAAGGATGATATAAAAGGTATCTACTAAGAATGTAGAAGAAAGGAGATATTAATTGCTATAAAGACAGTATTCAGAAACATACGTTAACATGTAGTGGGCTTAAACATTAAGAATCCATACATGATAACCACATTCGTAAATAATACTTCATAACATTCAATATAGCAGAAATGTGAATGGGGTGAGAATGGAACAACATATTACACCTGAGCCATATTTAAAGTGCCGAGAAGCTAATGAAATAAGTATCCACAGGGATAAATTCATAACAGAAAGTAGCCAGCAACTCGCATTCCATAATGTAATACCAGATATATGGATATAAACAAAAGAATAACAACACTACAACACACCAGAGAGAATAACACACTGCGAATAATCGAAGCCAGAATCCTTATCCGAAACAAAACTTCTTTTCATTGAGGCCCTACGGGCTCTTGGCATGCATATTGGGACGTTCACAAAATAACCAATCAAGAAGATCTTACACAGTTACTTTTTCTCAAAATTTTGGAACCTTTCTTTCTCCTTTGATCTACCTTATATAGGGTTCCTTCCATTTCAGCGAGAAGATATTTTGGGAAAATATCTTCTTTGCATGAACAAAATTTGTTAGATGTCACTTTCATAACAACAAAATTTCATGATGGGGAATCAAGCCTCCCATCATGTGTAAACAGGCCCTCGGCCATTTTCAAAACAGAAATTTAAACAACTGTCTGGTGTAAAAAGTAAAATGCAAGAGTGGGAGAAAACAACCCACTCGGAACTCTAAAAGAAATACACTAAGTAAAAGTGAAATAGGCCGTTAAGACCATATCATGAGTTGACAGAAAAATCACAGACGAGGCTGAGTGGAAGCAATTGTTGATTCAGGCGGAGGCATGTTGGCGGACGAACTGGTGTGCTGACTCATAAACTGTGTCAGTCTTTGCTGACTCTCCACAGTTGGCTCGGGCATTGCTGAGAGTCCCTCCACCTCGATGAAGGATTTTCTGAGAGCGTGAAAACCTGCCTCGGTAGGGAACTGGTGCATGATCATGTAAAGGAGGTTAAACTCTATTTGGATGACCGTAACAATTGTGTCAGCTTTGAGTTGAGTCGCTTTTCCCATCTGGAGGTCAGTCCGATCTCTTTCGGTTTGCAAGCGCGCTGTGTATTGATCCAGAGGCAAAAGCACGACAGGGGCGGTCGGTTCCCAGCAGGAAGGGAGTCCGGATGTCGTGATTGCATCCCATACCTTGTCAAGCCGTTCGATACTGTCACCCACCGGGTGAAGGACCCTTGAAGCTGCTTCTCGGGCCTTCTCTTTATTGATGATCTTATGACATTCGATGACCTCTGTAAATCTGCTGGAGATACCGTGTTTCTCCAAGTCGTTTGCCCTTAACGCGTAAAGAAATGAGATGTAATCCCCAGCATGTTGAGCACTGTTAGGCAGATCAACCCCTGCCTCCTGCAACTTTCTACTGAGATAGGGAAAAGTAGACTTGAGCTCCCCTATCATTGTCAAAAACTCCCATTGCTCGGTTACCGCCGTGATTATGTCTGACCAGATTATGCTTCTGGCCTTGAGAAGGGTGAGGTTCCCCTTTGCTCGACTTCTCATGTCAGCAATGATTTTCTGTTGTTCAGCCGTGACCTTCTTCTCTTGCTCCACCTCCTTCTGTAGCCCTTCAACTGTTCTGGCATTTTCAGCCAGGGAGCTCTCCAATTCTGCGATCTTTTGTCTGGCCGTGGATGCTTGTTTCTCCTGTACTTCAATCTCAGCTCTGGCTGCGGACAGTTGTGCTGGCAATGAGCTGACTCCACTTGACGCTTCAGATGGCTGATAGCTATGTGAATCCCACCTGGCCTGTAGTTCTGTTGCTTTGTTCTGTAACTCGCTGATCTTTTCGGCCATATTTTCATTCTCTTCCTTCTGCTTGGATAACCTGGCAGACAACTCTGCTTTCTCCTCCTTCGCCAGTACCAATTCAGCTGTCTGAACATGATGAGAGGCAGGAATACGAGCCTGTCTTTTTGCGGATGCAACTTCCTTCTGCAATTGCTTTATGAGCGCTGCCTGTGAACCTTTTCCTCCATCATCTGAGTTCTTGATTTGGTCTTGGAGATCACGCACCTGGTGTGCGTTGGCACGGCATGAAACTTGTTCAGCTACAAAGGATGCCCTCAGTTGGTCATATTTCTGTTCTAGCTTCCTTAATGCGAGGGTGAGATGTATTAGTTTATCCTTCATCATGTCGCAAACTGTTTGAAACAGGTCGCACATGTCATTTGCCGGCACCTTCTGCATGTCAATGGCCAATTCAAGCACTTTATAGCTGGGAACATCAGAATTGGGGTCCAGGATGGCCTCCGCCATAGACAATACCAGGCTTTTAGTGTCCGCGTTGATAGAGGCAGAGAGCCTGGTATGATACTTTTCCACATACCCCCCTAATTCAGCCTTGAACCTGTCTCGGATTACTTTATTCATCTGCTCCCTTTCGCTTGGCCTGGACGAAGTGTGCTCGATGATGGCCTGCGTAACCTCTGTGTAATCGGAGGAGGCGGCGCTGTCTCTCAACACTGTTATCCCTACCTTGCCTTTATCGAATTCACCAAACTTCGTGAAGGGTTCCAGTAATTGCCCTTCTCCTATGACTTCCGCTTCACTGGTGGCCGTCCTTTGCCTCTTGGGCGGTGGTGCTGCTCCGGAGGTACCTGCCTCTTGTTCACCGGCGCCCCTGTTCACTTCCTCCTCTTCCCCTGTAGTAGATGAATCCGTCTCCATCTGCGAAAACAAGAGCCAAATTTCGAGGTTAGCCCTCCATTCCATAAATGGCCTCGGCTCATGTATGTAGGGCGTAGACCTGTTCTTTTTCCTTTTATTTGAAATGATTTCTCACGGGTCGTAAGCCCAGCTTTTCCCCAACATCAGGTCCATATTTTGCAGCATTTTTTCAGCAATTGGGAGGGCATGTCTCGAGTTTACCACGAAGGGGCCAATTTGGGTAGGAAGCCTTAGGATGTAGCCTTTCTTAGCGGGGACAAAATGGAGCTGGTCGGCTTTGAGGGCTTGCCGGATGTACTCGAGGGCGTAAAATCGTCGGACGGGGAAAACTGGCAACTGGTATGGAGCAACTTCGGCTCCATAGACCCGAATTTCAGTGTAGTCTTCAGAAAGAAACCAATCTCGAGTACACTGGTATTTCCCGGCTTGCAGCCAACGTTTCATTTCTAGGAAAACCCTAGGGGAAGGCGAATCGTGAATGATGGTATAGGCAATGGACATGAAAGTGTTCATAAAGTTCGCATAGCCCTCTCCCTTAGGTAATTGACGGACGGAGAAATTCCAGTCGAAGACTGGTCTGGGTTGGGAATTCTCAGAATAGACCCTATCTAACCCCAAATGGTCAAACTTATCTGCATGCTAGAACAAGAAGAGGTAGAACACCATTGAGCAGAAGCGGAACTGGTGGGCTTGTGAGAGCTCTTGGAATTGGGTTAGGATGGTCGAGGAGAGGAAACCAAGAATGTCCAAGACAACCCCATTCTGTGACATGATCCATAAGAAGCGAACGCATACCATAGAAATGTCTTCCGGGCTCCCTATCCCCAAAAGGCCAGCGATGAGAGAGAGAACAGGTCGAACCTCTTCGACGAACAAACTTAGTGAAAACGGCTCTAATGCAGGCAGGGAAGTTGCATGGTCGACGATTATGGAAGATATAAAGGCACGAAGGGCTTCCCTCGGCTGTTTATTGAACTGGGTTACCAAGGTTTCATCTTTGAAGCTGATATATGTGGCGTTGGCAGGGAAACGGAGGGCTTGTCTGATAACATCGGGAGAAAGGGAAAAAACCTTATTCCCCTGAGGGGAAACGAAAGCACCCCGATGTACATCAAGGGCATCTCTGAGCCAGGTGATGAAATCAATACAAGAATGGACCTGCGGGGTGATTTGGTGGTAGAAGCCCGACACGACAACTCGGAAACGGTCTGCGTTCTTGCAATGGCGGCCGAAAAGCATAGGTTTGATACTGCATATGTCAAAATGGTATTTAGGGTCGCAGATACCAGACTGCAAGTCATAGAGGGGTTCAAAACCAGGGGGGTTCCTAGACTCACGGACCTGGGGAGTTTCTGGCTCGTTCTTCTTGGGCGTTCCCCTCCCCATGGCTGACATTTTAAGAATTCAAAAAAGAGAAAGGAAACAGAGGGAAAATGGAGAATGGAATACCTGAACAGAGGGTGACAGTGCTTGGGAAAACGACATGGGGAACCCTGACAGTGATTGGGGTAGACCAGGCGCTCTTCTCTACTTGGTATTTGCCGTGGATAGTAACCTGCGTCTTTTTACTGGAGTAAAATACGAGAGTGAGCAGACTGTTTGAGCTAAAAGGCGGGTGAGTAGGATGACTGAAGGCAAGTGTCGTAAGGACACTGACACTGAGACACGTGGCGCGCAGGGATTGGGGTTGTAAGGGTGTAGGTGGGTGCCTCGTGTCAGGTTTAAGGCTGGTACGGGTCTTAGTACCAGCTGATCTAATAAACTTTACCTTACCTTTTACCTGTGTATATGCCGACCAACCCTTGCAGCGTGTGATTTCCTGCGCCCAATAAACACATGAATTTCCCCAACCGAGAAGGTCCACCATATGGTCTGCCATGTCACTGCCGCGCAGCAACCACGTATTGCCTCCTTTCTAGCGTTGAGTCCCCACGCTACGTGTCACCATTCCGAGGGAGTATGGACCTCGTCCTTCCCCTGCTTCTCGACCCCCTCGGATTCCCATGTGTGCCTTCATGCGGCTGCAATTTCTTTTATTACGTCTGTCTTATGTTTAGTGCTGCACTCCCTCTCTTTTATATCTCGTGTTTGCTTTATGACTTTACACTCCATCCTTTGCGTTATTTCTCCATTGGCTTTTAATACATTTGGCTTCCAATACCTTTTCCCCTTTTGAGCTACTTTCGAAATATTTCTCCCTTTGGTACAAAATTTAATTCATGGCTTATCAACCTTTTTAATACACCCGTGATTAAAGTTAAAGATTGAACAACATTCCCTGTAATAGTTTTCATAGTCAATGTGTTTTTTATATTTGAAGAATAGTATGACCCTTGGTTTCTTTATTTTTGAAATGGGTGTGCCATTTTTGTTGTACCTTGAGGCAAATTAAACAAGGAATATATTTTTTATAGCATTAGGTCGGTCAGGGTAATAATCAATAATGGAATTACACATTACATTTTCAGAGTTGTCATCTTGTTTTAGCAGGAATGATGGTTTGAGGATAAATGTGTGTTCATTTATTGGTGTTGTGTCTATAAATATTCATTCTTGTGAACTATGATTCAATGGAAGATAAATTATTATATGTACTACTTGATGAGATGAAAAATGTTGGAGATTAAGCAAAGCATTTCCAAATGAAATTATCGTTTCAATAGAATTTAATTTTCTCTTTTCATGTTCTCTTCTTATTCTTTTAAATCAATTTGTCATTGATTTGTCAACTTTTGTCATGTAAGATGTGAAATATGATACAACTGCATATGAATTAAGGACAAATTGGGCATCAATATTTACATTACATGGTTGCGACATGTTCTTTGCAAAGTTATTGTTCCAAATGTGAGAGGGTTTTCATTCTAATAAAATCATTGGTTGCTTCAATGTACTTTGTATTGTTACAATGTAATCAGTTTCAGTTAAATATAATTCACCCAAGAATTTATCGAAAGTGTTGTTGCTATAATATTTTTTGTTTTTCACGATATCATATAACAAATTTTCTTTTATGTTCATTGTGTCATATACCGAGCCAATTTTTTCAAGAAATTTTGTGCCTTTCATGGGTGACATTGGGAAATTGTATCTAGAATGTGATATTTTTCTCTTTTTACAAATTTGTGTATGATGGTGTTCATGTACTTTCGCAAGCTTTGGATCAAGGTGATCTATGTTACAAGTCCAATAATTATCTATGAAGTTTTCAATATTAACGTTACTATTGACTCCATATATTGGTGCACTTTCTACCCATAATAACCCAAAGTTCATGTTCGCTTCCTCTATTTTGGAGTTCAGTTACGAAGTCGTGATACACTATCTCTATGAAGAATGTTTTATCTTGATATATCATTTTCTTTAAGGCATTAATTCTACGTCTATACTAATGAGTACGTGTTACTGTATTTTTTCTTATGAGATAGTCAATGTTACAATATTCTATTTTTTCAATATGTTTTATTTTTCTCCTTTTTTCATGCAATATTTTCAATGTGTTGATCAATGGAATCCATCAATGTTCAACACTTGTAAATGTGATGAAGAAAGTGTTGAGATTCAACACCCACACCTAGTACATTAAGCACCTGGTTGCATTAAGCACCCAAAATAGGGTGGGGCCCACAATGCTATTTTTGGGTGCATGCCTATTTTTATTATGCCTTAATTTAGATGGATATTAAACTGTAATCTATTCTCAATGTGGACTTGAAATAGTTAACTGAAGTGGAAAATTCAGTTAGCTAGTGAATTTTGAGTTAGAGGCTGGTTGGTGGGACATGCAAAGTAATTCTAGTTGTAACAGAGTGCGAAGTGCAATGGTGCATGAGTTTGTGCAAGTTGTAAATAGTTTAACTCAGTTAAGTGAGTTAAACTCAGTTTTGGTAGTTGTAACTGAAGATAAAAGTAGTGAGATATCAAGTGAATTAAATATTAAATTAATTCACATAAAGTGATCTCATATGCAACTGAAGATTTACTATTATTAGTTGCATGCATGTCGGATCCAATGGAGACCCAGTTGATTTCTAGGTGAAAGGGAGGTTGACTATCAATTGTGACATTATCTACTTTCACACATGCAGGAAAACACCCATTGGAGTGCCCATGATACTTGCATAGTCAAGGTAGGCAATAATTCCTATATTTTAGGGATCTTGACCATCAAGGATTGTGCAAGAAAGGCATGCTGTCAGAAGGCTGGAAATCGACTAAGTATTGGTCATTTTTCTGTGAGGACAGTGTGAGACAGATAGCTGAATGTTGGAGGCTCTTGTGAGAAGAGAAAGACTTTGTATTTTTTTCATGATCCATGCTTAATATACAATAGATAGTGGGGTTTTTAGCTATAAGCTTTCCCTGGGAAATTATCTGTGTTATGTGTGATTTGATTCTTCTTCATGTTCATGTGCTTGGAAATTGTTTTTTTAATTCCACAAAATATTGTAGAAGTGATTTAGTATTTAACTTTAGTACATTGCTAGATCAGGTGAATCCAAGATATACATGCTTTTTGTATAATTTCTACATGGTATCATAGCATAGGAAATTGCAGAAGTGAAGCATGAGTTGTGTTTGTGATTGGATAGACTTTGAACTTGCAGAAATACTTTCTTGGTGGTATAGCGGATTCAAGGTCGAAATGTCTTTCAATGGCTTGAGGTTAGAGTATGCACTCGAGGGAAGCTCGAAGTACATTTCTTGGAAGGATAGGATGGAGGAAGTACTCGAAGACAATGGCTTGAAGAAATTCATTGAAAATGATGTTCCTAAGCTAGATGTTGCAGATGTTGTAAATCTTGATGCATGGCAAAAAAAAGTGGAAAAAGGTGATGGAGGATCCTATTGGAGGGAGTACAAGATCACATTGTCTCAAGCCTCCATGGGAAAGCCACACCATATGCTATGTGGAAGGCTTTGATGGATCTATTCCAAAGTAGCAGCAACCATAGGAAATTGGTGCTCAAAGATAAACTCAAGAAGATCAAGATGGAAAATGGAAAAACCATTCCAAAATATCTCACGAAGTTTTTCCAATGTCGAGATGAACTAGGGAGTGTGGCAATAACAGTCGTTGATGATGATTTGGTGAGTTTGGCTCTCCTAGGACTTCCTAAGAGTTGGAATAGTTATGAAGACTCTGTCAACAAACGGGAAAAAATGCCAAATTGGGAACGACTGTGGTTGAATTTGGTGCAGGAGGAGTTCAGAGGGAACACCAGAGATAGCTCTTCATCTAAGCATGATGATGAAGAGGATTGTGCTTTGGTTTCCAAGGCGAAGAAGAGTAAGGGGAAGAAATTCCATTCTAAATCCGAGTCCAAAGGCAAGAAGCGGGACATGTCCAATGTGAAGTGTTTTCATTGTCATGAACATGGGCATTTTTCTACTAACTCTCCACAAAGGAAGAAGAGCAATAAGGCTATTGGATCTGCAACTGGTGAGGCCCTTGTCTCACAATTTGAGCTTGAATTCTCCCTTATTGCATGCATGGTGTCAAGTGCATTGGGATTGGTGTGGTATTTGGATAGTGGCGATTCCTTTCACATGATGGGAGATAAGGAAATTTTCAGTGACTTGGAGGAGAAATATCTCTAGATGAATATTAAGATTGGTGACGACGGATGGTACAGTGCTACCAGGATTGGTACCATTACCTTTTAGAGGGAGTTAGGTAAAATTTTTCAACTAAAAGATGTAATGCATGTACTAGGTCTGAATAAAAATTTGGTTTCAGTCACAATATTGGAGGACAGAGGCTATGATGTTGTTTTTAGTGATGGAAAATATTTCCTGCGACATAAAAAAATGGGTCAAGCCAAGAGGAAAGGGATTCAAGTTAAGAATATATACAAGCTGGAGGTAGATGGTTGCGCTGCCATGATGGGCAAGGTAGAAAAATTGGTGAGCCAGAATTAGGGCAAATTATGGCACAGGCAATTGGGTCATCTTCATCATGGAGCCTTGAAATTCATGCAACAAATTTATACTGGACTTCCAATGGGAACACTTGCTCAGTTAAATCAGTGCAAGGGTTACACCATGGGGAAGTATGTAAATTCCACCTTTCATGAGAGGGAGAACTGAGCATCGGGGATCCTTGAGAGAGTTCACGTATACGTGTGTGGACTATTCTCAGTTGCTTCAACAACAAAACATAAGTACTATGTAATATTTGTTGATGAATTTTCTCGTAAATGTTGGATCTTCTTCATGCAGAAGAAAGATCAAACATTCTCTAAGTTCTATGAGTTTAAGGCATTGGTGGAGAAAGATTCGGGGAAGCAAGTGAAAGCTCTTAGGAGCGATAATGGTGGAGAATACATCTCTAACGAATTCAAGAACCTCTACAGTAAAGAAGGAATTAAAACAAAACTCATAGTGCCTCATAACCCACAGCAAAATGGGGCCACGGAGAGGAAGAACAGAATGATTGTGAGTGCATCAGGAGTGATGTTGCATGATCAGGGCCTACCAATGCATTTGTGGGCAGAAGCATGCAACACTGCAGTTTATGTGAAAAACTGTTGTCCTCATAGAGTACTTGGCATGAGTACACCTAAAGAGGTTTTCACTGGTAAGAAGCCTGATGTTTCACACTTTAAGATTTTTGGCTCATTTGTTTATGTGCATGTAACCAAGGTCACCAGGAAGAAGCTAGAACCGACTACTGAAGTTGGGATTTTCATGGGGTACACAGAAACACCCCATATTTATCGTGTGTATTTTCCAAACAACAGAATGATTGTTGTGTGACGGGATATAAAATTTGATGAGGGGAAAGCCATGTGGTTGTCCCTTGAGAGGGAGTTGGACTTGCATGCAGAGGAGGAACTGATGGTTCCCAAAGATGAGACTCAAGATGTGAATCAGCCACATTAGGAGGCTCATGGAGTGGAGGAAGCCACTCATGCAGAGCCATCCATCATAAATGGTAGAAGGTTGACCATGGAATCTGATAGGCTGAGACTTGATGCTGCACAGAATGTAGGAGCCCCTACTTCACAGCGCAGACAAAGACAGTCTCCTGACTGATCTAATAGATACATGGCTCTAATGAGAAAATTTGTTGTGACTGAACCATCTTCCTTTCAGGAAGTAGTGTAGCAGCCTACTTGACTTGCTGAAATGGTGGAGGAGTATGACTCCATTGTCAAGAACAGTGCATGGGAGATAGTCCCAAGACCAGTTGACAAATCAGTGGTACGTTCGAGATGGATCTACAATGTAAAGCAAGTTGTTGATGGGAGTGTGGAGAAATACAAGGGCAGATTTGTGGCTTGGGGCTTCTCACATATTGGGGGGATATATTATGATGATACCTTTGCACATTTCTCAAGGTACTCTTCCATAAGATCTATCCTTTCACTCTCAGCGCAGATGGGTTGATGCATTCGTTAGATGGATGTGAAAACTACATTTCTCAATGGGATCATTGAGGAAGAGGTGTACATAGATGAACCTAAAGGTTTCGAGATCTTCAACAGCGAGTTGCATGTGTGCAGACACAAAAGAGAATAGTATGGGTTGAATCAAGCACCACGTGCTTGGTACACTCGGATAGACAATTATTTCATTGGACTGGGCTTCACCAAAAGTGAAGTAGATGCAAACTTGTACCATATTGTGGTTGAGGGTAAGATATTTATCATTTTTCTTGATGTTGATGATTTAATTTTGATTGGTGATGAGCAGATGATACACTCATGCAAGGAGGATCTTACAAGGGAGTTCGAAATGAAGGATATGGGCCTCCTTCATTATTTCCTTGGATTGGAAATATGGTAGTGGGATGGTGAAAATCTTGTGTCTCAAAGAAAGTATGAAAAGGAGATACTGGGTAATTTTAACATGGAGAGCTGCAAACCCATGGATACTCCTCTTCTAGGAAATTGGAGGAAAGAGGATGCCACTTTTGGAGAGGTAGTGGACGCTACTATCTATCAACAGTTATTGGTTTTGCTAATGTATCTAGTGAACACGAGACCGAACATTTGCTACGTAGTTAAACAGCTGAGTCAAACTATGGTTAAGCCTACCAAGCTCTTTTGGAAGGCGAGGAAGCATGTCCTAAGATACCTAAGGGGAACATCAGAGTATGGTCTATGGTACAGATAGACAGATGGAGTGAAGTTGCATGGCTTCACAGATGCAGATTGGGCTAGAAGTCCATCAAACAGAAAGAGAACATTAGGAGGGATCTTTAGCATGGGTCGACAATAGTTTCTTGGTATAGTAGGAAGCAACGATCCGTGGCATTCATTTCAGCAGAAGTGGAATAAATGGCAGCAAGTCAAGATGCATGTGAGGCTATTTGGATGAGAAAGATCTTGGTTGGTCTGTTTGGTTCTCAGATGGATCCGACATTGATTCATTGTGATAATCAAAGTTGCATTAAACTCTCTATTAATACTATGTTTCATGATAGGTCCAAGCATATAGATATCCGATACCGTCATCTCAAAGATTGTGTGTAGAGAAGAATCATGTTGCTACAGTACATTCCCACGGAAGATCAGGATGCAGATATTCTAACGAAGGTGCTCACCAGGAGCAAATTCGAATACCATAGAGATAGGATTGGGGTGAAGGATAATCCATTCCTTGTTGAGAGGGAGTTTTGAGATTCAAAAAGAAGATTCAGCACCCACACCTAGTGCATTAAGCACCTGGTTGCATTAAGCACCCAAACTGGGGCGGGACCCACAGTGCTATTTTTGGGTGCATGCCTATTTTTATTATCCCTTAATTTAGATGGACATTAAACTGTAATCTATTCTTAATGTGGACATGAAATAGTTAACCGAAGTGGAAAATTCAGTTAGCTAGTGAATTTCAAGTTAGAGGTTGGTTGGTGGGACATGTAGAGTAATTCTAGTTGTAGCAAAGTTCGAAGTGCAGTGGTGCATGAGTTTGTGCAAGTGGTAAATAGTTTAACTCAGTTAAGTGAGTTAAACTCAATTATGTTAGTTGTAATTGAAGATACAAGTAGTGAGCGATCAAGTGAATTAAATATTAAATTAATTCACATGCATTGATCTCACATGCAACTGAAGATTTACTATTATTAGTTGCATGCATGTCAAATCCAGTGGAGACCCAGTTGAGTTCTAGGTGAAAGGGAGGTTTACTATCAGTTGTGACATTATCTTCTTGCACACATGCAGGAAAACACCCATTGGAGTGCCCATGATACTTGCGCAGTTAAGGGAGGAAATAATTCCTATATTTTAGGGATCTTGACCATCAGGGATTGCACAAGCAAGGCAAGCTGTCAGGAGGCTGGATTTTTGTGAAGACAGAGTGAGAACATAGCTGAATGTTGGAGGCTCTTGTGAGAAGAGAAAGACATTGTATTTGTTTCATGATGCATGCTTAATATACAATATATAGTGGGGTTTTTAGCTGTAAGCTTTCCCCGGGAAATTATTTGTGTGATGTATGATTTGATTCTTCTTCATGTTCATGTGATTGGTGACTGTGTTTTTAATTCCACAAAATATTTGTAGAAGTGATTCAGTAATTAACTTTAGTACATTTTTAGATCGGGTGAATCCAAGATATACATGCTTGTTGTATAATTTCTATAGAAAGTTGGCAGTCCTTGTTGATGTATCATGGCAAGTATATTTTTCTTCATCTGTTGTAGGAAATCAAGAGAATTTATTATGTGTTTGAAATCCATGTAACAAATGTCACTTTTAAGAATGTTGTCCAGGTTTGGATTGTATTTAACATCTTTTGCTAGTAAATTTATTCCTTTTAATTTCCCTTTTCCAAACCTTATTGAAATGCATGAAAGAAAATTTTCAATTATTATTCACAATGTTTTGAAAAAAAATTTATTTATGTGGTAAGAGAACTCACCACAATAGTGAAATAATTCCCATTACATGATTTTTTGGTAGCAGAATATTTCTATAATGCCATGTTGGCTCGAGGGGTCCTGACCCAGGTTAGGAGGTTAAGGTTTGCCAACAAACCCCTAGACTACTTTCCCTTTCGGCAGTAAATCAGTATGGGTGGGTGCTGGAACCAGGTTCCCGCACCCTGAGAGAGAATAGGTAAGCCAAGAGGAGCTGTGTCTAGCTTTATAATGACCAGATCGCTTATCTAAAAACTAGATCTATATTTCTCCCTCGCATCCACGTGCGCAAGGTCAACTATACTTACTGTACTCAAAAAATCATATAATTCTAAAACAGTAGTGTAGTATTACAGTTATTCTTTGCATATAACATAACAGAATAGACCCAGATGCAGAAGAAACACTTTACATAGTAATTTCACAGCTTAACACAAAAGATGCATAACACATCAGCTATCAAAGATTCGCATCAACAGTACAAATACATTCAGATACACAACAACCTTTCTCATTCATTAATCCTTCAGTTCTTTCTTACAATACCCAACCCAATCTGCACACACAGCAGGACTTGGGATATCCGCGCACATAGCCAGCAGGAGTCCTTTCCCCAAAAACTTAAATAGATCTATGCCACAATTCGCATCAAGATCTCATCATCTTCTTACCTCATAATTTAAAATGTCCCTCTATTTATAACAATCTAGCCTAATCTTTCCTATGGTCCGCAAACCGTGTTTTGCGGACTCTAGGTCTACCCTTTGACCCATTATAATGCTTTCGGGGCTTTGACCCACCCCAAAACCCCTGCGCTAGACTAAATATAATAAAAAATATACAAAATCGGACTAGTTTCGCAGCTTGTAGGAGACCCTGTTCCAACAGTTCCCCAACACAATCTTGTGACTCGTCCCGAGTCACTATGGTGGTGCAGTCTCTACCTGCGCACGTAGGGCATTGATGGTTGCGATCATCAGAGGTAAAACTTCTTGAGTTTGAGTAGCAACACTCTGTATAATGTCTACAAGCTTTTGGTAGGTTAGTCCTTTAGTTGCCGCAGTGACACTCTCTAGTGTCCGAGTTAGTCGCTTGATCGTGCCATCTACATCCTGCGAAATCTGGAGGGTTGTGGCAGCCCAAGGCTTCAGACGTTCTGCAATGACGTGGTGTTTGTGCCAAAGTTCCTCAATCTCATCCTAGATATCATTTATGGTCTTCAAATGTGCCAAGCGTTGTGCAGGCACCAAGGTGGGCAAGGTAGCTTTGACCTGCTCGAAAACTTCTTCCTTCTGCCGTAAGTCCTGATTGATTTTAAGGAGGACAGGATCACGCTGGACCTTAGTCCAAATTTGTATGGCTGACACTAGAAACTGGGTGCCTTGAGCAATCTGCTGCGAAATAACGTTCGTTGCTTCGGTTACTAGTGCAGCGCACTGGGCTCGTACTTCTGGAGGTGTTTCAGGCTGCAATTTGGCCTGTAAGTCGGTGATTTGCTGCTCCAACTGCATCTTGACGACGTGCATTTCCATCCTAGATTCTTTCAGTGCCGCAACCAATTTTTCCACTTTAGCCCGAGGCGTGGCTGCGGTTGAGATCTCATTTGTAACCTCCGTGCAGAGTTGGTGGATCACTGTTTCAAGCTCCACCTACTATGAAACGGCGAGGAGAAAATCTGTGGCCTATTGCGTGATGATCTGCTCGGCCATACCAAGCTGTTGGTGTATTTTCTGGTCATGATGGTTAATCTCCTGGAATACAGCATTGTGGAGGCTTTGTAAGGCTTCATGGGGTAGCTTAGCCAAGTCCAACTGGATCCCTATTCCTGCTTGGATCTAAGTTCCTATCAGGGCAGCGCTAGGTACAGAACAGAGACAACTTTCTTCCGTAACTAGTGCTGTACTGCTAGTTACCGAAGGAGTCCGTGTTTGGCTGACGCTGGTCTGCAGTGTATTTGTTTTTAACTGAAGGGCGCGGAGCTCAGCCTCGATGGTGTTAAGCACAGCCTTATATTGTTCTTCTACGGCTACCCACTTATCTTCTGTAGCCATCGTAACTGCGTCCATGATTTTCTCGAGGTCATCGTTAGTTAGTGTGATCGTCGCATCATATTGCTTGTAGTGGGCCCGATGTTTCTTTCAGGACCCTGGTGTAGGCTCACCTGACCTCTTTGTACCATGGGGGGGATGGTATCTCTGTCATACCCTACCTGAGTCTCGATCGTGGTGGTCTATGGTGGTTGTGTATCCTTTTTCGTGGCTACATCTGAGCCCTTCTAGCTGGGCTCCATGGTCTCCCCACGGGTGGTTGTGAAGCCTAGTTTCCAAGCAGGGGGCCATTGCGTGATCATCAGGTCAATTTCTTCATCTTTTACCATATACGAAAGTGCCATCCATGTCTTATTGTTGAGGCTAGAGATCTGAATATGGTGCATGGTAACTTGGAATGCTGCAACACTTTTGTATTTGTCATATATCGTCGAGGACAGCCAGGGTCAGCAATTTATGGCTAATACGATGCTGCTCTGGAAGAAGACCCAGAAAAATTTATTACCCTCGATGTGTTGCACATCCTTAAGAGTCCCATAAATGAGCATACCGAGCTCCTTCACACATCCCTGAGGGAGCTCGAGGAGGACCGACTCCTCAGGGGTGTCCTAGGCGACCAGCGCTATAAGGAGTAATAACCATGAATAGCATAAGGACGTCCCCTACTCCTGGGATTCACAGAAATTAGCCAGAAATTCATTGCATAAATAGTGAGCCCAATTGAAGGAGACTCCCTTCGTACACCGGCTGGCTAACCAAATAACATAGGTGGGGACGGTCGCAACTTGGGACTTCCTCATTAGCTTGTAGGCTAAGAGCCTAGTACCCATCTCTGTAGCAGGATCATTGATAGTCTATATTACAAAGCCCCACTTATTTCGACTCACCTTGTAGGTATTCCGCACAAACGTAGTGGTATCTACCTCGTGCTTCTTGCCTACCTGCTCCAAAGGGCGGGGCCCTTGCATAGGAAGGCTTGTAATCTTTTGGATCAACGCAGCATCAATAGGGACTCTGTCCTGAATCCATATGCAGCCATCATGAATTACGGCGAGCAACTGTCGAGCCAACTGAGCTGTGACGTTGTAATGGCCAAAATGGGGCATCTGGAGCATATTCAAGAGTCCAGACCCAGCCAAGCCACATACCCAGCGCTGAGGAACCACTGTGACTCCATCATTTGCATGGATCATATCGAAGTACAACGCGGGGGCCAAATCAGGGAGGGTTTCAGATTCCACCAAGTTGTGATCATCAAACTTGACCTCATGGAGTCTTCCACAAGGATCACCGAGGACAGGGACTTCTCCTGGGGTTAGGGGGGTTTGCAGATAGGTGACCAAGCCATCCAAGTTCTTTGGCATTCGCGTGGATGGTTGACATGGGTGAACGAAGGGAGGTAACCAATTGATCGGATTGGTAGGCAGAGCACCTTCCTGCGCATCTTGATCTAGAGGTGATGCCGACGGGGACCTGGCATTCCTCGGAGAAGTCCTAGGCTTCCCGGTAGCCCATCTCGCATCTTTCGAGCCTTTTCCTGAGCCTTGTGCTTTCTCTTTCCCTTTCCTTGTGACCGACGTAGAGGGAACTTCTTCCAATTCAGACTCAACTTCCATTATCTCCTCAACGTCAGGCCCTATCGGGGCCGAAGGTTCGGCAGGGTTAGTGGTCGTCATCCTTGCACAAAAAATGAATCCGAGCCCTGGGTGACTACTATCAGATGGAGAAAGTTGACCAGACATGAGATGGATAGTGCAGATACGAGAAATATGATTGCTCAAGTTCTTCGGAGAGAATAATGATGAGTGTAATCTATGCAAGTGAGACAGAACCTCTAGTTGAACTATCCTGCTCCTTCTATAATACCCACAATCGTGCAACAGTAAGGAAACTTTATCTGAGATGTATCTCCCAGGAAACGGTAAAAAATCCCCAGAATTTTCTTCATTAAATGCTTGGAGGCCGCTCCTTTTAATGGTAACTTTTTCTTTTTACCAATTGTCACCATTCCAATGGCTAGTTTTCGCATCCCCTGTGTGCTTGGCCTATCTGCTACGCTATGGTCAATCATCGGCATATTCTGCACATCCTCCCCCAACACAGGCTTGCTTCCTAGGTAACTTATGACCAACGAAAAAGTTTCCTGACATTTGTTATCCCAAGAGAACCTTACCGTCCATGTAAGTGAGGTTTTAAGAGGGGGGCTATAGTCAGAGCATATTTCCGAATGAACCTCCTGTAATAACCTGCATGGCCAAGGATTAAATGCAGCTGTTTTTTTGTTGTAGGGGCTGCCAGATAGATGAGAGATATGCTTTCTATACCTATAGCTAATGTAGAGTGCATTTTAATGCTACTTGCCCATGGATGAATTATTTTGGTTCCCATGCACAGCCCTGAGTTGGAAGTAGCTCGTGGGTTAGCCTGACCTTCTTTTGGGGTTAGGCCGCAGTAGTTGATTATTCCTGGCTCCTTTGGGTCCAACGTGGGTAGTTCAGGTGTCATATACAGGGGAAATTTACTCCATTCCATTGTGTCAGTATCCTACAGAGCTACTGGTCCTTCGAATTGAAGGGTCAACATAGCGCGACACTCTTCCCAATCCTGGAATGCTTCCTTCTGGGTGTCCCACCATCGTGTAGGTCTCTTACGCATCGCTAATTTAATGGCCCATAGCCTTTGTTCCCTTGGGACAGCAGCTTCAAATACTCGTAATAATTCCTTAAAATTACCTGAGCCATCAAAGTAAGGTAGGTCCCTTACCTCTGATGAAACGCAGCGGAAGTCTTTTCTGACCCAAAGACAACGCAGTGAAGGGACATCATGTAATCAGTTCTGCCAATTATCTATCTCCTCATCGGCATCAGAGAAGCATTCATTATCCTCCTCCCAACAAAGTACTTCATCCACTGTTGGGTTGATCGTGTCCCGTGCAGTTAACTTATAGATATATTCCACATCTTCCTCCTTAGGTACTGGTTCAGTGTAGCATTTACCTTCCGTGGGGTCTAATGGTACTATCACCCTTGTGCCATTATTTTTGAACACCATGCTTCTCTTTTTTAAGTTAATGATACCGCCCATGTCAATGGCCCAATCCAATCCTAGTAGCGTAGGATAGGGGTCCGCATCTTCTACAATCTGAATGACTTCAAAGTCAGCCCAGACCTTAACCCCTGCGATATCTACCATAATCCCTGATAGCCTCCCTAAAGGTACAATCTTCTGTTGATTAGCCATGCGTTGCTGGATAGCGGACCATTCCAACTTTGGTTCGCCCATTTGTTGCCAAGTTTGTTTAAGTAATACATTGGCATCCAATCCTAGGTCCAAAATAATCAGGTCCATCTCGTAATTTCCGATCTGTGCCGTTAGTTGCATCTCCCTCCCAGTACGTTTCTTATATCTGTATAGTTTGTGCACATCCTTAACATCTGGGGACACAGTAGGGTGCGTTGCGCAGCTATCTTTTAATGCCTGGAGATTCTGCACAGCTTTTGGGTTGCACAACAACTTCATACATGCCTACAAGAAAGGTTTGAACTCCTCATCTGCCTTAAGGTTTGTAGGGAGTAGGGATGTAGATGCCTCTGTCCCAATAAAGTCCCTACGAGCTATTATAAATGTTTCTATTTCTTTTTCTAGGTCTAGCCCTTCTTGTTTTCTAACTGCCTTGCAGATCAAAGGTTCAGCTTCAACCTTCTCCCCAGTCCCTCTTTTAGCCAATATACTGCGCGTAACAACATTTACACTTGGATCCTTATCCCGCAGCTCAGTCTTAACCCTCTTCACATTCTGTGTAGGTGGTAGATGCTTCTCCCGTATTTTTTCTATCAAGACTGGACAGTCTTCAAGTGTATGGTCCAACTGTCTGCAGTACCTACAAGACTGTCTTATAGAGTTCGTACAATACCTCGCAAAGTGCCCTATGTCTCCACAGCTATAGCAGATCAATTGCCCTTGGCCCCGACCTCCACTTCCACCTCGACCTCCTCCCCTGCTTCTTGAGGGGGGGCTGCCCATGCCTGCAGGGGTTTTTGGTGACGTAGGGTCTGACTGTACCCTATACAAGTTTCCCCGATCTATCATTAGATCATAGGTTCGACAGTTCTGCTCATCATGCCTTACTGATTGACAGAACTGGCACCATTATTTCTTTCGCTCTGGGACGTATGTGCCCAAATGGGGTCAATGGTTTGTATCATGCAGCCCTGCAAAGCGGCAATCCTCACACCATAACTCAGGTCCGCTTGGGCGTAATCGTACTGGGCTAGGTCCTCCTCTTGATCCAGGGCGCATCGGACTAGGTCCTCCTATTTGCAGGTAGTCTGTCAGCAGCGGGCACATATCCTTCATATGTCCTGATACTCGACATCGTATGCACCATAGATCTGCGCTAGCTTCCCTCCTTCGTTCCTTTTGTAGGTCTTGAATCTCCATGTACATTTCCCCGAGCTGCTCCTGAATTTTCTATACTCCTAACGAAGTATCTTCTCTGGGCGTAGCTTCTAGTTTCATAGCGGCTTCAAAAGCTTTGTACTATGATTTGAAATTCTGGTGACCCATAGGTACACGTAGGTGAGGCAGCAACATAGCGATGAACCACTTTGTATGTTGTCTGTAGTCATACTTCAATTCTCATTCTCTAATAGCTTTCTTTAGGCGTTGATCAGATTCCCATACAGACTCATTCATGCCTTCCTTGAAATCTTTCATGTTTGCTATGATCTGCGAATAGGACTTAGGCTTTCGAAATTGTTGTTTCAGAGCGTCCTTAATATCTTAAATAGATGCGCTTTCATTTTAAGATATGTATTGCATATACCAGTCCAGAGCTCTTCCTTCGAAGGCTAAGGATAACTGCGCCCTCTTCATAGTATCACTTGTCACATTTTGCGCAGTCCATACCGAGTCTACAACAAACCAAAATCGGTCCATGTCCTCATCTCCCGCACCTTTTGAAGGTGGGTAAATTCAAGTGCACCGCGATATCTTCTTTTGGCTGGGTTTTGGATGAGGTTTTACCCTTACCTGGTCCTAAAGGTGGTGTAGCTAGCAGGTTTTGCGCAGTTGTCCCTTCTACCAGGCTATAGACAGATCTATCCCCTTCTTTTGTACCTACTCTGCTTTTCTTCTCAACTTTCCAATACTTTTCTTGGCATTACTCGACGCCCTTATCAAAATGCTCCCAGTCCTGGCAACGAAACCATTTGTTGGCTCGAGGGGTCCTGTGTAATGTTCCAAATGTTATGGAACATTAATTTTTTCTAAGGAGATAAATAAAATGGTTAGGGGACCCATTATTTGCAACATTAGAGAATAAAAATCCTCTAAGTATGAAAGAGGATCATATTAGAGCTAGATTTCACACCTCCATGTGTGAAAGAAGGTTTTTGCAAACATTCTTGGCCAAGGTTGACCAAGGTTGATATCATGCTCCCCCTTCTTTATTTGAGCCCATATTTCTATATCTATGTATTTTCATTATCTATGCAGCAGTTCACCTTTAAAACTGCACAGTCATGGCCTAGGGCTTTCCTTATGCAACAATGTTTCTCATGTTTCCTTATACAGCTTTCTTGAGGCTTGTTGTGCCTTTCTTGAGTGATCATTTCCTCAAGATGATGTATATTTTATGCTACTATGTATTAATATGATGGCCATTCTATTCTCTGGAATTTCATGTGTATATGATTCACTGCTATTTCCATTAGATGTATTTTTTATTGCTGTAGCTGCAATGTTGGGGTTTCCCAATCTTGTTGTATTTCCCTATTGGGGATATTGTCCTTTGACAACACTCTATAGACAGAGTCTGATAGTGGGCCAGGTAGCCTATGGAGCTCATTCTTCTTTATGAAGATGACAAATCCAGTAAATTCCCCTTCAGTCTATCTCTGGAATAGATTTGCCTTTTCATTTGACAATGTTTTTGAAAAAGGAACATTACAGTGGTATCAGAGCATCAAACTGGCACAGCCTGTGAGTTTGATTTCATAGGAGAATGAGGAAGAAGATGAGTCCAACCTCATCTAATTTTGGAATAAAGAAGAGCCTCCTTGAGGAGGAGGAGGAGAAAAGAGGAGAAGAGGAAGATCCATGCACTTCCTATTCTCTTGAAGATCAGCATGGTAGATGCTTGGATTTCCAGATCTTAAGCAAGTATCTGGGTGATTGTAAACCCCATTCTGCAGCATTTAGGGGAGCTACAGCGTTCTCACAATCTGTGCAGTAGATGGAGGAGAGAAGGCCCTATGGAAAAGAATAAATCAAAGGAAAAGGGTTTCTATTGTCTACATTTGATGGGTTACTTCAGCTAGAGCTTGGGAGAAGAAGCTGGATGCAATTTTATTGCTGCATATAGTGGCAGAGAAAGAAGAAGTGGTGATGGCAGCGCTGCACATGGAGGAGAAAAACTCTGTTTGGTGATTCAAACCCTTGGTCCATTCAAGGGTAAGTTCTTTTGGAAAAAATTTTCAAGGGTTGATTCAAACCTTTTATGGAGGGAGGAAAAAGGAAGAGGAGCCATTCCACCATGGGAGGAGGATTTTATCAACGCTGCTGCAGCTTTGGAGGAGAAACCTTCTACATATATGGAGGAGGAAGCCATTGGATAAAATCCATTACAGCCACAAAAGAATGTCCCATGATCCACCAAGGTATGAGTAAAGTTCCACTTTCTATTTCAGCAAACAATCTTAAGGATGGTGGAATTTCATATGGAGAGATCCAAGGATCAAACCACATGGCCACTTTAGGCCCTCATGTTTGCACTACGTTGTGAAAAGGGTTCAAGGAGGAGAAGAAACCTCATCCTCATACATTTTTGATGATTTTCATTCATCCTTCAAGGTGGTAGTGCAAACTTTTGGAGGATGAAGCAAACCATGACACCTCCATGGAGAATCATGAAGCAAAATTGTAAAATCGGAGGAAGAGACAATTGCTACATCATTGGGGGAACCAACAGTGTTGTTGAACATGGGTGGAGAGGAGAAATCACCTCCATCACATTTTGATCCTCATAGATCCAAAATAGTCATGGGAGAGAGTCCTTTCCTAAGAGGTCTCCAAGGAGTTGCATTTCAAACTTTCATGAAATGCAAAGAGCAAGAATTGATGGTAGCCCTCATGGGAGGAGTACCAAAAGAATGGAAACAGGTGGCAGGATACTTGCATCATTGAGAAGTATAGAGTATGGATGCATGATGTTGATACTCATATCATTCATTTTGTCTTCATCACATGAGTTGTATGATGGAAGTATGGGAGAGCAGCAAAATAATTTGTTGCTTTGCTTGAGAGAGCAAGGGCAGGATTGCTCTCATACTTTGCATGATGTTGCAAGAGGAGGAGATGGCATTATCTCCTTGGTCTTTGATGATAGAGAGGTACCTCCACCTTGGGAGGGGCTTCTCATGTATTGCAGCATTATAAGAAATATCTTTGACAGAAATCATGTCAAAGAATGGAGCTTGGTATGGATGAGAGCCTATGGGTATAGGCCAACAACGTTCTCTCTTTGGAGCAGTAACCGATGGATGAAGTGTGCCCAGCGAAAGTGTGGTGGATCCATAACCCACAAGTCCCAGGATAATTACATATTTGTTGCACTTGATAGACAAAGAGGAGGTGATATGGATGAGGGAGTGGAAGAAGTCATCTATGATACATTCTTCTTGACTTGGATTTCCAAGCATGAGAAGAAGGGTCTTCCTGTTGTAACTAGTTCATTCCTCTTCATGGGATCATGCCACACAACTATGGAGGGTTCATTCATGGATACATACATCATCTTACTCCCAGTATATGGTAAGAAATATTTTTTACATTGGCTAATTTGTATGCTCTTACCATTATTTTACAGTGCATGGTGCTACAAGAGGGCAAGCTTTTCAGATTGCTCCATGAAAAAAAATTGGGCCAACTTGTATGATGGAGGCAGCCATATTTTATATGGCCTTAGGAAAGTGTTTTCTTTCATGTATGATCAGTGATATACTCAGACATTTTCTATTTATTAGTAGCTATCATGACATACATAGCTATTCATGTAACACAAAACAACTTGCCATGAGATTTTCTAAAGCAACAGTTTGGGAAAACTGCGCTGTCACTCTTGGGGAAACTGTTGGTACACTATTGCAACACATGAAACCTTCAGAAATTTGCTCATTTTGTTGCTTCTCATGACCTTCTTTCTGATATGGATCATATTTGTGTAAGAAGCATGATTATGAGAAAGCCACATTAGTTGGGTATGTCTTTGAGTGAGAAAAACTCTCACATTTTTCTGCAGTGCATGTTCTAGAGGGAACATAAGAGGAGACATGGCTAAAACCACATATTTGCTTAATTTTGGGGTAAGCCATGGGCTTGGTAATGTTATCCATCCATTGTATGTATATGGGTAGGTGTTTGACCTTATTCTTCTGATTCACTCATCTATTTTATTGTTCAGTAGTAGAGGTGATATTCTTGTACAATACTTGCCATGCTATTTTCTGCAGCTGCGGTGGATGAGGTTGCATTATAACCCTATGAGGCATGGTTTGCACTTGCTGCACATGGTATAACATACAAAAAACATGTCATGGGGAGATTCTATGGTGATCTTGTCCTATTCATCATAGATGACATGTCTTGGGCCAACTGATTTTTCATTGATGGAGGGGAGATTCTTGGGGAACTACTCTTCATTTTTCCATTTGAGGGAAATACACTTGCAGCCCAGGATCAGCATACACTCCACACTTGTAATGATTGGGGGAGAGGATAGAATGGGGAAATTTATAGTGTTTTCCATGATCAAATTTCAGCCCACCTTCATTTTCGGAGCTCAAGGTGGAGGGAGATTTTTCATGAGTTGTCTTGTTGGGAGGCAACTTATTTTTATGATTGATGGCTTGGGGATGAGAGATTCACATGGGGGATGATCAGTCCTATTATATATCATATTTCATGCCTCAAGGAGGCCCTTAGATAGCTTTTTTTCCTTCATGGATACTTTCTTCTACATGATAGTTGTTTTGGGAGTGTTCACCCCAAGGCTAGATTGCACATGTTGGAGGGACAGTTGGAGACTTGTTTTGTTGATATGGCATCCATTTTCTTGAGGAAATCATTACATAAGGATGATACAGGAGGAAGGGCAGAAAGAAACTCAGTTCATCCTTGCAATTTCTTGAGGGCAATCAATATTTTGAGAGGGGAGGACTGTAATGTTCCAAATTTTATGGAACATTAATTTTTGCTAAGGAGATAAATAAAATGGGTAGGGGAACCATTATTTGCAAAATTAGAAAATAAAAATCCTCTAAGTATGAAACAGGATCATATTAGATCTTGATTTCACACGTCCATGTGTGAAAGGAGGTTTTTGAAAGCATGCTTGGCCAAGGTTTACCAAGTCAAACTACGTTGGCATGTGTTGGAAAGCATTATGTGGAACAACGTAGGAGGGAAGTTTCTAGAGGGAAGGAAACCCTAATTCGAAATAGGGTCCATGGAGGGAAATCTAATTGTATAAAAGAGGAGCAAGGCAGCCATTGTGCACATCTTTGATCATTTTTACAATTGAGTCTTAGAGACTTGTTGCTGCCTCTTGCTGTTCGGCAGAGCAGCAGTGCCTTCGGGCATGAGGGGGTCCTGTTGAGGATTTCCTCTCCTTCTTGAGTATCTCATGAAGAATTTCACTCATCCTCCATATTCTATCATTCAGGCCATTAGCTTCACCCATCTACATTAGCGCAGTTTCTGCAGCAGATATTGTGCAGTGTTGCTGGGTGTTGCTGGGGAGGTTTCCACACACCATCTAGAGCTTGTTTTCCAGTGGGGAGAGGTTCTATTCATTGGAGGATCAGAAATGGTGGTTATTGAGCATATCCCACCATATTTGGCATCAGGCCAACCACATTCCATCATTGGCAACGCAGTCCCTTCAGTAGACATCGTTATTCATAAAGGAGATTTGCTGTGAGGGATTGACAGTCACTTGGAGGAGAAGTCTTGGGTGAAAGGATCAACCTTTCACTTCATATTTCTATTGGAGGATTATTATTCATTTGTTGCAGCCATTTCATCCTTCTCCATGTATTTCCAGTTCTTGAGTAGCTGCAACTACCCAGCTACTCCGACATTTCTACAGAATGCCATTTTTTATAGATTTCAGCCAATCCTTTAGAGGATTGATTTATTGTATTTTCAGGGGTTGAGATCATGCTCCCCCTTATTTATTTAAGCCCATATTGATATATCTATTTATTTTCATTATCTATGCAACATTTCACCTTTAAAATTGTGCAGTCATGGCCTAGGGCTTTCTTTATGCAGCAATGTTTCTCATGTTTCCTTATACAACTTTCTTGAGGCTTGTTGTGCCTTTATTGAGTGATAATTTCCTCAAGATGATGTATATTTTATGCTGCTATGTATTAATATGATGTCCATTCTATTATCTGGCATTTCATGCGTATATGATTCACTTCTATTTCCATTAGACGTATTTTTTATTGCTGTAGCTGCAATGTTGGGGTTTCCCAATCTTGTTGTATTTCCCTATTGGGGATATTTTCCTTTGAAAACACTCTATAGATAGAGTCTGATAGTGGGCCAGGTAGCCTTTGGAGCTCATTCTTCTTTATGAAGATGAAAAATCTAGTAAATTCCCCTTCAGTCTATCTCTGGAATAGATTTTCCTAGTCAGTTGACAATGTTTTTGAAAAAGGAACATTACATCCTGACCCAGGTTCGGAGGTTAAGGTTTGCCAACAAACCCCTATACTACTGGCCCTTTCAGTAGTGACCTACTTGCTTAGGTCAAAGTCTCACCCGAATCAGTATGGGTGGGTGTTGGAACTAGGTTTCCGCACCCTGAGAGAGAATAGGTAAGCCAAGTAGAGTTGTGTCTAACTTTATAATGACCAGATCACCTATCTCAGAACTGGATCTATAGATCTCCTTCGCATCCACGTCCAAAAGGTCAACTATACTTACTATACTCAACAAATCATATACTTCTAAAACAGTAGTGCAACATTACAGTTATTCTTTGCATAAAACATAACATAACAGACCCAAATGCAGAAGAAACACTTAACACAATACTTTCGCAGCTTAACACAAAATATGCATAACACAGCAGCTATCAAAGATTCACATCAACAATACAAATACATTCAGCTATGCAACAACCTTTCTCATTCATTAATCCTTCAGTTCCTTCTTACAATACCCAAACCCGACCTGTGCACACAGCAGTAGGGTCCACACATAGCAGGACTTGGGATCTCCGTGCACACAGCCAGTAGGAGTCCTTTCCTGAAAAACCAAAATAGATCTACTAAGCCACAATTTGCATCAATATCTCATCATCTTCTTGCCTTATAATTCAAAATGTCCCTTTATTTATAACAATCTAGCCTAATCTTTCCTATGGTCTGCAAAATGTGGTTTCTGGACTCTAGGTCTACCCTTTGACCCGTTACAATGCTTTCGGGGCTTTGACCCACCCCAAAACCCCTGCTCTAGACTAAATATAATAAAAAATATACAAAATCAGACCAGTTTCACAGCTTGTAGGAGACCTTGTTCCAACATGCCACTATCATGTGGGTCACCAAAGACAATTGTTGGAAAGTTCATTTCCTCTGCATATTTTTCTCTAAAAATTATAAGCGTGTGTTGCACTTTAGATGGAGAAATTTCAATCAACTTGTCCTGCAAATCATGGATGCATTGGGGCCTTATCTATCTATGTACAAATTTTCAATTGGTATTTAATTTTCTAAATCACCAGTTGTTTCATTTTGATATTCAATTTCGACATTTTCATTTGGAGAATTCATGGAAATTGATTGTAGAATACTATCCCAATTTGTATTTATGTTGATGTTTTCAATTCTATAAAAGTGACATGAACATAGTTCTTTCAATGCCTTCCTTACATTGTGCATGCGATCTTTTCCTCTTTGAAATGCATTTTACATTCCAATCGTATTTTCAATGCAACAACAATTGTTGTTGTGTTTTCCAGAGATTGTGGCGATGCAATTTTAACAGTGTCTATTGGGATAGGCACATTGATAATTGATCATGTTAAACCAATTTTTGATCGTTTATGAACCCATTTTATTATCTATGCAAATGAAATTATTAATTCCATAATACATTCTTCAAGTTATGAGAGTGTGGTTACAATTGGAAATGGTTTGTTTCACCCAATCTTCTCAAGTGTAGAAGGTTGTGGCAATTTTCCATTTTGAAGTGCTCTTTTGCAAACTTTTCATATTAATTTTGTACAAATTTTTTTATGGTTGTCAGATAAATTTACATATATTTGTTCCAAGTCTTTTCCAATGCTCTCCATATTCTTTTGAAATTACAACTATTTACACATTGGACATTTCTTTTTAGGTGTGTCTTCTATCTTTGCTACATAAACTCTTAAAGGATTCTTTTTGGATAAGCAACGATGATGACTTTGTAACTTTTGTTTGCATTATTTTTTATGGTATTTTGTTTCTAAACACAATAGTTTTTTTAATCTATGGACATTGGTCTTATTATTTTTATCTTTTATCCCTGGCACCATAATATAGTGAAATTTTCCTTCATGCCTATGTGCATTGGTTAACATAGGTCCATGTTCCATGTCCAAGGAGATTATTTCTATTGGAGGTATTTGACAATGCAAATTGTATTTGTTTCTATTTTCATCTATTGAAAAAGGTGCATAATAAGTGTACATTGTATCTTTTTCAAATGACACTATATGATATATTTGATTTGAACAATTGTTACATTGGAAATAATTCACAATGCCCCTAGTTAGAAAGGACCGTTATTGTATTTTTACTTTGAATATTATTGTTTCCCATTGCAAACAAAATTGTTTTCCTTCAACCCCCCCTTTTTCATATGGAATTTCCATATTAATAAGGTATTCTTTTCAGTTTGCAACTTTTTTTTTGAGTTTTTATGACATAATTTGATAGATATTTTTGTAAAAAATGCAATGCATCGTGTGCATTGCACATTATCAAATTGAAAAATGACTCGAAAATGTAAAGTATTAAGGATTCTATATTAAAGTCAGGTGCTATCAAATGAAAAAGTGCAGAGAATATGTTCTCTCCATAAATGGATATAGTATTTTTTCCTTTATGCAATCCATGGACTTGCATTTTGTTATTCATTGTTTGGAAATATATTTGTATATCTTTGCAGGAAGAAGAGAGGTATTCATTACATGTTATAATGGATCAACCTATTTTTTTGTACAACAATAGTTCATAGTGCTCGTTAAGAGGTTTCTCATCATGTAACAATATATGAAATGGGTTTATTGTTTTGTGTGAATTGAAGAGAAAATACTTCTTTTTTGTAATTGACTAGATTTCTATTGGTAAATTCAACCATTTTGTGATTCATCATATGCAAAATGTTTCTCCCCATAGTCTTCATTTTTTTCCAATAGGACCATTTGAAGCAAGCAGACACATTCTCTGCAAATATGCTTCAACGTCATGAATTCCATGAAGATGATACAGGAAATCATGTGCTAGTTCATAATTAAATGTTCTATTTCATCTATGTGGCCTTGTTCAAGGCATATCAAGGCGTGGTGTATTGTGTCGTTTTGAAATTATGTTGGCATATAATGAAAATGCAAAAACAATTCAATTGCATTGAAAAGACAATCACATGTACTATATGAAAATGGATGAATTATAAAAATATTATTGATGTTCAATACATCGTCAATAGTTACATCATTGTTGCATTTCTTCTTTGATTGGTAACTGTCGAAATCAATTATTTCAACCATATTTGTATAGTTGTTTGGTTAAACTTTTCATTGAAATTGGCTATCTAAATGCAATTGTCTTGTGTTTGCAAGATTGGGAAACTTGGGACATGAAAGAGAAATTGTATTTTCAATGAAACACAACAAAATGGATGGTATAATGCAACGTGAAACTAAATTGATGTTTTTACTTCCATGTATTTGAAAAATACCTCTACAAAATAAGACAATGAAGTTTCCATATGATTTTTTGTTGACGGTGCTAGATCCCACAAACATATAGGGGATCTCCCCGATATCAGGTCCCAATTAGACCTCACAATGTTTAGTGTAGGAGACCCATCCATAAATATGGCCCGCCTTCCATTAACTTAGATATTTTCCTTGGCTTAAGAAATTATCATGAGAGAATAGCGCACATGTTCTTTTGAATGAGCAAGAGGGTGCACCTTATGGAATTTTCAATTGTATATGTGGCAAGGTTCTTTCATTGTAAGGAAGAAAAGTGAGTGACTAAAAGAAAAGTAATAGTACTAATATATTGGAAACACACACATGTAAACAAGGAAGAATCGTTAGACATCAAGAAAAATAGTTCACATAGATGCAACAATCATTAAAATCATAACAACACATTTCTAGCAATTGAAGCACCAAATTCACCAAAATATTTCAATCAGTTGAGTATATAATAAAGCCATCATAAACCACAAAAATTAGAAGAGTAGTCTCAAAAAATTGACAATCCATGCATGAAAATGTGTTGGTCGAATGTCTTCAATTATTAAGAAAACGTACCAAGATACATAAGTACAATGAACATCACTAGATCCAATAATGGAGTGTTAGAGCCACTGATTTCTCCCCAAAATTATTATCTTTGTCTCTCTAACACCTTGTGGGAGAAGCCAAGGTGAATTTTTTTTCTCTTAAGTAATGAGGCTCTCTTTATAACTTGAGGCATGACCATTCATATCCTCGTGACTCTTGAGTTTCTCATTTGAATTTTCAACTTCTAAATGACCTTTGGAATTCTATATAACTCATGGAATTCAAAATGAATTTTGGAATTACAAATGACTCTTGGAATTACTTGTATTTTGGACTTCTTCACATGGCTCTTTTTTCCATACATGAATCTTGTAATTCTATTTCTTTGTATTTACAATAATTACACGACTACATCGTTATTTCCACATCATCATGTATTGTGAACATGAAAAGTCACTAAACATTGATGACTTGCATTGAAAGTGACTGATGACATGGAATTTCTTAATTGGTGAAAATGTGTTGTGAAACCAGCTCCAAAAAGAGAAGAAAAGAGATATCAACGCCTTATAAATAAGCCACTTCGAGGGGGAAACCTCCAATACATTACATGAATGAACAATTCTTGGATGATACAAATGAACAAAACCTCCTTCTATATATAGGAGTCCATGGGGCCACAATATAATCCTATTGGGGCCACAATATAATCCTAGCCAACCTAACAATAATAATGTAAGGGCACAATAATAACAATATGGGGGTTACAGGGGTACAAAAATAACAATAAGGGGGGCTACACTAACATAATAAGGGACTACACTATTAATATAGGGACTTAGCATGCCCCTCTCCTTCAAACAAGTGTTGTCCTCAATGCTTGATTATTTCTTGATGCTTCTGTATAAAATTCTCATCCTCCGATGTGGAATCTTCTACAGGAAATTTCTTCCACTTGCTGAGATACTCTGAAATTGATCGTACTTGTCAATTTCTTGTTTTTGTGACTACTTCAAAACTTCTTTCAATGTGATGTTGATCTTCCTGTTGTTTCATTAGATTCTGCACCAAAGTTAGGTTATCCTTTGAGAGTTGGAGAACTTGTTGTTGATGCTCGATGTGATCTTCCACTAATTTATCATCCATATTAACTATTATTTGATCCTTCAAACCATCCAAATTAGCCTCCATTTCTGCTTTTAAACCATCTATGTCATCTTTGGTTTCTCTTCGTAAGATCGAGATTTGTTGCACTTGGTACCATAATTTTGATATATCATACTGCAATTCTTCCTCTTCATGCGTCATAGTATAGATTTTTGAGCGCTTAATGGGTATGGAATTATTTTTTGGAGGAGTTATAGAACCCAATACTGATAAAAATTCTAAAATATGCCCTTGGAATCACTTCAAACTTATTTTTTAAACAAACGTTATGCAATTTTACAAACCAAATACACACCTTTTTCTTACTTTTGAGGAGCTCGATATTGAAACTGCATTATCTCTGTGATTTTAGATATTTAATATCTGAAATGTTTCCCTGCGGTAGCTCTCTGAATCCTCTTTCGAATGCCATAGGTCTAACCTGATTTTGATTCTTCAAGACAAAGTTATGTCCAATCTCCCACAATGACCTAATTATGGACTGGTTTAGTAGATCGAACTTGTAAAAATTGCCACGTGTCACTGTTTCCTCCTTTGGCTCTGAAATTAATAGAAAAGAAACTAAAGTCTGTTTACTTGTGGCCACTTTTTACAGCTTTCCAATCCGATGCTCAGAGAGAGAGTTATGAAGATTTTCCCACGATCACCTCTTTGAAATGAAATCCGGGAGCCTGAAAAAGCCCTAACTTCCATAGATCATATCTCCGAAAATATTGCAAACCAAGCTCTGAAATTTTTCAAATATGTTCCTCAAGATTTTGGCTTCGCACTATAAACATTTAAGCTTCTAAACCTTCGTAGAAAAATAGTTATAGCGAAAATTCTCGATGACCTATTTGGAGCAGAAAAACCCTAGAATCCAAAGCTCTGATACCAAATGTTATGAAACCAGCTCCAAAAAAGAAGAAAAGAGATATCAACACCTTAGAAATAAGCCACTTCGAGGGGGAAACCTCCAATACATTACATGAATGAAAATTTCTTGGATGATACAAATGAAAAAAACCTCCTTCTATATATAGGAGTCCATGGGGCCACAATATAATCCTAGTGGGGCCACAATGTAATCCTAGCCGACCTAAAAATAATAATGTAACAGAAAAATAATAAAAATATGGGGGTTACAGGGGTACAACAATAACAATAAGGGGGGCTGCACTAACATAATAAGGGACTACACTATTAATATAGGGACTTAAAACAATGTTGCCACTTGTATCTTTGATCTTGCATGCAACTCCCATGTTGTTGATGTCCTCACCCTCTAAAGGGTATTAAATCATATGAAATCCTTGTTGACCAGGGCCTACCGATGCACTTGTGGGTGGAAGCATGCAACACTGCAGTTTATGTGCAAAACCGTTGTCCTCATAGAGTACTTGGCATGAGTACGCATGAAGAAGCTTTTACTGGTAAGAAGCCTGATATTTCTCATTTGAATATTTTTGGCTCACCTATTTACATTCATGTGACAAAGGATGCCAGGAAGAAGCTGGAGCCGACTGTAGAAGTTGGGATATTTTTGGGGTACACAGAAACACCTCATAATTATCGTGTGTATTTTCCAGACAGTCGGATGACTGTTGTGTGACGGGATATAAAATTCAATGAGGTGAAAGCCATGAAGTTGTTGCTTGAGAGGGAGCTACACTTGCATGCAGAAGAGGAACTTCTTGTTCCCAAAGATGAGCCTCTAGATGAGGATAAACCACAGGAGGAGATTCATGGAGTGGAGGAGTCCACTCATGCAAAACCAAACATCAGACAAGGCAGAAAGTGTATCGTAGAAGCTGAGATACTGAAGCTTGATGCAGCACAGAATGTAGGAGTCCCTACATCACAAGGCAGATAGAGACAATCACCTAACTGATTTACTGGATACATGGCTCTTATGAGCAAGTGTATCGTGACAGAGCCATCTTCTTTCGAAGAAGCAGTGCAGGAGCCCACATGGGTAAATGCCATGGTGGAGGAGTATGATTCCATTGTCAGAAACAGTGCTTGGGAGATTTTTCCAAGGCCAGTGGGAAAATCAGTTGTAGGATCAAGATGGATCTACAAGGTAAAGAAAGTTGCTGATGGGAGCGTCGAGAAGTATAAGGAAAGATTTTTTTCCTAGGGCTTCTCACAGATCGAGGGGATTAACTATGAAGAAACCTTTGCACCTGTCACACGATATTCTTCCATATGGACCATCCTTTCTCTCTCAGCATAGATGGATTGGCACATTCATCAGATGGATGTGAAGACTGCGTTCCTTAATGTGATCATTAAGGAAGAGGTGTACATTGAGAATCCTGAAGGATTTGATATCTTCAACAGTAAGTCACATGTGTGAAGGCTCAAAAGAGCGTTGTATGGGCTGAAACAAGCACCCCGTGATTGGTGTACTCAGATCGACAGCTATTTCACTAGACTTGGATTCACCAAGAGTGAGTCGGATGCAAACCTGTACCAGATTGTGGTGGAGGGTAAGCTTTTAATCGTTGTAATTTTTGTTGATAATTTAATACTAACAGGTGATGAGTAGTTGATACACTCATGCAAGGAAGATCTTGCAAAGGAGTTTGAGATGAAGGATTTGGGCATCCTTCATTATTTCCTTGGATTGGAAATATGGCAGCGGGAAGGTGAACTATTTGTGTCTCAAGGCAAGTATGCCTAGGAGATACTAGAGAAGTTTCACATGCAAGGCTACAAGCCTATCGACACTCCTCTTCCAGGAAATTGGAAGAAAGAGGATGCTACATCAGCAGAGGTAGTGGATGCCACTGTTTATCAACAGTTGGTGGGTTCACTCATGTATTTATTCAATACAAGACCAGACATATGCTATGCGGTGAACCAACTTTCACAAGTAATGGTTAAGCCTACCAAGCTCTTTTGGAAGGCAGGCAAGCATGTCCTGAGACATCTCAGGGGAACATATGAGAATGGTTTATGTTACAGACAGACGGATGAGGTGAAGTTGCATGGCTTCACGGATGCAGATTGGGCAGGAAGCCCAACAGATAGAAAGAGCACATCAGGGGGGATTTTCAGTATCAGATCTATGGTAGTTTCTTGGTACAGCAGGAAACAAAGATCCGTGGCACTTAGTTCAGCAAAATCAGAATACATGGCAACAAGTCAAGCTTCATGTGAGGCTATCTGGATGAGGAAGATCTTGGTTGGTTTGTTCGGTTCACATTTAGATCCCACAATGATACATTGTGATAATCAGAGTTGCATTAAACTGTCGGTTAATCCTATGTTTCATGATAGATCTAAACATATTGATATCTGATATCATCATATCAGAGATTGTGTGCAGCGGAATATCATGTTGCTTCAGTACATTCCTACGGAGGATCAAGATGCAGATATTCTGACGAAGGCATTCACCAGGAGAAAATTCGATTACCATAGAGGCAAGATCGGGGTGAAGGATAATCCATATCTTATTGAGAGGGAGTGTTGAGATTCAACAAGATGATGAGCTTAGTGAAAAGAGTCACATTCACTAAGTGGGCCCGCAAGCTATTTTTGGCACAAGTCTATTTTTAGAATATGTCTATTTTTAGACATGGTGATCATATTTCAGAAGTTGCAGGATTCTATTTGTGGATGGTTGATCAAGTTGGAAAAATAGATGAAATTATATTTTTAGAATATTGGGTGAAATCTATTTATAGATCGCTGATCTAAAAATATATGCATGTTGATTATTATTAGCTCTTAATAATAATCAGACTCTAAACATCAACTTATTCTCTTGTAGCACTTTGTTTCAGTGCACAGATGTGGCACATCAGTGGACTGAGGGAATTACGCAATTCCCAAGGGTTTACTGGAGATAATTCATGGAGGACTCAGTTAGAACTCAAGTGGCAGAGTTATGACACAGTTGGAAGAGTAGTTATGGAGTTGTATTCAGTTTAACTCAGTTAGACTCAGTTGAGCTAGTTGTATCTAGTCTAACTGAATGATACACTAGTGAGTGGAGTGAATTAATTAGTTAATTAATTCACAAATAATAACTCATTAATCAACTGAACAATATAGCAGTTAACTATAGTGCATGGCAGTTTTAGTGGAGACCCAGTGGAGAGGTAGGTGAAAGGGCAAGATGGACTATCTGTTGTGACTATACTGATGCATTGATTGCATCACAAACACATTGGAGTTTCCAATGAGGATTGTGCAGTCAAGGAAAGAGTATTTAAAATTCATTCAGAGCTATTCTTCAGCAGGGATTGTGCAGTGGAGGCAGGCTAGCAGGGGGCAGAGATCGGTGCATGGATTTGCAAGATTGTTCCTGATTAGTGTATGATGATTGTACTGTACTGAGAGCTTGATAAGATTTGTATGAGGATTATCATATGATTCCATGATACATAATATATATTTGTGGTTTTCAGCTTCAAGCTTTCCCAGTTGAAAACAACTATGTTATGTGTGATTATATTTATTTATGCTTTACATGTGTGTGCAATTAATTTTCCGCAAAAGATTAACAGTGGAATGATTCAGTATCTTGAAAGAAGTTAAATATTGTGAGATCAAGTGAATCGAGGACATATTCATGCTTAGTGCATATAATTTATACATGGTATCAAAGCATTTTTAATTGAATATTGCAATTGTAAAGTGAGTTTGTGCTGGTGGACAATTCGAATTTGCTACAGAAGATTCTTGGTGCAGAAGTTGAGTATACATTGAAATGGATTTCAATGGGTTTCGATTGGAGTATGCCCTTGATGGGAGCTCGAATTACATAGCCTGGAAGGACAGGATGGAGGCAGTTATGGAGGATAATGGACTGAAGGAGTTCATCGATAGCGATGTTCCTAAGCCGGGATCAAGCGATGCTGCATTACTTGACGCATGGAAAAAGAAGACAACAAAGACGAGAAGGATTCTGTTGGAAGGTGTGAAGGACCATATTGTGTCCAACCTTCATGGGAAAGCCACTCCATTCTTAATGTGGAAGGCTTTGACAGATTTTTTCCAAAGTAGAAGTGACCAGAGGAAGTTGGCGCTTAAAGACAAGCTCAAAAAAATAAAAATGGAGAAAGGGCAACAGTATTCCAAAAAACCTCACGAAGTTTGTCCACTGCAAGGATGAACTGGGAAGTGTGGGGGTTACTGTTGAAGATGAATACTTGGTGAGCTTGGCTCTCCTTAGGCTTCCGAACATTTGGCATAGCTACGAAGACTCTGTCAATGGACGGGAGAAACTACCGGGATGGGAGCGACTTTGGTCGGATCTTATGCATGAGGAGATAAGGCGGGGTACCAGGGATGGATCTTCATCGAAGAATGAAGATGAAGAGAATTTCACTTTGGCTACCAAATCAAGGAAAGGGAAGGGGAAGAAACATTCTTCAAAATCTGATGCTAAAGGCAAGAAGCAGGATTTGTCCAAAGTGAAGTGTTTTCATTGTCACGAACATGGACATTTCGCCACTAACTATCCACAGAAGAAGAAGAAAAATAAGGCTGCTTGATCTGCAGCTAGAGAGGCCTTACCCTCGCAATTTGAACTTGATTTCTCCTTGATCACATGCTTGGTTTCAAGCTATATGGGATCGGTGTGGTATCCTGATAGTGGTGCGTCTTTCCATATGACGGGAGACAAGGAGTTGTTTAGTGACTTGGAGGAGAAGGACCTCCAGATGTATATAGAGATGGGTGACAACGATTGGTACAGTGCGACTGGAATTGGGACCATTACCTTTGAGAGGGATTCCGGTAATCCATTCTTGTTGAAGAATGTTATGCATGTTCCAGGTCTGAAGAAGAACTTGGTCTCAGTTGAAATGCTAGAAGACAAAGGTTATGATGTTGTTTTAAATGAGGGAAAATCCTTCCTTCGACATAAAACAACGGGTCAAACTAAGAAAATAGGGGTTCGAATTAAGAATCTATACAAGCTGGAGATAGACGGTTGCGCTGCAATGGTGGGCAAAGCAGAAGACTTTGGTGAGTTGGGATGAGGGCGAATTATGGCACATGAGATTGGGCCATCTTCACCATGGCGCTTTGAAGATTTTGCAGCAGATTTCTACTGGACTTCCCAAGGATACTCTTGCGCAGTCAGATCAGTGCAAGGGATGTACTATGGGTAAGTTTGTGAAGACCACCTTTCATGAGAAGGAGAACCGTGCTTCGGTGATCCTAGAGAGAATTCACACAGACGTGTGTGGACCTTTCTCGGTTGGTTCAACAGCAAAACACAGGTATTATATTATATTTGTTGATGACTATTCTCGTAGATGCTGGATCTTCTTCATGCAGAATAAGAGTGAAACGTTCTCAAAGTTCTATGAGTTCAAGGCAGTGGTGAAGAAGGAGTCGGGGAAGCAAGTGAAAGCTCTATGGAGCAATAATGGTGGTGAATACATCTCGGGCAAATTCAAAGTCTTTTGTAGCAAAGAAGGAATTCGAAGAGAACTCATAGCGCCTCCTAACCCACAGCAGAATGGGGTCGCAGAGAGGAAGAACAGAATGATCGTGGGTGTTGCACGAGTGATGCTGCATGACCAGGGCCTATCGATGCACTTGTGGGTGGAAGCATGCAACACTGCAGTTTATGTGCAAAACCGTTATCCTCATAGATTATTTGGCATGAGTATCCCTGAAGAAGCTTTTACTAGTAAGAAGCCTGATATTTCTCATTTGAATATTTTTGGCTCACCTATTTACATTCATGTGACAAAGGACGCCAGGAAGAAGCTGGAGCCGACTGTAGAAGTTGGGATATTTTTTGGGGTACACAGAAACACCCCATAATTATCGTGTGTTTTTTCCAAACATTTGGATGACTATTGTGCGACGGGATATAAAATTCAATGATGTGAAAGCCATGAAGTTGTCGCTTGAGAGGGAGCGAAACTTGCATGCAGAAGAGGAACTTATTATTCCCAAATAGGAGCCTCTAGATGAGGATTAGCCATAGGAGGAGATTCATGGAGTGGAGGAGTCCACTCATGCAGAACCAAACATCAGACAAGGCAGAAAGCGTACCGCGAAAGCTAAGAGACTGAAGCTTGATGCGGCATAGAATGTAGGAGTCCCTACATCACAGCGCAAATAGAGATAGTCACCTGACCGATTTACTGGATACATGGCTCTTATGAGCAAGTGTATCTTGACAGACCCATATTCTTTCGAAGAATCAGTGTAGGAACCCACATGGATAGATGCCATGGTGGAGTAGTATGACTCCATTGTCAGAAACAGTGCTTGGGAGATTGTTCCAAGGCCGGTGGGAAAATCAGTTGTAGAATCAAGATGGATCTACAAGGTAAAGCAAGTTGCTGATGGGAGCATCGAGAGGTATAAGGCAATATTTGTTTCCCAGGGCTTCTCACAGATCGAGGGGATTGACTATGAAGAAACCTTTGCACCTGTCACACGGTATTCTTACATACGAACCATCCTTGCTCCCTCAGCATAGATGGGTTGGCACATTCATCAAATGGATGTGAAGACTGTGTTCCTTAATGGGATCATTGAGGAAGAGGTGTACATTGAGCAGCCTGAAGGATTTGATATCTTCAGCAGCGAGTCGCATGTGTGCAGGCTCAAAAGAGCGTTGTATGGGCTGAAACAAGCACCCCGTGCTTGGTACACTCAGATCGACAGCTATTTCACTAGACTTGGCTTCACCAAGAGTGAGGCAGATGAAAACCTATACCAGATTGTGGTGGAGGGTAAGTTTTTAATCATTGTACTTTATGTTGATGATTTAATACTAATAGGTGATGAGCAGTTGATACACTCATGCAAGGAAGATCTTGCAAAGTAGTTTGACATGAATTATTTGGGCCTCCTTCATTATTTCCTTAGATTGGAAGTATGGCAGCGGGAAGGTGAACTGTTTGTGTCTCAAGGAAAGTATGCCTAGGAGATACTGGAGAAGTTTCACATGCAAGGCTGCAAGCCTATCGACACTCCTCTTCCAGGAAATTGGAAGAAAGAGGATGCTACATTGGCAGAGGTAGTGGATGCCACTATTTATCGACAGTTGGTGGGTTCGCTCATGTATTTAGTAAATACAAGACCGGACATATGCTATGTGGTGAACCAGCTTTCACAAGCGATGGTTAAGCCTACCAAGCTCTTTTGGAAGGCAAGCAAGCATGTCCTAAGATATCTTAGGGGCACATCTAAGTATGGTTTATGGTACAGACAGATGGATGAGGTGAAGGTGCATGGCTTCACGGATGCAGATTGGGCAGGAAGCCCAACAGACAGAAAGAGCACATCAGGTGGGATTTTTAGTATTGGATCTATGATAGTTTCTTGGTACAGTATGAAACAAAGATCCATGGCACTCAGTTCAGAAAAAGCAGAATACATGGCAACAAGTCAAGCTGCATGTGAGGCTATCTGGATGAGGAAGATCTTGGTTGGTTTGTTCGGTTCACATTTAGAGCCCACAGTAATACATTGTGATAATCAGAGTTGCATTAAACTCTCAGTTAATCCTGTGTTTCATGATAGATCTAAACATATTGATATCCGGTATCATCATATCAGAGATTGTGTGCAGCGGAAAATCTTGTTGCTTCAGTACATTCCTACGGAGGATCAGGATGCAGATATTCTGACGAAGGCGTTCACTAGGAGAAAATTCAATCACCATAGAGGCAGGATCGAGGTGAAGGATAATCCCTATCTTTTTGAGAGGGAGTGTTGAGATTCAACAAGATGATGAGCTTAGTGAAAAGAGCCACCTTCACTAAGTGGGCCCGCAGGCTATTTTTGGCGCAAGTCTATTTTTAGACTATGTCTATTTTTAGACATGGTGATCGTATTTCAGAAGTTGCAGGATGCTATTTGTGGATGGTTGATCAAGCTGGAAAAATAGATGAAATTCTATTTTTATAATATTGGGCAAAGTCTATTTATAGATCGCTGATCTAAAAATATATGCATGTCAATTATTATTAGCTCTTAATAATAATCAGACTCTAAACAACAACTTATTGTCTTGGAGCACTTTTTTTCAGTGCACAGATGTGGCACATCAGTGGACTGAGGGAATTACACAATTCCCAAGGGTTTACTGGAGCTAATGCATGGATGAATCAGTTAGAACTCAAGTGGCAGAGTTATGACACAGTTGGAAGAGTAGTTATGGAGTTGTATTCAGTTTAACTCAGTTAGACTCAGTTGAGCTAGTTGTATCTATTCTAACTGAATGGTACACTAGTGAGAGTGGAGTGAATTAATTAGTTAATTAATTCACAAATAATAACTCATTAATCAACTGAACAATACAACAGTTAACTATAGTGCATGGCAGTTTCAATGGAGACCCAGTGGAGAGGTAGGTGAAAGGGAAAGATGGACTATCTGTTATGACTATAGTGATGCATTGATTGCATCACACACACATTGGAGTTTCCAATGAGGATTGCACAATCAAGGCAAGAGTAATTTGAATTCATTCAGAGCTATTCTTCAGCACGGATTGCGCAGTGGAGGCAGGCTAGTAGGGGGTAGAGATCGGTGCATGGATTTGCAAGATTGTTCCTGATTAGTGTATGATTATTGTATTTTACTGAGAGATTGATAAGCTTTGTATGAGGATTTTCATATGATTCCATGATACATAATATATAGTTGGGGTTTTCAGCTTCAGGCTTTCACGGTTAAAAACTACTATGTTATGTGAAATTATTTTTATTTATGCTTTACATGTGTGTGCAATTAATTTTCCGTAAAATATTAAGAGTGGAATGATTCAGTATCTTGCAAGAAGTTAAATATTGTGAGATTAGGTGAATCTAGGACATATGCATGCTTAGTGCATATAATTTCTACAGAATCTTCCCAAACAAAGAAGGAGAAATAACAGATAGCCAAGTGTTGTGATTTCCATGTTTCATATTTATTCCACCACAAATACCTTTTGAGCCATGAACTCTTCACAAAAGGTTTTATTTATGTACAATGATGAGGACAAAAAACAAGACAGAGCATGACTGGACACGACAAACACAACACAAAAAAATATTGATGAAGAAACAAACTATGCATGGAACACAACTTAGAATTGCTACTCGAAATAGAGTTTCAAATCTTGGCCATTAATGGAAAGAGGGCCAGTCCTCCTATCTAAATATTTAAGCTTGAAATAATTGTGGCCAACTTTCTCTTTGATGGTGTAAGGGCCTATCCACAGAGATTGGAACTTTGTGTGTTTTCCTTTATCTTTATGGGATTTTTCCCACTTCAATACTAAGTCACCCACATCAAAACTCTTCATGTCTACAGATTTTTGATCGAACCAATGCTTAAAATGGTTTTGGTGAATGAAAAATATTTCCGTAGCTTTGAACCTTTCTTCCTCAATTTTAAGAAAAGTATCTATCATACTTTGAACCATAAGGCATGGTCTACCTTGGGACTCTTGGGAGAGTTGCAATGCTGGGAGATACATGTTAGGAGGAAAGATAACTTATTTACCATATACTAGGAATTATGGTGAGGTTTTAAGGGAATTTTTAGGAGTTACAAAGTTAACCCATAATGCATTTACCAAAGCATTGTGCCAGTTCCTTTGCTCATAGAATTTTTTTTTCTTGATTATGAAAATTATATTTGTGTTTGTTGATTATGCTAAACCATTTCCCCATGGATAATAATTTTATGCATGCTTCAATACAATACCATTTGTAATGTGAATTCAAATATTTTCAAAGAAGAAAAATAAGTCGCATTATCAAAGAAAAGAGATGTTGGAATGCCAAACCTGGTTATGATGTTCTACTTTAGGAATTGGATGACTTCCTAGTCCTTGACTTGTCTTAAAGGAACTAATTCAATCCACTAAGTGAAATAATTTATCTCTCTCAAAATGTATTAGTTTTGCATTGATGAATGTGGAAATATTTCTCTAATAACATCTAGTACCCAATGTTGAAATGGTTCCTCAACTGCTATTGGTAGCAGTGGGGTAATCTCGACCAATACATCTATAAAAATTTGGGAACTTACGTGCATAAACATGAGTGTCCTTGAATAAGGTGAACCAATAATAACTAGACCTCATTACTTTATGTGTAGTTGTATCGCCCGCATAGTGACCACCTGTTCGTTCGTCATGCAGATCTCTTAATACCTTCTTTGTGTCTTGAGGCTCTAGGAATCTTAGCAAGACACCATTATGGTTCTTTTTTAAAATAACTCCATGAAAGAGCTCATAAGATAGATATTTAATGAAAATTTCCCTCTTTTGTTTGTTCGATAAGTGTGTGGGAATGTTGCTGTGCTCTAGGAATTTCCATATATATGAATGCCATGGTGATGTTGAGCTTGTTTGGAAACTTTTTCAAGGTTAAACATCTCTATTTCTTGCTCCCATCCTGAAAGATCTTACTCTATGGAATCTCTCTCTTCTACTATAAGTTGATAGAGGCCATGACCCTTAATATTATTAATTGGCTTAAACTCCATATCATATTCTTTCAAACATGTTATCCAATTTTCCCTCTTCTCACCCAGATCTTGTTACAAAAAGAGTGTTCTGACCGCCAGATGAGGCATTTATATGATCGTGTGAGTTTTGAGGAGGTAGGGCCTAAAATTATTTACTGCCTTATATACAACATAAGATTTTTTTTCGACAACATGATAGTTCAACTCCGGCCACTCTAAGCCAACACTCATGAAATAAATAGGTCATTCATTTCCTTTAGAATCCTTCTGCATCAATACGATCACAATATATGAATCTGAATCAAAAGTGTAAAAAAGGAAATTCTTGCCATAATCAGGACTAAACAATGCAGACACATCAACGATAGCTTGTTTCATATGAGCAAAATCATTATTCTCTTTTTTGTCCCATTTATAAATTGCATACTTATTTATCATATCTTACAATTATTTAACTCTCTAGGCATAGTGAGAGATGAAATTGTGTAGGAAATTAATATTCCCTAAGAAATATTGCATGGCCTTCTTATTTACATGAATGACATTTGAGCTATAGTTCTAACCCTTTCCGAATCAACTTTGATTTTGCCCTTGGAAATGATGTGTCTTAAGAGAGTGCCTCCTGACACACCAAATATGATTTTCTTGGGATTAAGAGAAATCACATACTTGCGGCACCATTAAAATATTTGTTTTAGATGACTCACATGGTATGATCTTGTTTTAGAGAATACAATTACATCATCCAGATATACTACTACACTTTTTCCAATTAGGCCACGAAAAGTGATGTCCATTGCTCTTCGAAATGTAGCACCAACATTGATCAGCCTAAATGGAATATAATTAAAGGTGAATGTTCCCCACTTGGTCCTGAATGTGATTTTGAGGTGATCAAGTTCTGTCACTAGCACCTGATTGTAGTCGTGAAATCCATCTAGCAGTGAGAACATTCCAGAGCTAGATATTGTTTGCGGGATCCCTTCCATGGATGGAACCGGCAATTGTTTTGTCTGATGCTTGATTGAGATTGTGAAAGTCAACTTATAACCTTATTTCATCGGACCTATTCCTGACAGGGACCAAATTTGAACCCAATTAGAATTTTTGACCTTAAAAATTATATGAGCATCCAACAAATTTCTCAATTCCTTTTGGATTAAGGGTTCTAGCGTTGGATGAAATTTCATTAAATTTTTCAGAAATGGTTTCACCCATTATTTAATTAGAATTAAATGTTGGATAATATGAGTATCGTATGTCTATAAATCATCATAATTCCATGCAAAAGCATCTCAGTATTGTTTGAACAAGAGGATAATTATTTTTTTTCTTTACATATTTCATATCATCTTGAGTTCCAAAGTTCCATTTTTCAAATAAAAACTTCGATCTCCAAGTCTTAGTATTAATTGGTACTCTGAACCAATGTTAGTTCATATAATTTTTCCAAGGACACTACACCTTTAGGCATAGTATTTCCTTTCATTGTATTAACTTCTTCTTGTAAAGCCTTGTCATGTTCATCCTCTTTGCTGGCTTCATCTTTGAACATGTTTGTATTATCCATAAAATGCAGTATCTGTTGATCATCGTTGAAAACATGAAAATTATTTACATTATCTCATACAGATGGTTTATATAAAATCTCTATAGAAAATCCATTTCTTAAAGTGACATTCTTGTGACTGCATTAGTTAATGTATATGCAACGACATTTCTAATTCTAGGGAACATAAATAATATTAAAATATTTGAAATAAGTAATAAGTCACCATACCTCCTATTGGTAGTTTTTTAAACTTGGTGAAACATAGTGGATAGTGTTCTGTACCTGGCGAGTAACCACTTATGAGTTACCAATTACCTTGAGAAAATCTACCTTTAGGTCGACTGCTTTCTTTAAACCAAGCACATGTGCTTCATATTGGAAAATATTAATTTTTCACTCAAAATCCAAATGACATGATAGGATGTACTTCCTGTTATGTTGTTCTATGACAATGCAACTAGCTCCAGATGCATCCTGGGTTTTTGAACTATCAAAGTACAAAGTACATATATTGTCAGCTACTAAATTGGTTTCTACACTATTATTACAATGTACATATACTTTACAAGGTTCATTAGCACCAGTTAGATTACAAGGAAGGAGATCCAACTATGTATCTAGTGGGACGGGTGATGGATGTGATTGATAATACCCGTGATCAATTTCCAAGAAACAATTTCCAAAAATTATGTATGCAAATCCAACAGGCTCATTGTGACCCTCAAGTGGTGTCATAGCATATTTCATGTAGGTTTCACTTTCCACTTACATTTTGTTGTTTCTTCGCTTATATGGAAGCCATAATTTTAACCAATATGTTGCAAAATACCCTTGTAATTTACTATACTAGTCTCGACCCAAGAGTAAGCCATAGGCTTCGAGGATGTTCACAATCACAATACTTATGCATTGGTGTACCCAATGATCTGATGACAAGTGAATACTAACATTTGTGAGTTTACCAATGGCCTGGACAAGTGATCTATGCAGCTAAATGATTTATGTATCCATTTTAACCCATTTAGTATTAATTTTCGTAGGAACAGATAATGGAATTACATTCATAGATGCACCCGAATAAACCAAACAATTATGAACATTGTAATTAAAAATTTCGTATTTAACAAAAATGGGAAGCAGAGAGTGATAATATCTAAAGTGTTATGAAACCACCTCACAAAATAGAAGAAAAGAGAGATCAACAACTTAGAAATCAACCTCTTTGAGGGGGAAACCTCCTTTACATTACATAAATGAACAATTTTTGGATGATACAAATGAAAAAAACTACTTTCTATATATAGGAGTCCATGGAGTCACAATATAATCCTAGCCGTCCTAACAATAATAATGTAAGGGCGCAACAATAACAATAGTGGGTTTTTATGGGGCACAATAATAAAAATATGGGGACTACAGGGGTACAAAATTAATAATAAGGGGTCTACACTAACAACAATAAGGGACTACACTAGTAATATAGGGACCTAACATGCCCCTCTCCTTCAAAAAAGTGTTTTCCTCAACACTTAAGCAGTTCTAGATGCTTTTGTATAAACTTCTCATCCTCCCATGTGGAATCTTAAGTGGGTAAGTTCTTCCACTTGATGAGATACTCTGAAATTGATTGATTTATTAGCTGTCGAGCTCTTGTTTCTGTGACTACTTTAGGTTTCAATATGATTTTTCGTTCCTCATCAAGTTCTGCCAATATTGTTTGGATTGGTAGTTTGTTACCTATAACCTTATTTAACCATGAAACATGGAAAACCGGGTGCACTCGAGAAGATGTAGGAAACTCCAATTTTTATGCCATATTAATAATATTTTGCAACAACTTGTAAGGACCATAATACTTTGGAGATAATTTGTTTGTATGCTTGTAGCCGTAAAAATACCCAGTTGCCTAAATCAAAACTTCTCTCTCCGCGATGTTGATCTTCCTGTTTTTTCATTTGATTCTGTGCCAAATTTAGGTTATCCTTCAAGAGTTGGAGAAATTATCGTTGACGCTTGATGTGATCTTCCACTGCTTGAACCTTAGAATTTCCTCTTAAATATGATGTGATGGATGGTGGATGATATCCATAAAGTGCCATAAATGGGGTCATTTTTTTTGCAGTGTGGAAGGAAGTTTTATACTAGCATTCAACTAGAGGTAACCACTTGACCCATTGTGTTTGTTTATCAGATACAAAGCAACGAAGATATGCTTCCAAAAAAAAGTTCACTATATCAGTTTCCCATCAGATTGAGGATGATAAGGTGACCTATGAGATAGTTGAGTACCCAAACAAGAAAATAATTCCATCCAAAAATTTCCAATGAAAATTGGATCTCTGTTGCTTACAATAATATTTGGGTTTCCATGTAGTTTTTGAATTGTTCCCATAAATGCAGTAGCAATTGTACTCGCTTTAAATGGATGATATAATGCACAAAAGCGTGAAAACTTGGTAATTCTATCAACTACCACCATGATGACACTCTTTCCTTCGGACTTAGGTAAACCTGTGATAAAATCCATTGAAACCTCCTCCCAACGTTGACTTGGAATGGATAAAGGTTGTAGCAGACCCGAGGTCTTATTTGCCTCAACTTTATTTTGTTTTAAAACCAAACATTCCACCACAATATTTTTAATATCATATTTAAGGCCATCCCAAAAAAATTCTTTCTTCACCCTGTGGTAATTTTTTTAAAATCTAGAGTGTCCTCCTAAGGGAGAGGTGTGCAATTCCAAAGTAATATTTTTTTTTTAGTTGGGAACTCTTACAAGGATATAAATGATCTTTTTACCATAAGGAATCATTTTTCCAACTAAATGTATCAGATGTACTGGGACCATGCTGCAACTTTTGAATGAGTATCCACACTTCTTTGTCATTCTTCATTCCTTCATTGCTTCGAAAATCTGGTTGGATAATAAAAATGGAAAATATAAATGCTTCCACATCCTCATCCTTTCTTGAGAGTGCATCTGCAACAACATTTAGCTTCCCTTTTTTGTAGATGATTTCAAAGTCATAACCCAACATCTTTGTGACCCATTTTTGTTGCTCTTTTGAATATAGTATTTGTTCCAAAAAGTATTTAAGAATATCATGATCAATTTTTACCTTGAAGTGTCTTCCCATTAGGTAAGGTCACCATTTCTTTAGTGCATGTAGTATTGCCAAAATTTCCTTCTCATAAATAGATTTCTGTAAATGCTTTCCTTTGATTGGATGGCTTTCAAAATCAATGGGTCTTCCTTCTTGCATTAAAACAACACCAATTCCATTTCCTGAGGCATCACATTACACAATAAAGGTGTTTGTGAATTCTGGCATAGCTAAGACTGATGCTTGGCATATTCCCTCTTTAAGATGTTCAAATTCCTTAGCTGCTTTAGAAGTGCTATTATTCTCCCATAATTCTTAAAAAAATTGTGATAATACCCTATTAACCTGAGAAATCTTTGCAACTGCTTTCTGGTTGTGGGGACTTTCCATTCCTTAATGGCTTTAATTTTGTTAGGGTCTACCTTAACACCCTCTTGAGATACAATATGACCCATATATTCCACCTCTTGTACTCCAAAGAAACATTTGGAGGTTTTTGCATATAATTGTTTCTCTTCTAATAGTTTGAGCACCATATTAACATGTTGAACATAATCCTTCCAAGACCTGTTGTAGATTAGTATATGATTAAAAAATACTAACACATATTTTCTAAGGAAGGGTTTGAAAATGGAATTCATCAACCCTTGAAATGTAGAAGGTGCATTGGTAAGGCCAAAAAGCATGACCACAAATTCACATTGACCCTCATGATTTCTAAATTCTTTTTTTCGGAATGTCTTCAGTATTCATTCTAATTTGATGATATCCTAAACAAAAATCCAACTTGGTGAAATAAATTTCTCCATGTAATTATCCAATAATTCATCAATCATAGGAATGGGAAATTTATCTTTAACGGTGAGCTTATTTATCTCCCTATAATTCGGACACATGCACCATGATCCATCCTTCTTGTGCACCAATACTGCTGGAGTGGAAAAGAACTTTGACTAGGTTGAATTATACCAGCCTCTAGTATTTCTGCAATCATACATTCAATTTATCTCTTTTGGACATAAGGATATATGTAAGGCATGATGGTTGGAGGAAAACCCCCTGGAATCAAATGAATTTCATGATCATGATCATGAATAGGTGGGAGTCCTTTGGGAGTTTCAAACACCTTGGAATGATTTTCCAAGTCTTTTGGGAGATCTGGAGAAATAGGTTATTTTGATGTTGGAGCTTCCAATGAGCATAATTGTGAAATTATGTCTCATTATTCTTTATTCATAAGTTTATCCATGACATTATAGCTTATTATCTTTCTCGTATTCCTTACGATACCCTGTAATTCAACTTTCTTTCCTTCTGAAAAAATCATTTCTTGAAATTTTCTTGAAAATTAAAAGCTATCATCCCTAAAGATTGTAACCATTGTACTCCTAGTACAACATCAACACCACCCTTTGGAATGGAGAGAATTGGAATATTTAATACATATTCCCCCACGGTTAGCTTGATATTATGGCACTTTTCAAAGAAATTTATAGTTCCTCCATTTGCAACCATCACTTGACACTTTGGTGCTAGGTATAAGAAGTAATTCAATTCCTTGGCTTTTTATGTTGATGTTAGAACTTCTAATGAGCATAATTGTGAAATTACGCCTCATTGTTCTTTCTTCAGAAGATTTTCCATTACATTATAGCTTATTATCTTTCCCGTCTTCCTTTTGATACCCTGTAATTCAACTTCCTTTCCTTCGGAAAAAAAAATTCAAGAAAATTTCTTGAAAATTAAAAGCTACCGTCCCCAAATATTGTAACCATTGTACTCCTAGTACAACATCAACACCACCCATTGGAATGGAGAGAAGTTGAATATTTAATACATATTCCCCCATGGTTAGCTTGATATTATGGCACTTTCCAGAGAAATTTATAGTTCCTCCATTTGCAACCATCATTTGACACTCTGGTGCTAGATATAGGAAGAAACTCAATTCCTTGGCTACCTTACAATGAATAAAATTATGGCTACTACCCGAATCAATCAACACTATTACATTTTTATTCTTGTTATTTCCTTCTATCTTGAGAGTTTGAGGAGTGATAATTCCTGGAAATGTATTACAGGATATGGTTTGATTCATTGTTTCTTTCTATAGGGTTGGTTCCTGGTGTATATCCTCTTCTTTTGAAGTTTCTTGTTCATTTTCTTCCTCTTCACAATATATGTAAAATAATTTCTTCTCGTCAAAATTATGAACTTTAATGTATTTGCTATCACAACTATAACAAAGCCCTTTTGATCTCTTTTCTTCCAATTTTTGTGGTGTCAACCTTGTAGGTTGTGGAAGTCTAGGAGTAGCAACACTTCCATCTTTATAGTTGTGAGTGGTAAGCTTCCTTGTCGCCATAATTTTTCTTTCAATTTTTCTTGCCAACCTGAATGCCTTCTCCAATGAATCAGGTTCCAAAAGGTGAACCTCATGTTGGATGTTATCCTTTAAAGTCCCTATGAATACATCAATCCTATACTCCATTGGAATATCCTTTACCCTTATATTCAATTTTTGGAAGTCCTCAATGTGCTCCACCATTAAACCCTTTTGTTTGAGATTTATAAATTGGCTAAAGAAGGTGTTTCTCTTTGTATCCTCATAATGTGCTATCATTTCCTCCGTAAAAATTGACCAAGTGACAATTTGTTTACGAGAGAAAATCCATTGATACCATACAAATGTATTGGGCTATAAATATAAAGTTGCAATGCGTACCTTTTGCGTGTTTTGCACATTATGGAGATCAAAGTATTGCTCCATCTATAGTATCCATGTTACGGGATCCTTGCCATCAAAATTCCTCATATTGATCTTTGGAATATGGGGGGTCTTAAATCCAACAGTAGAGTCTATGAAATTGAGATTAACATTTATTATGTTCTCATCATAGTTTCCTCTACTACCTTTTTTCCATCAGGAAACTTTTCTTGTAGCAACTTTGCTAAACCCTCCTTCAAATATTCCATGCCTTTCTTCAAATCTTCCATGTTTCCTTCTATACCATCGATGTTAGCTTCCATGCCATACATATTAAATTCTATGCTATTATTCAAACCATCCATCTTAGATTCCATGCCATTCATCTTAGTTTCCATGTCTTTCTTCAAACCGTCCATTTTAGCTTCCATTTCATTTTTGGTTACTTTTTGCGAGAGGGACATTTGTTGCACGTGGTCTTGTAATTTTAATATATCATGTTGCAATTATTCCTCTTCATGCATCATAGTAGAGTTTTCTAAGGCCCTAACGATTGTGGAATTATTTTTGGGAGGCATTATAGAACCCAACACTGATATATATGATTCAATATGCCCTTGGAATCACTCCAAATTTATTTTTCAAACAAAAGTTATGCAATATAAAAAAAAAGATACACACTTTTTTCTTGCTTTTTAGAATCTCGATATAGAAATTGATGTATCTATGTGATTTATGATCCCCAATATTTGAGCTTCAGTCATGTAGTAGCTATCTGGATCTTCTTTCCAATGGCACAGGTCAAACCTTATTTGGATTCTTCAAGACAAAGTTATGACCAATATCCCACAATGACCTAATTATGGACTAGTTTAGTAGAGAGAACTTGTATGATGTGCCACATGTCACTCTTTCATCCTTCGGATCTAAAATCGATATAAAAGAAACTACAGTTTGTAAAATTTTGACTAGTTTTTACTAAATTCCAATCCGATGTCTGAAACAAAAGTAGTGACGATTTTCCCTTGACCACCTGTTTGAGATGAAATTCTAGAGCATGCAAAAACCCTAACTCCCTCAGCTCATATCTCCAAAAATATAGTGAACAAAGATCTGAAATTTTTACACGATTTTCCTCAGGATTGCCGCTTAAATGGGAATTTTTTAGCTTCTGAACCTTCATAGAACAAAAAATTATAGTGAAAATTCCACGATGACCTATTTGCAGCAGCGAAACCCTAGAACTTAAAGCTCCGATACCAAATGTTATGAAACCGACTCACAAAATAGAAGAAAATAGAGATTGACAACTTAGAAATTAGCCTCTTCGAGGGGGAAACCTCCTTTACATTACATAAATGAAAATTTCTTGGATGATACAAATGAAAAAACCTACTTTCTCTATATAGGAGTCCATGGGGTCAAAATATCATCCTAGCTAACCTAACAATAATAATGTAAGGGCACAACAATAACTATAGTGGGATTTTATGAGGTACAAATTAACAATATGGGGACTACAGGGGTACAAAAATAATAATAAGGGGGCTACACTAACAACAATAAGGGAGTACACTAGTAATATAGGGACCTAACATAAAGTTACAACATTAACCACATATTCATGAGTTCCAAGAGACTTACTAGACACCTTTTGAGAAGTAGAATATTTGTCACATGATAAAGGTTGTGAGAAGGCTGGGACAAGCAGCTCATGTTGGCCTACTATATTTTTGAGCTCAAATATGGAAATGTTGGAATGTGGTATTTTCAAGTCCTCAACTATATTATATTCAATAGTTTCATTTCTAGTAGGAAGTGTTGAAGTGTCTAGAGGTGTAGATTTGTTTGAAAATTCATGAGTGATAGAATTTTTTTTATTACTAGTGGAAGTGTTCTTCGAAGCAACAACATTTATAGACTTGTTTTGCGCAATATGAATGGGATTGGTCGGTGATGAGATCCTTCTTAATAATTGTTTCTTAAAATCTTGTCTCATCACTTCCTGTTCAAAAATGGGCCCTTACCTCCTCAAATTATAATGACCAGTTTGTTTCTGAGGAAGGGATTCACTTTGAGGTGGTGCTTCAACACTTTTCTTGTCATTATTGAGAAAAAAATCAAAAAATTTAAATTGATTATCCAATACATGTACTTTCCTCAGCTGTTGCAGGCTCATTTGTTTCTTCTGCCTGCTTAGATTGATCAACATCTAGAAAGTATCAATGATATGGGTTGTCAGAGCATTCATGTCGTGGTTCCATTGTGGGAATTTTTTTCCTGAATTCCATTCCTGATGGAAGGAACAATAGTTTTCCATGCATATTCCTTCAACATTCAACATAACATTTGAGCTCTGGGAAGATTTAGCTAGTTGGTTGTTGTTATTCCTTATGAATAAGAAATAATTATGGGGCTTGCTACTAGTAGAAGCCTCGCTTGACTTTCTCCTTAATTTTGAGACTTCATTATTGATTGACTTTAAAGATTTAGTCAAGCTTTCAATATCAACAAAATCCTTCCTTTAGCCTTACTTAAATATGCTTGAGACTTCTTGCCAGTTTCTTTGGATTATTTAGATTCTTCATCATCAGTAATAGCTGCAATGTCACACAAGTCTTTCTCCATGATGATTGCTTCTACAAAGTTTAAATAAAATGTATCCTTTGTAGGTATTTTAACAAAAGTAGAAATGTTTGTTGGTGTATAGTAATATATAGTGATATAATTGTAAGGTTGCGTGTTTGGGGGGAAATTGTTCAATATACAGTTAAAATTTTGATTGAAATATTTGAATTTCTCCTTTTACCCCATCTTAATATTTATGAGCTAATTTAACAACATGGCAGGAGTCTTATCATCGATGAATCTCTCCAAAAACAATTTCTTGAACTCCCTCCAACCATGGATTGAATTAACATGCAAACTATGATACCATGTTGTTTCTCTGCCTTCTAAAGTAAAAGGAAAAATCCTACAAGAAACATCATCATACCGTACCTCTAGCATTCATAGATCCATGTAGAAATCATCAATATGATCATTTGCCCTAGTCTTCTTGTCAGGATCAAACTTAGATAACAACTTCTTCAGATGTCTAGGAATTATATGAAGGCTATCTAAAAAGAGTTAGTGGCCCTTGTGCCAGTCAATCCAGGTCTTCATTATCCATGCCTTTGTCTCCTTATTCTTCCTCCTTTTTTCAGTATGACGAGCCTTATCCTTCATCGTTCAAGCCTTTGTAAACCCAAATTCAGTTGCCATCTTTTCTGCATTAGAAACAACGAGATATTCCTCATAGTCTTTGTGAATAGGTGGAAGAAGATATTGATGGATTATGTCTTCTGAAGGCTCTATAAATTCCTCAAGGGTGGCGAAATCCAATCTTCCATCTGTTATCACCTAAAAATTTTCAAAATTTTACTTGAAATGTGTCAAGTTGGTCTTTAGGTTAGTTAGGTTGCACAACATCATGAAATGATAAGTTTTATGATAAACATAGGTTTTAAGTTTTTAGAGATGATCTCGAGTCATATTAAAATAGTAGATCTTGAGTAGATACTTTAAAGTGACTTAAAGTCTTAAATCTGGCCATCTGTCAGAAATTATCTGATTCCGCAACGATTTTAGTATAAAATTACATATTTTGCTGCGGAAACACCTAGTAATTTTGTATAAAAATTGACACTTGTCAATTTTAATGTACTATGAAAGCTATCTCATTCTATAACGGTTTTCTGCTTAATGATGAGTGGTTAACCTCTGCAGGTTTCGAGGTTGTGCTTTCAGAGTAGGGTTATCATTCGAGAATTAGGCACGTTTTAGCATCAACCACCATTTGAAATCCATCCCATTTTCCTTTTCAAATATATCCCTCATTTATCGTACTTTGTTTCTCTCTTTCGCAATCTGCTACCAAAACACCTTACTGTCATTCACAACTCCCGTAGAAATCCCTTGTTATGCCAGTTGTCCTCTACCATAGCAGCTCGCTTTCATCAAAGGATTTTGCTGAACAAGTGTAAAAATATAAGGAAGGCCACTACTGAAGAAAAAGAAAAAGATGGCTACACCAAAGAAAGTTAATAAAGGAGGTCTGCCATTCAGGTACCAGCCTACAAGTCCAAATTTAATCATGGAAGACCCATATTTTGTTGAGCTTTTTACAAGAGCAGGCTGCATTCAGTTCTTTCAAAGGTTGCAAGGTTATCATAAATAGGTCTCACAATATTTAGTGATAAATTTCAAAGGCACATATACAAAGGTTGGTTGTCTTCATGTTCCAACTACACCTGATAGCATTTCTAAAGCAATAGGGATCCCGGGGACCAAAGAAGAATGGTTTAAAGATACCAAGTTTAACTTGAAAATTTGTGATGATTATCTAAAACCTAAACATGTAGGGATAAAAATGATTGAAGGGATTCTTAGAACTTGTCTTAGAGATAATTATTCTAAATTATTGACAGTCATATAGAAGTACTTTACATGCAAAGGAAGATTCCAAACAATCTACATGTATCACTTCAAGTTGTTGCTTCATTTTACAAGGAAGAAGTTGATAGATATTCATTTTTACCTTTTTAGATGTCTTGGAAAAATGGCAGAAAAAGTGCAAGGAAGACCTGAAAGAAGTGAAACTTATATTTTTCATCATGGGTTGATTAAATTACTAGTGCTGGAGGAATTAAGTAAATTGAACAGAGACTGGGCATCCTTCTTGTTCATGAATGGGTATGAAATGGATGTTTCGTCTCCAAGGAAAGCTCCTAAACTCGAAACTTCTTCTTCTAGGCAAGAGTTGAGTGCCACTACAGAGTTAGAAAGGAATCAACAAGAAGGTTTTAAATATATAACTAAAGATATGAATGAAGAAATTGAATTCATTCAAGGGACAGCATCACCTCCAGCAACTAGCAAGCTAGCTAACAAACTTTTCATAGATAGCAAGACCAAACCTGCAACAAAAAGGTCTAAAATAAACACTAAGGAAATTGTTGGAGGTAAACGCAGACTTGAAGACATTCTACAAGCTATAGACATTGTAGAAACTCCTGTAGTGAAAGAAGCTGAGATAGAGGGATCCAGGGTCAGAAGAAAGGGACTTATAGCCAAGAAATTATATTTTTCTCCAGAAGATTTAGGTTTTGTCTTAAACCCTAGAAAGCCTTTTATTAGATCCCAAATTTCTGCAACTATCACTGTCAGAGATAAACAGCAGGAGGAATATAAGGGAAAAAGGGTAACAATACAAGAAGTTTTATTCATATTTCCTATTGAGACAGAGGTTACCAAAGAAAAGAAGGATCAATCTAAAAGAAAGTTTCAAAATAAATCTGAAGCAGACTCTCTAAAGAGACAGAGCAAAGACAAGGAAGAAACAGTCAAACAGAGTAAGGGAAAGGAGAAATTCATAAAGAAAATTGAAAAGGAGATTCTTGAAGGACAATTAAGAGTAGTAAGGGAATAATTAACTGAAACAAAGAGAGAGCTGGAAAGATACAAGAAATATAGAAAAATGATAGATGAGGTTGAAAAGAAAGTGAATGACCAGGTCACTCATTTTGAAAAGTCTATTGGAAAAGCCAAACAATTGTTGAAGAAATCACAGCCTTTACGCTTCATGATGACACACACAAGGAAGAGAAATTTATGTTTACAGGCAGAGAGGAGAACTCTTCAAAAACAAGTCGAGGAATTGTAAGAAAATATGGAAATGATGAAGACCGAATCAGTCAAGAAAGATTTGGAAATAGGAAATATGGAGAAAACTATGAAAACTACTCATGAAGAAACTACTGGTAAATAAGAAGGTGATAATGGATTATAGATATTTTTTGTCTTATATTAATCATTACATGCAGGTATATTCATGGATCCTTTCAACCTCAAAACCTAAGTTTTTTCAAGCCTCTGATAAGTTAGGCAATTCTGCAGCATATGCCAAGCTTGAAACACATTTTTTGCTGTAGAATTTCTGAAGAATTATTTTTGGACTTAAGTTACTTAAACTGATAGATATGAAGAGTTTTGAGGGTTATTTTTAATATTTTTTTTATCATTTAATATCATCCAATGGTCAAAAATAGCAGAGGATCACTACATATCACCTTTTTTTCTTGTGCTACGAAATTAGCTACGAAAGTAGCTCTAAGACTCTGTCTTGATAGCAAGGTTAATTTTGGTGGCTAATTTTGGATAAAGAAGAAAGGTAAACAGATATTTAAAGCTGCTTCTCATGAGAAGGACAAAGAGTATCAGGGAAATGTCAAAGAGTATCAGATCAGTGGTTTTCTATGTGGGAATATTCTGTTAAGGATACAGTTTGAAGATATCAGTTCACTGTATTGCCAAATCATCAAACTGGCAACTCCTAAATGGTAGGCAGAGCAACATCACAAAGACAGTTAGAGTATTAAAGTATTGTTTATGGTCAGCATAGTTGAAAGTCACGATTCCTTTCGAGGAAGACTTGGATCATCTTCAGTTTAAATTTAATAAGTAGGTGTTTGAGTCATAGTAGGACTCTAACTCCTAATTCGAAAAGTGCCAGTCCTAGTTGTAAAAAATCTAGTTAGTGGTTAGATTTTGTTAGAGTAATGAAGTTTAATGGTCTAGCCACTTGGTAGACTGAATGTAAGGGCTAGATGCCTATAAGTAATGAGGAATTCGATGTATCTAGGGTTGGAAAATGTTATCAAAAAGACTACTTTTGTAAAGCTCTGGATTGACTGATATATACAGAAGCAATTTAAATTTTTTGGACCTGAGATTCTTAGTGTTTTTCAATGATTTTATATCTTATCTTCGAAATTTCTTCCTTTCATAGTTTTAATACTTATTACTCAGAATTCATGGTTTATCATGCTCTAACTTCCTTTAAGCATTGAACTATGGTCAAATGAGTTTTTGGGTCCTATCATTGAAAGGTTTTATTCAATTGTTTAAATGCTCATTACTCAGAATTCATGGTTATTCATGCTTTGACTTCATTTAAGTGTTGAGCTTTGATGAATCTCATTTAATACTTTCCTTTCAATACCTTGATGTATCATTACTCAGAGTTAATGTATCACATGCTCTGGCTTCCTTTGAAATTCAAGTTATTGGGATTTTCCTGAATGTGTCACTCTTTCATTGAAGTATATACAAGCCTCAGTTTCTATAAGAAGAGCTATTGTTATCTTTATCCCTGTCACTGACTCCATAGCCCAATGGTGGCAAGCCTCCATATTTTCAACCTGTAAACATACAAAATCAAGACACATAGAGTTAGCCATCTATATACATCTTTACTTAATATCATTAACCCTTGAGAGAGCCCTCTCAGGTTAAGCAGGCTAAGCCTCAATCAAAATATTGGTTTGAAATAGTTACACTGAAGTTGACTGATCAAAAGCAAATTAGGTATGATTTTGGTGATAACACCACCAATTCAACCAATAAAATAGTATGAGTTGTTTCTTTCTACTTAGGGTGATGAGGAAGATTACGAGAAATGGGGAGTAAACTGATATCTTTTGCAAAAAGATGGGTAATAGGCCGAATTACCCAAAGTTGATTGTAAGTAACGCCGTAGGCCAACTAAATACCAGGTTTAGAATACCCACCTCCCTTGGGAAAAGGATTTGGGGTGGTAATTGATATATTACTGCCTTATCCAGAAGATGAATGATTGGGATGTGATGAGTTATCAGCCACTAAAAACTGGATTCCCTCCTTCTAGTTCCATAATGTTGACAGTGATGGATCTCGCCAACATACATGGGATCTCCCTGATATTTGGGCCCAATTATACCTCACACCATTGGTGTAGGAGTACCATCTAAAGATATTTCTTGACTACCATTAACTTAGAGATTTTCCTTAGCTTAATTAATTAGCATGAGAGATTAGCACACATGTTCTTTTGAGTGAGAAAGAGAGTGTTCCTTGTGTAAAGTTCAATTATAGATGTATCAAGGTTTTTCACTACAAGGAATAAAAGCGAGTCTCTAAAAATAAAGGAAATAATACTAATATAGTGGATATTCACACACATAAACAAGAATAACCGTTAAACATCAAGCAAAAAAGTTCACATAGATGCAATGATCATTAAAATCATCACAACACATGTCCAAAAAGTTGAGCACCAAAGTCACCAAAATAGTTCAATTACTTTAGTATAAACAAAGCCAACATAAACAACAAACATTAAAAGAGTAGTATCAAAACATCCACAATCCATGCATGAAAATGTGTTAGCTCAATGGCTTCAAGTATTAAGAAAATTTTCCAAGATACGTAAGTACAATGAAAATCACTAGCTCTAATAGTAGGGCATTAGAGTCACTACTTTCTCCCTAGAAGAAATATCTCTATCTCTATAATGCCTTGTGGGAGAATCCAAGGTGAAAACTCTTTTTCTTGAGTAATGAGGCTCCCTTTATAACTTAAGGCATGACCTTTCATATCCTCGTGACCCTTGAGTTTCTCATATGACGTTTCAACTTCTAAATGGCCTTGGGACTTCTATATAACTCTTGGACTTCTAAATGAATTTTTGAATTACATATGGCTCTTGGCATTACATGTCTTTTGGACTTCTTCACATGGCTCTTTTTTCCATATATGACTCTTGGACTTATACTTATTTTTATTTACAATAATTACATGATTACATCATCATGTGTTGTGAAAATGAAAAGTCACTAAACATTGATGACTTGGACTCAAAGTGATCGATGACATGGAGTTTCTTGATTAATGAAAATGTTTCCACTTGTATTTTCGATCATGCATGAAACTGCCATGTTGTTGATGTCCTCACCCTCCAAAGGGTATTTGATCATATGGAGTTCTTTGGGCTACTTCAATCATCAAGATTTCAATGTTCTTTCTTTTGTTCCATCATTCATTATTTGTTCTTGAATGCTTCCTTTGACTTCCCTCTTTCCCCGATCTCTTCATGCATATTTTCCATGCTATTCTATAATAACTACAACTAAAATCACTCATGGAAAGAAAAAAATCAGTCTGAAAAATCTCCTAAAATAACATGTCTCATGCAAATTTTTTGTTCTTTATTTAACACTGTACTCAGGAAGAACAAGCGAAACTTTTTAGCGCAAAGCGCACTGTCGAAAGGGAAAGGATTGAGTGCTTCAAGGCTTTGGTATGAACTTATGTGCTCAATTGGAGAGAGAAAGCTCAAGGGAGGGCACAGGGAAGAATTATGATTGATGAAGACAGGCCACTGAGGCTTCAGAAGTTCCATATGTGCTCAAGGAAACCAAAGAGGGCACACTGCTAAATGTTGAAGGGATAAATCTTAGGCTTTCCCAAGTGCATTGTGCACTCAAGAGAAGCCAAGATGGTGCAAGGAAATAGAATTAAGGATGAAGGGGTCAAGCTTTAGAATCCCCAAGTGTGTTATGCACTTAAGGGAGCCAAAGAGGGCACAAGGCACAAGGCTTAAGGATGAAGGAATCATGATATTTCTTCGATGGTGCACCATGTGCTCAAAGGAGGAAGGCTTACTTTGAGGGTGTTATTCAAAAAAAGGAAGGTGGAATGATGCTTAGGATTGCGTTATATGCTATTGGAGGGTGTAGGGTGCACTTCTGAATAGGAAAGGGATCTTGAATAATTCTTAAGAGTGCGCCAAGTGCTCTCCTAGCCCTAGGGGGATAACTTGTGTAACCAAAATTTGTCCAAGTCTAGAAGATAAAAAAAGGGGTGAGCACATTGATTTTAGAAATTAAATTAAGTGTGACACATACGAAATCATCAATAAGACTTAGAAAATATTTAATAATGAGGAATACACATCAAAAAAATAGTTTACAAACACTCCACAAGTACAATAAACAAAGTTTGTGCGAATGCGACCAAAAGTGTCGTTTTACAACAAACAAAGGTGTTATAACCATGAAGTGCAGTAGAAATGTTCTAAAAAATGAAACAACACTTAAGAATGATCAAGAACACTTGAAACATGTGGAATAACTTGAATCCAAACTTGATGACCAAAGCAACACTTGATACGATAGTTTGGTAGGCTCCAAAGTTGGAATGTAGTGAAGCTTTGGATGGTGTTGTAGTAGAGACAACAATTTCTATCTGTGAAACTATTGACTTATGACAGATAAAAAAAGAACTAGGAAACTTTAAGAAAGAAGAAAATGACTAATGAATGAATTAAACCTGGAATTCTTTCTCTAGTTTGTGTTCCCTAGTAGACTAAAGTGATGCATTATTATTTTCAATTCCTTATTGCATATAGAGAAACATGTGATTCTTAGGATATTTAAGGATACTTATGGCATAATTTTTTATCTTTTCTTGGTTGGTTTTTTTTGCATTTTTCTTTTTCTCGGACTGATATGGATATGTATGCCATAGAGTTTAGAAAATTATCGAGCACAACAATAATTGTTTCCATAGGAATTACTAGGCAAGGCATGTGGTACTAATTCCCCTATAACAATAGTCTGCAATAGCCTAATTAAACACAATGTTTAGACCATGAATATAGTTTAATAGTGTTCTCTATGCTATGTGAAATTGAAAATATATTTTTTTTAAAGGAATTTCATCTATATATTCATATTAGTTAATGTTTACAATGATTTTTGATGAAATTGCAACATTCAAAGCAAAAAAAAAGATGGAGAATGTTTCTATTCAAGAACCTGAATGCAAGAAACATAGAAGTGGATTTGGAAAAATCATTAAATACAATGTGATCATGATTGGGAGAAAATGAGACAAATTTTCATACATGTTTTTGTATATGCTAAAAAAAACACTAATGACTCTAGACAGAAGCAATTGACCTAGTGCAAGCTCCATTTCACAACTTTCAAGCTCTTATCTAGCCAAGATCCACCCCAAACTTAGCGAATTCAATGTAGTTATATATCTGCAAGTTAACAGTTAAGATATTAGTTTCATTCTGAACATGTGACATCGTATGTATAAATTGAAATAATTCTTATTAAAGTAACTAAACATGATTTTCACACCATAAATATGGTTTAATAATGTTGTCTATGGTACATTAAATCAATGAATTATTCTTTATATGCAATTATAGAACTATTCATTACTTTATCTATAATGGAATCGACAAAGAAGTATGCAAAATGTGGGAAATTGCAGAATGTGAGGGGAAGTTTAGATGATACCCAAGAAAACTAAATTTCAAGCACAATGCATAGAATAAGGTTATTAAATCTAGAACATTTACGTAATTTGTACTTAGAATTCAATCTCCTCTAAAAGTAATTATATGATGCTCCTTATAGGATGTTAGTGTGACACAACCTCTCCTTATAGAAATTTTGAGGTCTAAAATGGGCCTCCTAAGGAATATTATAAAATAATAGTGGAAATAGTAAAATAAGATTAGATTAGTTCATTAATTTTGGAGGGGAAAAAGAAAAAAAGTACTTTTTCAACTCGTGTTTTCAACTTACATCCCTATAATTTTAATCAAATTTTGAGCGAAAGCATTCGTTGGATGGATAATTTAATTTTGCATCCAAGGAGTGCCCATGTTCCATACTTTTGATGGACCATACTACACAAAAACTGTGAAATACATGAAAAACACGTGATTTTAATCACGTTTTTTATGTATTTCACAGTTTCCGAGGTTAAATTATGTGTCCAATGAGTGTTCCCGCTTGAAATTTGAGTAAAATCGTTGGGAGATAAGCTGAAAATATAAGTTGAAAATTTAGTTTTTTTTTTTTACCTTTTTTACTCCAAAAATGGTGAATCATCCCCCATGGTTGACATCATCATATTGAATCCTATTGGTTCTTATAAAGTTGATTTTCTTTGTACATTTTTATTTTGAGGGCCATTTTTTCCCTCAAAATTTCTCTAATACCTACGAAGTTGAGTTCATATATCAATAGCTTCTCATACTTTCGAGTTATCCCATATATGCTTTAATTAAATGGCATATTTCTCTTGTGTTGTATTTACATTCATGAGAATGATAAAAGGACAGGGCACTTTGTAACTCTTTTAGCTTATGTTTTTTTAATGGATTTTGTCATTATAATTTTGACAAAATCGCTAAGTTATTATTAGTTTGGTGGTTACAGTTTAGCATGAAAGAAAGAAACAAAGACTTGTGGAGATATTGCTTTCAATATATATATATATGACTAGTCTTTTTTGTAAAAAATAAATATTACATGATACATTATTATGATAATTTGATTATGACAATAGAATTAATGATGAGCCTTATTGCCCAGGATATCTAGCAATAAATAATCCTGGGCATATAATGCTCACCGTTGGATGGTGTACTTGTTTTAATCCTACAGTGGGAAGTATATGCCCAAGCGTATTTATTATTGGATAGCGTGGGAAATAAGGCTTACCTAGAATTAAAAGTGGGTTTCTAAAATTTTGAAATTTGTGCTCCCGACTTTTTTCCCTGAGTTTCGCTGTCTAATTAGAAATCAAGAGTGGCCAATGAAACAACTCCGGGAACAGAGAAAATTCTTGACCCCCAACTCACTTTGGGGAATTGTGTGTAGGCCATTATTGCTAGTTTATCTCTATCAGAGTGATAATATCCTCAAATATTTTTCCCTTGAGCTCATGCATTAATGTGTACCGTCACCACAGTTCAAATCATGCTACCATCGATTTGGCTCAAACATTTATGTTTTCAATAAATGAAAGCTATAAAAAAAATAAATTAAAATATTAAGGCACCATTAGTAGAGAGGTGTTGTTATATTAAATTTCCTTTGAATTTTGTACAAGCAATTAATAATTCCTCAGTGAAGAAGCTGGAGTATGTAATTAATAGAAGAAACACAAAGCCAAAGTAGATATTGTCACCACGATTCATATCACAGTCACTAAATAGGGGAGTCATGCAACCTCCCAATAGAATTTACACTGCTTTAATTTGGTTGGTACCTCGCCCACCGCCATTTTAATTTGTTTTTTCATTCAAATCATACTCAATTAACATCCATAAAATTAGTATTACTTATATTTACAATGTTAACCTGTAAAAAGGGGGCTAAATATAACAACTTAACATATGTTTTTTATATTTGACATTTTATGCTTACGAGAGAAAATATGATATGATAAATTACTATAGTTTTTTTTTTTTATTCGATTATAAAAGAGGTAAACCACACATATTTTATTGTTTTTAAGTAGTGGAGTTGTAATTAATTTATATGTAATTTATAATATAGATATAAAATTATTTTTTAAGCAATGTAATAACAATAATAATTTATGGAAATAAATTGTTTCCCAATAAAATATTGTTCATGTTAAATAAATTGTTTCCCAAAAAAATATTGTTCATGTTAATTAATGGTTTTGGAAATTTAATTATTTATGATAAATTTATAGAGTAACATATAAAATAATTAATTTAGTTTTAAAAATAAATAGAAATTTAAAAAATAATTAATAATAATCTAAATTCCAAAGTGCGGAAGCATTGACAAAGTCTATGAAGACATGAGTTATCATTGACAAAGTCCATGAAGACATGAACTAACTATGACGAGGGAAAATTTTAGGAGCTAATATTCATAGGTGGGCTAATTTTCCATGCTTTTTCCAAAAAACAAGATACGCCAATTTCCAAATTTTCTAAAAATAATTAGCCCAAATTTTATAGTATAAAAGTGTTTTACCTTGAAAATCGCAAAATTTTTATATAGACTGATATAAATTAATTAGAAATATAAATATTTACAAAAAAAATTATTCAACATTTTACAATTTGCATATTATGGACTATTATTATTCGCCAAAGTTTCTAAGCTTTAAAATAAATTCATATCCTTAAAATTTTCCCCAACTATGACAATGTTTAACTAATGACTCATTTTATTGTGTAGTTAATAGGTTACATCGAGGATCGAATGTAGACTTGATCTATGAGCTCATTGATAAGAAGATATTTTTTGCTCAAAAATAGAAAACGTCAGATTGGTGTGGAACCTGAATAACCACATAGATATCGTCGTCCTGATTCTGGCACAACTCGTTTCACGGAAAATCAATATCTTATGCTCAAGATATTGCGTTCTGATCATTTTCCCAAACAAACAAATTTGGCAAAAAAAAATTGTGCAGAAAAACCTAGTCAGCAGTATGTACTGCTGTCTAGGCATGCCTAAGTGGTAGGGTGACAGGGCAGGTTGACCAGTCAATGCATTTCATAGTTGAATAGCGGGTTTTCAAGTGGCTTTGGTGCACAGTGGTGGGTTTTGGCAATATTTTACTGGTCGGTGGGAGACCAATGAGGAGGAGTCACATGACTCAGCTTAGGGCCACCATGTGTCGCCCTCATGGTATGTTAAAATTTTGGGTTATAAGTCGGAAGGACCAAGCAGGGGTTAAACACAAGACCTCTGCCGAACAAACTCGCACACATACCAAATCCTCTATGCATTGTTTCTTAACTTTATACAATGTCGTATCTATTTAAAAATTGTCGTCAGCAGCGTTGGGGGTAGAGGAGGCCAACCCCCAAAACAAACCGACATATGACCTTAGCCTGGATCGAGGGTGGAGCGTAGGAGGAACCAAACCATAAATGCGCCATTAATTTCTAATCCCGGATTAATTAACACCTAATTCAGATTATGGGTGTTATTAATAAAATTAATCGTCCCACAATTTACGCTGTCTGTCAGTGAGATTGTAGGATAGTTTGCTGAATTCCGGGCAGATTTGTAGGACTGGCTTGGATTTTGTGCAATTTGTGGAGTGAATAGTTGGAAAACTAGGAGAGGTCATAACTTCTTCAGTTTTCAACCAAATTGGATGCAAAAAGAGGCCAAGGTACCATTTTTTACTATTTTGGACACACTGGAACATGTCTCACGATCCATAGAGCACTCTAGATAGGATTTTTGTAGGTTTAAGCCTAAGGGTGCTATGATCAACCATGGTGTTGAAACAACTTATGTAGAATTTTGATGATGAAGATGGCCTTGTAGGGGTTGTCTATTATTCATATTCTTTCAGAAACAACAAATGCATTAGAGTTGTAACTTTTCATTCTTTTTTCCTCTTTATGTCCTTGAAGGAGAGATTTGTTCATGGACTACAAGGTGTTTTGTGGTGCAATTGTAGCTCTTTGAAGTTGGATTTTAGGATCTTGATGTAGATTACTATGTTCTTAATTGTTTACATGCTTGATTGAAGGTTAGCATGCTCATGGCATGATGTTCTTGCAATAGTATGTTTCTTTGTAGGAGAAACTAATCATTCCTTTGTTAAGAATTTTTTGTACTCCTCTTTATAAATCATTGATCATAATGAGAAGGTATCATGTCATTAGATTTGATCCAAGGAGATGTAGCCCAAGAGGGGTGAACTCCTTAAACAATGGCTGGTGCAAGACTGTTGATTACATGCTTCCATTTTATGTTTGATTTCATGTAAAAGCATTCATGAACATAAATTAACAAAAACATGTAAAACCACCTACTTCTAATTTCCATTTGAAGGAAAAACCTTAGTCACAAATATTTATATTTGAACCAAATCTTAGCATATCATAACTAATTTTCCCATATCAGAGATAATGGTTTGCTTTGTTCAAGAAGGTTTTGTTTGTTGTTGCAAGTGAAGGCGTTTTGCAGCTCAAGTGAAGAGAAATATTTTGGAAAGGAGAGCAAGTCTCTACCACCAGTTCTACCTCAAAGTTCCAGATTGAGGCTTCAAACAACGTAAGTTCCAAGGAGGAGAGTCTATCAAGATGTCAGAAGATGTAAAAGCTCTCGTAAAGGCTTTTCTATACATGGAAAATATGGTGAAGGCCATCTATGAAGAGAGGAAAACCAAGTTTCATGGTGAAAGCTCTACACCACCTCTAGGTGAAGAATGTTCTTCAAGAGAAGAAAGAGACAAGAATGGTCTCAAGCCACCATCCTCTCCACAAAGTTCATGTTTTTCTACAACCTTTATGAAAGATTCATGTGTAGAAAGTCCTTCAGAAAAAGATGATGGAAAATTTTGTGCCTTTTGTCCACATGATGTGGAGGATGAGGTTCAATCAGTACCTAAGTTTGGGGAGCTGAAGGAAGAGAACCAAAGAGTCCAAGTGGACAAATCCAAGATCAAAATGGAGTTTGCAAACATCTTCATACCTCAAGCAAAAGATGGAACCATTGGTAAGCATTTGCATGCTTCTTCTTTTCATAAAAGTGTTGATGTTAATTCATTTGAAAATTTTGAAAAGTATGGTAATGTAATTGGGTCAAAGCTCTTGTATAAAATGGGTTACAAGGGAGGAGGTCTTGGTGTGAACCAACAAGGCATCAAGAATCTAATAGAAGCCAAGGAGAGACCTAAGTATGAAGGCTTGGGCTATGTTGCAGCAGAAGAATGGTTGTCAGATGATAGTTATTGTGTGTCATGTACCTTTTGTCACAAAAGAGGACATGAGGAGGCAAGGTGTTGGAATTTGCACCTAGAAATAGTACTTGCTTGGTTCTTCAAGAACAAAGAAGACTTGAAGGTATCTCCAGAGAGAGATGGAAAAGATGAAGAAGAAAAGAACTCAAGTTCTTCTCACTATGAAATTTCTACTCATCATGCAAATTCTTCATGCAAGAAGAGCAAGTCAAAAAACAAGAAAAAGAGGTATAAACATACTTTTGTATCAAATTTTTTTCAAGATGGAAAACAAAATTGAAATATGAACAAATTTTTGAAGAATGTATTTCCATGGACTTTTTTCCTTTCATCTAACTATATTTTAGGTAAGTGTGAAAAGAGGGAAGCAATTCTCAAGAGGATGTACATGTCTATTGGAAAGAAACCCGAGAAGGGAAAATTTAAGCCAAAATTTGAGTCATGTGAGCCAAGAGGAGCTCAAAATAACTTTTCTACTCACTGCAAAATCAATGGACATTGGTTTGCAAAATGTTGGAGACTTTTTCCACATCTTAATCCTAGAAGGGCAAGCAAGTTGTGCATGTACCTGAAGATGAAGCAACCATGGCAAGAGTGGCGTAAGAAGAAACCATACCTGATGTAGCTCCAGAAGGAGAAGAAGTTCGAATAGAGGGTTCATTTACCTGGTTGGGTAAGAAATGGGTGGACTATTTGTCCAGCTGAAGTCTGTAAATATTTGTTTTGCACTAGTTGCATATCCCCATAGTTGGGAAATTTGTAAAAAGTGATATTCATAAATAATTCAATTTAAATGCAAAAATGTTTTTCTTTGAGCATTGTCATGCTAATTTTGGGTTGTGAATATTCATTTTTAGTGGAAAATTTGGATGTCAAGTTATTTCCATGTTTTAAAATGAATTTCTATTTATGTTTTCAGAAAGCACTTTCAAACTATTGTATGAGTAGTAGCACCACATGTAGTACGATACTAATGTGTTAGGCACTCAGTTGCAAGCATTCACTATGTGGAACTTTTTAGTTCAATTGTCGTAGTTTCTTTTTGGGGTCTTATTCTTGGTGAGGATTTTGCAGAAGATCGCATTAAGAATTCTTCTTCGGAATGATGTTGCTTTGCATGACCATAACGACATGTAAAAGACAAGAAGAACATTGAACTAGAATTCAAATAGTTTTTATTCCAATATCAGCTTGAAAAAGAGCCTAGACAAGTACAGGTCAAGGCACAACAAGTTTCAGTTTGATCAAGTTTGGAAGAATGGAGGAATCAAAACTTTAGAAGCTAAATGATTGAAAGTGAGCTTTTGGGGTCTAAAATATTTTCAGGGGGGGAAGAGTGATCAGGAGCTAAATTTTTTCTCAAAAATAAAAGTCACCAGATTAGTGTGGATCCTGAACAACCATGTAGATCTCATCGTCCTGATTCTAGTGCAACTCGTTTCCCGAAAACTGATATCGTATGCTCAATATATCGTGTTCTGATTGTTTTCCTAAACAGGCAAATTTGGCAAAAACAATTTGTGCAGAAAGACCCAGTCAACAGTCTGTACTATTGACTAGGCATGCCTAAGTGGCAGGGTGATAAGGCAAGTTGACCAGTCAATGTATTTCACCATCGAATAGCGGGCTGCCAAGTGACATGGTGTGGTTTTAACACTGTTACCGATGAAACGGGAACTATTACCTCAAAACGAGAACTCTTGTTGCAAATGTTGTCATTGATGACAAAGGAGCACAAAGGAGCAGCACCTGAACCAGAAATACGGAAAAGTAGAAGATAGGGAATAGAGGCAGAAGAGAGGTAGCAGAGGCAACAAAAAGAGAAGTAAGGAGCAGCATCAGTCAAGGAGCAGAGGAAGCAAAGGCAGTGAATTGAAGCAGAGAGATATTCAAGGAGGCAGAGTAATGAGGTAGAAGGCCACAGACCTGAAGATCTGGCCAAGGCATGCAACTTTTAAGCAATGGCATAAGAATGTATGTATTAAAACCCTATATAGTTGAGAGAGGGTTCGATTCTCCTTTCCTGAGTTATTATATTGAGGAGGAATTTGAGTTATTACCCTATGTGTGGAACGAATTAATCCTTGTGGAATCCATTTGGTTTAATTTTGAATCTGTGTAAAGCAATCTTGAGAAGTATCGATTTGGGTAAATCGATATCGATTCTATATGGAGCCATCATACATAAATCATTGATTATTGAACATGTTTAACTGGTGTGAAAGAATCTGGATTTCATAGGGGACCGTAGTCAACAGAGTTATGAAACCGATGGGAATGTACGAAGGAACAACATTGAATCTACTAGAAATCAAATTCAAATCAATTTCTGTGTTTCTGAGTTAACGGACAGCGTTGAATGCTTGACGTAGAATGGAGGTCGAAGGAGAGAAGGGTTACTTCAATTAGACGCAAATAAAACTCAGTTTGGATGCGCAACAAATGGGAGATACAGTGACTTATTTTGTAAGAGAGCGGAGATGTTTAAAGGCACAGCGGAACCATGAAGAAAGGTAACGGAACCAGAAGTCAGTGGAACAGTGATGAAGCCACAATATTAACAAAGGTTAACAAATAACAAAGGAGGAATTCATTTGAAATAGAGTTGTGAAAAGAAACGGAACCTTGTCTCGATAGTGGAACCAAGTATTGAATAGTGAAACCAGAGTTCAAAAAACCAGTGGGTTCACACAACAGTTAAAATGGTAAGTGGATTTTTGTGAAAAAACGCGATATAGTTATTTTATTGACGCGTGGAAAAATTGGTTAATCGAAAACCACTTTTATCACGTAAGTTTTGAGAGTTAAGTTTCATGCATCTAATTTGCGCGATATTGCGCAAGGACCGTCGGATGAGGGTTTAATTGGAGGTTGGAGCGCAATGAAATATCCACCGTCGGATGCAAGTGGTAGTTAAGTTGTTGTGGGACCGGTTTATATATCAACATTCGGTTGACAAGCAAGGTATGATTACGAATGTTATACATAGAATCTGGTTGCGGAATTAAACTATATATATATGTTAGAGTTGTGGGGCCGAGGCATTTACATGGGATGTACTTGGGTTTAAACGTAATGTCAAGGATATAATATAACAATTCAAACCATTGGGTTGGTGAGCGTAATCTATATTGACATATTCATAGAATTTCCATGAGCCACTATTATACTGGGCTCTAAACCAAGCTACAAAGGCGAGAGTCGAAGATTAATATTCATAACAGCACATATGTTATTATGAGTGTGTCCGAGAACTATTTTTGGGGTTTAATTAAAGCACGTTATTAAGTGTTGTGGGCATTTGGAGTTTTACCAAGGTGGAACTTTGATGTGGAATGAAATACTATGAAGATTGAAAGGAGTTTTACTTATAAGGTTATGACGCCGTGGGTCATCATATAAAGTTTTTTATTACTAGTCGAACATTTCAATATACAAAGAAGTGTTCCATGAACCTTGGAAAATAACCTTATACATATGAAAAATGAAAAAAGTTGTGGGCCCGAATACATTGAATTTTATTACAATGTTGAGATATCCATGGATGCATTCATAAAGCGGGGTTCACTATGGCTTATTGACCACTGGAGTCAAATTATAAAATCAAAGTTATACGCTAAGTCTTATATATGGAGTTTGAAATTAAAGTGCAGTGGGCCAGTATGATAATTGGGCGTAATATAGAGTCTTGACGCATATTAACATATATGGAAAAGCAAGAGTTTTTATTTTGGTTTTTTTTATATATATAGACCAACATATAACATGAAGAGTTAGGATATGCGTTGAACAAGGATGTGGGCCTCGAGGGCACTTATATATATATATATATATATCACTTGAAGATTTAACTCCAAGATCGAAGGTCTAGTGCCATGGTTATTTAAATAAGAAAGCATATAAATACCTTAATATATGCTGGTGTTTGGTCTTTAATAAAAGTCTGAGGTTATATGAAATGCTATGACCAAACATGCATTAAAACTATGGGCCAGATATCTCACCGCGTTGGATGAAATAATTAATTGAAAATAATGGTGCACCAGACTTACGTTGATGATTAAGCCAAAACTAATATTGATTGGGCGCTTCCATAAAATGAAATCTTGATACAGAATTTTACCATAGTGATGAAAAGCTCCAACATTAATTGAAATTACCAGATTTGAGGAAAAAGCAGGGGTACATGCTTGTAAAGCAGGTTTATATGCAGCAGATACATAAGTACAATGAACAGGAGAGTATGCAGAAACTGAAAAAGACGCAGGGAATTTTACATGCATGAAAAACAGAGGTATGCAGAACAGTTACATGACAGTAGCAGAGAAGACAAATGCACAGCAAGCCAAGGGCCAGAAAAAGGGCTAAGTGAAATTGTTTTATTGTAACTAAAAATGTAAATGTTTTAATTTATTTTATATTGTTTGTGATGCAAAGGCAAGTCTACGGTAGGAAAACAAAACTCCACTGTAAAACAGAAATTTGTATAAATTGCTATATTTTTCTGAATGAGCTGGACAAAGAAATGAGAAGGCAGAAGGCAAAGAGTCAAGGCTATTCACTTCGAATTCCCTGTGGAATGCAAACGGTCATGAGGCAAACTCTATAAATGATATCACATTGATATGAATAAAGAGGTAAGAGAATGCAGAAATGAAGCAGTGAGGTAGAGAAGAAGGAGGAGCTGATAGAGAATCTGAGAAGATGGAGAGATGATACAGGACATATATGAGGATTGATGGACAGCAAAAAAGAAGGAACATAACAGAGCTGATATCTAGGTAAATCAACAAGTGTTTTCTTTTGAAAGAGTGAGGAAGTTGGAGCTTCCCTATCAAGTTGTAGCTTGATAGATGTCAGTTGTAGTTGACTGAGGTAGGAGCCTCTTGTAGGTTGGAGCCTGCAAAAAATAGAGGAAGTTGGTGCTTCCATATCAAGTTGTAGCTTGATAGAAGTCAGTTGTAGCTGGCTGAGGTAGGAGCCTCATGTAGGTTGAAGCCTGTAGAAAATAGATGGGATTTGGAGCTTCCTTCCAAGTTGTAGCTTTCAGATTGAGGTAGGAGCCTCCTGTAGGTTGGATCATACAGAAAATCAGTAGTGAGAGGGAGTTGGAGCTTGCCTTTGCATCACAAAAATAATAAGATGTGGTTTTCTCCCTTATGGGTTTCCACTTATATCTGTTGTCTATGTGCATGTTGTCTATGTGTTCATATGGTATATGTAATCTGCTTAATACTTGCTTCTCACTTATTAAGACTGTTGTTACAATATCTAATCTGCTTAATACTTGTTGCTCACAAATTAAGATTGCCCACATATTAAGTTGATCATGAAATGAAGGTGTTAATAAAGTTTAATGAAAAGTTTTAAAATTCCATGAATGTGTTAAACTGATTCACCCCCCCTCTCAATTTAACTAAGGGTTCAACAACTCTAGCCCAAAAACGTGAAAAAAACATGAAAAAACACCCCAAAAACAAAAAGTGTGTATTCTAGAATGCATTTGGTTTTTTCTCAAGTTCAAATTTCAACATTTTATAAAATTATGCTAAAAACGAAATTGTTTCTTGAAAAAATGATTGAAAACACACCCTCAAAACAAAACCTGTTGATGCTGGAATAACAAAAAAAAAAATTGTGTCACACTTTTGACACATTGTAACAATGGAATTAAAGACAACATATTAGGACATTGAAACATCATTAAATTCTAAAAATTTTGATAGATGATGTTAAAGATAAACAAAAACATGTTTGAAGGGCTTATCATTTCGAACAATTTTCATCCATGTTGTTAAACATAAAATATATTGACTCTAAACAACCCTAAAATTGTAATTATTGTCAACCATAACATTAAAGATAAAATTTTGTAGTGCATAAAAACCTTAATGGCAAGTTGTAAGTCTCAAGTTTTTCAATCTTAGGTTTTCAACATACTTGAACAATAAAATTATGGAGAAATTATCTAACTTAATCAATTTTTAAAAATGAACAAGTAAATGAAAATTTTATTATTCCAAGAGTAATTTTAATTTTAAAAGATAAAAAATTATCTCTTTTCAAATCTTAGCATAAGACAAATTTAAATCTAATTGCAACCAAAACCTAAAAATCAAGCATCAAAACAAAGTGTCCCCTTTCAATGACGCATATAATTATTAAAAATTTTAAAAGTATCTTATACCAAATGGTAACAATACATAATATCATGGTAATATCACTGCATAATCTAAAAATTAAACATTAATTTATGTTTTCTATTTTACTTTTAATCAAAATATCAACAATGGTACATTGAATATAACATAAATTATTTTTGTAATTCATTGTTCCATTGTCGATATTCTAAAGAGATTAATTCTTCATAATTAAAACATGTAATCCAATAAACATAGAAATGCCTCATAACTTCATGAAAAATCAGATGGAAGTCAAGTTTTTATTTCAAGTTACCATGCAAACATCAATTACATAAAAGTTTCTTTGACAGTTATTCAAAATCAACCATAGGTTCCGGCACACCATCAGAACCTACATCTTCGGATGAATGACTCGATGCAGATGAAGATGATCCATATTCTTCTCTTTCGTCAAATAGTGCTCCATATGAGTCAACATGCATGCCCACCATTTCAGAGTTCAAATGTCTTGTAGATCTACGACTACATTCTGCAAAGTCCCATCTCAACAATAATTGTTTTGGTAGCAATTTCTTCAAAATATTTATGGTCTTCAACCGAAGAGTTCCTCTCTTTGTCAAATTGAAGTCATACACAAGTATGTCAACATCCTCCAATTTTAAGACATCTGTGCGGCGATGATTTATATTTGTGCCCTTTCTTTTTCCTTTTCTACCAATTTTCTTTTCAACTACCATCTCTGGCTTGTACACACCATTGAAAGGGTGGGTACTTGTGGCATACCAATGTACATCAACAGTTGTAATATCTTCATTTTCATTAATGACCTTTATAACCTTCGCAATCCAGAATGGATAGCCAAGTGGATCTCCATCTGCTAACACTGCTATCATGCAACCCTCCTTAACATCCTGCACAGAACCCCTATAAAGGTATTCCATGGCTTCACGTTGTGCACGTGATCTTCTATAACCAATATAGATTTATCTTTCCTCTACCTCTGGGGAATTAATAATAGCTTGAGGTTGTTGTTGTTCAAAAATGTGTGTTTCCTGATGTTCATTTGGCATATTTTGTGGCAAAAAAAAAGAAGTCTTCAAAAACATATCCACATTTATTGATCTTGAAATCATATCACTTTGATTACTGAAAAAATACTCCCACCAAACTGAATCAACAACATCGAAGTACTCATATGTATCTCTAATACATCTTTTAATTTCCTCCAGACATTCAAAATAATTTATGTCTCTCTTATGCCTTCGTGCATTATGGAGTTTAGCAACTAACTGTAATAACAATATCTTTGATGAAAATATTGGACGCTCTGGAATGAACTTCAAAAATGCTAAACCTGATGATGGCCCCCATTCTGCAACAGTTGAATACTTCTTGCCCCATATAAGTGTTATCCCGTCAATTTTTTTGATACGAAATTGATGCTGGAAGCTAATGTCGTTAAGTTGTTCAATGAATTTCTCCTCACCATGTGATCCCAAAATAAACCTTCGCATGTCAATAGTTTCCTCCAACACATGAAAAACAGGCTCTGGAATGTACGATTTCTTAATACATTCAATTAACGATGGTAGACTTCCAACACCTTTCCTCCTCAATGTTATTGAAAAATGACTGAACATTTGATCAATATTATCATGAGTATGCCCAACAAGAAGGAAACCAACCTTTATCTTTTTTAAAATTCCCAATTCAACGAGCATGTTTAGATACCCAAAAAGAACTTTATTTTTGTTTTCACAACTTGTGTTGTCTAATTGTATATACAAAACTTCAGGAAGAATACCAGACCAATAAGTAACCACATCATGGATTATAGTTATAATCAGATTTGCATCATTGTGAATATTTGGAGTTGTGAAGAAAACTCTTAGAAACATCTTCTCATTAAATACCATACAACCAACCGAGTGAAACTGAATGAAATTTTCCTCCTGTAATTTTTTGGTGTGTGGATAAAATGTGGAAGAAGTGTTTTCTTTTGGTCCATACCATCAATTATCAAACCCAGATATTTATTTGGATGATCATAACACTTCTTTCGATGTTTATACAAATTTTGACTTTCACTTGTTTGTTGATTGCGATGGTCTTGAAGTTATTTGACAACGGAATTTGTACATAAAATAAAATAAGCATATGAATAAATATATTTTCATAGATGATAACTATCAAATTTTAAAAAACAATGTTTTGAACGCATACCTCTTTCTGCCCCTTCACATTTATCTCTTTTTGCTTTAAGAGAAGCACATGTGCTGCAAACCCCCATCCTTGTCTTCTTAGGAATACGAACATTATTGAATTCATTTTTCCATAACCTTGTAAAATAAGAATATATAATAAAATTACCAGCTCCTTCAACAGCTTCTGCATAATCTCTGTATAAAATGAATATTTCTCGTCTCGAGAAATTATCTAGAATATGTATTGTGTCTTTATTTGGCGTACACTCTCCATGATTTGAAAAGAAGTCTTTCATCCATGTCTTAGCAATATTTGAAAATGGCCCCACCTCCCATTTATAATGTACTTCTGAATAATATGTGGGATCATTTTCCAGTTTTTCTTGGATTCTTGACAAACGACAATTACCAATTGAATGCAACATTTTGAAAGTCTTTCTGCAAAGCAATACATTCCCAATATGATAATCATAATCTGCTAGTGTAGATTGCATGCAACCCAGCAAATATGAATTTTTCATGCTTTTATTCATTGACATATATGTTTTCCTTTTCTCCAAAAAAAAGTTGAAATCCATATGTTTCAAGTAATCCCTTTGACAACGTTCACTTGAAATCAAATGAACGACAGAACCGTTTTTTGTGAGATATTTTGTCCTCGCCCTTATATAACTAGAATTTTTTCGATTGATATGAAAAGGTCTACTCCTACTCCTAGTTGCAATATTTTCTTGCAACGGCTTCATCATTCCACCATTCTTTGTAACAGCATTTTCATCACCATTAGGAGGAATATTATCCCCACTATCATCATCCTCAACATAGTTAAGAAATTCATCAACATCATTGCCTGAAAATTTTTCTTTACCATCATCACTTGAAGAAAACATTTCACAAGAATCATCGACGCTTTTGTAACCCCGACTCAGACGAAATTCTTCACCATCTTGATCCATGCTTTCAAATTCTTCCCTGGGAGGATTCAATTCTTCATCACCATGAGTGTCTTTGAAATGATCACTTAGAGAAAATGAAATATTCAGATTCGTGCCTCTAAAATTATCATTTGCAAGAAACTCTTCATCCTCCCCTTCCTCAGTGGTGCTCTCATAATCCTTGGGATTAGGCATAAGTGGAAGCTTTGAATTTGTTAGGTCCCTATATTACTAGTATAGTACCTTATTGTTGTTAGTGTAACCCCTTTATTGTTATTATTGTACCCTTGTAACCCCATTCTGTTATTATTGTGCCCCTAAATTATTATTGTTAGGTCGGCTAGGATTACATTGTGGCCCACTGGGATTATATTATGGCCCCATGGACTCCTATATATAGAAAGGAGGTTTTGTAAATTGAATCATCCAAGAATTGTTCATTCATGTAATGTATTGGAGGTTGCCCCCTCGAAGTGGCTCATTTCTAAGGCGTGAATATCTCTTTTCTTCTCTCTTGGGAGCTGGTTACACAACATTTGGTATCAGAGCTTTGGGATTCTAGGGTTTCGCTGCTCCAAACAGGTCATCGTGGCATTTTCGCTATAACGTTTTTTCTACGAAGCTTCAGAAGCTGAAATTTCTAGGGTGCGAAGCTGAAATCGTGAGGAAGGTTGTCTAAACATTTCAGATCTTGATTCGCAATATTTCAGGAGATATCATCTGTGGAAGTTAGGTATTGTTTTAGGCTCATAAACAGGTCATCGTGGCATTTGCGCTATAAATTTTTTTGTACGAAGGTTCAGAGTCTGAAATTCATATGGGGCAAAGCTGAAAGCCTGAGGAAATTTTTCAAAAAATTTCAGAGCTTGGTTCGCAATATTTTTGGAGATATGATCTGTGGAAGGTAGTGCTTTTTCAGGCTCCTGAATTGCATCTCAAAGAGGTGATCGTGGGAAAACTTCAATAACTCTCGCTCTGGGTATTGGATTGAAGTGCCGTAAAAAGTGGTCACAAGTACACAGACTAAAGTTTCTGGGCTATCAATTTCAGAGACAAAGGACAAAACAGTGACACGTGGCAAGTCGTACAAGTTCGCTCTACTAAACCAGTCCAGAATTAGGTCATTGTGGGAGATTAGACACAACTTTGTGTTGAAGAATCCAAATCAGGTCATACCTGTGGCATTTGAAAGAAGCTTCAGAGATCTACTACAGGGCTGAATTTCAGATATCGAAGATTTTCAACTACAGAGATAATTTAATTTCAATATCGAGCTCCTAAAAGCTAGTAAAAGGTGTGTATTTTTTTCCGAATTGCATAAGTCTTGTTTGAAGAATCAAGTTGAATTGATTCCAAGGGCATCTTGTAGAATAGATATCAATATTGGATTCTAAAATGGCCCCTAAAAGGAATTCAACACCCATCAAGCCTTCAGAAGGCTCTACCATGACTCATGAAGATGAAGAATTGCAACATGATCTATCAAAATTACAAGAACAAGTGCAACAAATTTCACTCTCGCAAAGAGCAGCAAAAAATGAAATGGAAGTTTTGAAGAAAGGTTTGGAAGTGAAGATGGATGGTTTGAAGAAAGGCATGGAAGCTAAGATGGATGGCGTGGAAGTAAAGATGGAAGGTTTGAAGAAAGGCGTGGAAGCTAAAATGGATGGTGTGCAAGCTAAGATGGTTGGCGTGGAAGCTAAGATGAATGGCATGGAAGCTAAGATGGATGGCATGGAAGTGGGCATGGAAGCTAAGATGGATGACATGAAAGACAACATAGAAAACATGAAGAATGATCTAAAATCATACATGGAAGGCTTGATGACAAGCTTAAAACCGGAAATGATTCCTAATGGCGGAAATATAGGAGAAGAACCTCATGATGAGAACAAAATAAATGTTAATCATGATTTCATAAACTCGAATGTTGGTGGGAAGAACCACCATATTCCAAAAATGGATATGAGGAAGTTTGATGGAAAGGATCTGGTAACATGGATACTACAGATGGAGCAATATTTTGATCTCCATAACGTGCAAAACACACAAAAGGTACGCATTGCAACTTTACATTTAGAACAAAATTCATTTGTATGGTATCGATGGCTTTGTTCCCGTAAAAAAATTGTCACTTGGTCAATTTTTACGGAGGAAATGATAGCACATTATGAGGATACAAAGAGCAACACCTTCTTTACCCAATTGATAAATCTCAAACAAAAGGTTTAGTGGGGCAGCACATTGAGGACTTCCAAAAATTGAGTATAAGGGTAACTGATATTTCAGAGGACCACAGGATTGATCTCTTCTTAGGCAGTTTAAAGGATAACATTCAACATAAAGTTCGTGTTCTGGAACCTGATTCATTAGAGAAGGCATTCAGGTTGGCAAGAAAAGTTGAATGTAAAATTATGGCAACAAGGAAGTCTACTACTCAATTCTATAAAGAAGGAAGTGTGGCTACATCTAGATTTCCACAACCTACAAGGTTGACACCACAACAATTGGAAGAAAAAAGAGCAAAAGGGCTTTGCTACGGTTGTGATAGCAAATACACTAAAGGTCATAAGTGTGCTGAGAAGAAATTATTTTACATAGATTGTGAAGAGGAAGAAGAAAATGAACAAGAAGAGGATATACACCAGGAACCAGCCCCAGAAGAGGAAGAAATGAATCCAACCATATCGTGCAATGCACTGGCAGGAATTACCACTCCTCAAACTCTCAAGATAAAAGGACAAATCAAGAAGAGAAAGGTAATAGTGGTTGATTGATTCGGGTAGCACCATAATTTTATTCATTGTGAGTAGCCAAGGAATTAAATTTGTTTTCCTATGACACGAATGTCAAGTGATGGTTGCAAATGGAGAACTATAAATTGCTCTGGAAAATTCCATAACATCAAGCTAACCATGTGGGGAATATGTGTTGACTAGTCCAATGCTTTCCATTCACATGGGAAGTGCGATGTTTTACTAGGAGATACAATGGTTACAATCTTTGGGGACGGTGGCTTTTAATTTTCAAGAACTTTTCTTGAAATTCTTTTCGAAGGAAAGGAAGTCGAACTACGGGGTATTGAAGGGAAGCCAGGAAGGATAATAAGCTCTAATGGCATGACAAAGCTTCTAAAGAAAGAACAACGAGGCGTAATTGCACAATTATGCTCACTAGAAGTTCAACATCAAAATCATCTATTTAACGAGATCTCCAACAAGTCTTGGACAATCATTCCAAGGTGTTTGAAACTCCCAAAGGACTCACCTATTAGTGATCATGATCATGCTATTACATTTGATTCAGGGTGTTCCTCCAAACATCCGGCCTTATAGATATCCTTACTTCGAAAAGAAGCCGAAATTGAACGCATGATTGCAGAAATATTAGAGGCGGGTATAATTCAACCTAGTCAAAGTTCTTTCTCTGCTCCTGTAGTATTGGTACACAAGAAGGATGGATCATGGCGAATGTGTCCGGATTATAGGGAGCTCAATAAGCTCACCATTAAAGACAAATTTCCCATTCCTGTGATTGATGAATTATTGGATGAATTACATGGAGCAATTTATTTTACCAAGTTGAATCTTCGTTCAGGATATCATCAAATTAGAATGAAGACTGAAGATATTCCAAAAACAGCATTTCGAACTCATGAGGGTCATTATGAATTTTTGGTCATACCTTTTGGCCTTACCAATGCACCTTCTACATTTCAAGGGTTGATGAATTCCATTTTCAAGCCCTTCCTTAGAAAATTTGTGCTAGTATTTTTTGATGATATACTAATCTACAGCAGGTCTTGGAAGGATCATGTTGAACATGTTGACAGGGTGCTCAAACTATTGCAGGGGAAACAATTATATGCAAAAAAATCCAAATGTTTCTTTGGAGTACAAGAGGTGGAATATCTGGGTCATATTGTATCTCACGAGGGTGTTAAAGTAGACCTAACAAAATTAAAGCCATTAAGGAATGGAAAGTCCCCACAACCATAAAGAAGTTGCGAGGATTTCTCGGGTTAACAGGGTATTATCGCAAGTTTGTTAAGAATTATGGGAGAATAACGGCACCTCTAACAACATTATTGAAGAAAGATGCATTTTCATGGACTCCTGAAGCAACTAAGGCCTTTGAACATCTTAAAGAGGCAATGTGCCTAGCACCGGTCTTAGCTACGCCGGACTTCACAAAAACCTTTATTGTGGAATGTGATGCCTCAGGAAATGGAATTGGTGCAGTTTTAATGCAGGAAGGAAGACCCATTGCTTTTGAAAGTGGTCCAATCAAAGGAAAGTATTTACAGAAACCTATTTATGAGAAGGAAATGTTAGCAATACTGCATGCACTAAAGAAATGGCGAACTTACCTAATGGGAGGACACTTCAAGGTAAAAACTGATCATGATAGTCTTAAACACTTTTTGGAACAAAGACTATCGTCAGAAGAGCAGCAAAAATGGGTCACAAAGATGTTGGGTTATGACTTTGGAATAATCTACAAAAAAGGAAAGCTTAATGTTGTTGCAGATGCACTCTCAAGAAAGAATGAAGAGGTGGAAGCATTGCTTTGTGCCATTTCTATTATCCAACCAGATTGGATAACCAAAGCAAGAGATGAATGGAAGAAGGACAAAGATGTATGGACACTCATTCAAAAGTTGCGGCAAGATCCTAGTACATCTGATACATTTAGTTGGAAAAATGATTCCTTATGGTACAAAGATCGCTTATATCTTTGTAAGAATTCCCAACTAAAACAAAAGATTCTTCTAGAAGTGCACACTTCTCCTTTAGGAGGACACTCAGGATTTTTAAAAACTTACCACAGGGTGAAGAAAGAATTTTTTTGGGATGGCCTTAAATCTGATATTAAAAAGTTTGTGGCGGAATGTTTGGTTTGCCAGCAGAATAAAGTGGAAACAATTAAGACCCCAGGACTTCTACAACCTTTATCCATTCCAAGTCAACGTTGGGAGGAGATTTCAATGGATTTTATCACAGGTTTACCTAAGTACGAAGGAAAGAGTGTCATCATGGTGGTAGTTGATAGACTTACCAAGTATGCACACTTTTGTGCATTATCTCATCCATTTAAAGCAAGTACGATTGCTACTACATTTATGGACAGAATTCAAAAGCTACATGGAAGCCCAAGGGTTATTGTGAGCGACAGAGATCCCATTTTTACTGGAAATTTTTGGACGGAGTTATTTTCTTGTTTGGGTACTCAATTAGCTCATAGCTCATCTTATCATCCTCAATCTGATGGTCAAACTGAGATAGTAAATAAATGTTTGAAGGATATCTTCGTTGTTTTGTATTTGATAAACAAACACAATGGGTCAAGTGGTTACCTCTCGCTGAATGGTGGTATAACACTTCCTTCCATACTGCAGCAAAAATGACCCCATTTATGGCACTTTATGGATATCATCCACCATTGATCACATCATATTTAAGGGAAAATTCGAAGGTTCAAGCAGTGGAAGATCACATCGAGCATCAGCAAGAAGTTCTCCAACTCTTAAAGGATAACCTGAATTTGGCACAAAATCGAATGAAACAACAGGCAGATCAACATCGCAGCGAGAGAAGTTTTGATATAGGAGATTGGGTATTTTTACGGCTACAACTATATAAACAAATGTCCCTCAAGCAAGCTAAGAAGGATAATAAATTATCGCCAAAGTACTATGGTCCTTACAAGGTGTTGCAAAAGATTGGTACTATGGCATACAAATTGGAGCTTCCTGCTTCTTCGCGAGTACATCCGGTTTTCCATGTTTCGTGCTTAAAGAAGGTTATAGGTGAAAATCTTCCAGTTCAAACAATATTGCCAGAACTTGATGAGGAAGGAAAAATCATATTGGAACCGAAAGCGGTCACGGAAACAAGAACTTGACAACTACGGAATCGATCAATTTCAGAGTATCTCATCAAGTGGAAGAACTTACCCACTGAAGATTCTACATGGGAGGATGATAATTTTATATAGAAGCACTCAGAGCTACTCGAGCGTTGAGGACAACACTTTTTTGAAGGAGAGGGGCATGTTAGGTCCCTATATTACTAGTATAGTCCCTTATTGTTGTTAGTGTAACCCCCTTATTGTTATTATTGTACCACTGTAACCCCCATATTGTTATTATTGTGCCCTTAAATTATTATTGTTAGGTCGGCTAGGATTACATTGAGGCCCCACTAGGATTATATTGTGGCCCCATGGACTCCTATATATAGAAGGAGGGTTTGTTCATTTGTATCATCCAAGAATTGTGCATTTATGTAATGTATTGGAGGTTGCCCCCTCGAAGTGGCTTATTTCTAAGGCGTTTATATCTCTTTTCTTCTATTTTTGAAGCTGGTTACACAACAAACACAAACAAATAACTATAATAGAAAATGTTCTCAAACCCGCTCCAAAATGTGTTAATAAAAAATTGCATCTTTTGTGATGAGTTTGAGGTTACTGAGATTCAAATCAAATCACTAGTGTATCAAAACCAAT